>SJYA01002435.1:57641-259897 GCA_006410615.1 Neotragus moschatus | reverse complement strand
AGACACCAGCCCCCCCCGCAAGAGGCTTGGGGAAGTGGGCGGTCTTTCCCGCCCCACCTCCACCAAGACCCCCAAGAAGTTGGAACTGTTTGTCTAGCAGACCTGGAGACCACACTATGATACTGCAAGACTAGGCTCAAGGAAGAAGCCCACTTTTGCTCTATGAAAGACCAGTGCCTGCCCCCGCCCAGCTGGGGGCCCTGCCAGAGAATCATTATCTTTGGCCAAAGTTGGGCCTGAAGGGTTATTATTTCAACCCAGGAAACCAAACCAGACTGAAGCGGTCCTGGGCTGGCAGGACTGGCTGAGACTAGCCCACCCAGCCTGTGGTCAGGCACTGCCCCACCCTGGAAACTACAGAATCTGGACAAGGTTCTCAAGGTCACAGTACCCAAGTTCTCAAGGTCACAGAGCGCCCCTCTCCCCCGTATATCTGTGGATGCCTTGTAGCTCCCCTCATGGAAAATAAAGTGTCTGTCTTTGCACAAGAATTGGTCCTGAGACATTCAGGGCTGTCCACTCAGAGATGGAAACCTGAGCAAAAAAGGGGACCTGGCTGGGCCGGTGGCAGCTGGTCTGAGATAACTATGTGTGCCACACCCCTGTCGCAGCCCCTGGCCATGGCAAGACAGCCTCCACCAGCTTCCGGTTCATAAACCTTTGCTTAAACTCTTCTGTGTCCCCCCGTGTGTCTGACACACCCGTTTTCCTTTTTCCCAACCTCTTTCCTGCCACTGTGGCAGGAAGATAGGAGGCCCGGGCTCTCTTGTGCATGCCAGGGCCTGAGGTGAGTACGTGTGACATCTCTGCCAGCTTCCAAGGTCTCACTCGGGCTCCCAAAGGGTGGGGAGAAGCAGGTGAAACATGGACAGCTCAAGTCTGGAAGAGTCCATGAATCCAGATGAGCCCCAAGCTACCAGCCCAACCCTGGCGACCCGAACAATGGCCCATCATTCATCCTGGTTCTGTCTCCAGTCCTGGGGTAACGCCCCACTCCCAGCCCTCTCCAGGCCTGCTGCAGCTAGGGATTCAAGATGGGCAGGCCATAGCAAGTGGTACAAGAGGGGCTGCAGAGGCACCCCTTTCCTGCAGAGCCTTGGAAAGGGGTGAGCCACTGGTTCTGCTCAGGCTATGTGACCCGTGGCAAAGGCTGCCTGGAGGAAGTGAAGAGACCTCCCAATGCACTTGAACCACCCACCATTGAGGAGCCCCTGCTGCCCCTTCCACTGCCCAACTGCGGTTCCAGAAGGGCCTCCTCTCAGCCCTTTCCTGGCCACAGACTGAGTCCACAGGAGGTAACGACCTCACTGCATTATGTAGCTTATCTTTCCTCCAGGAAGATTTAAGAGAGCGCTTGACTTTTGCTGATGGGCAGAGCCGCCAGCCCAGCAAGAGCAGAAGGGAGGAGGGACAACCACCAAGGCAGGAATCGGGAAGGGAGGGGTCTTTATGCCCAGACAAGGATATCCAGTTTTCTCTGCAGCAGGTTCCAGGCCTTGCAGTCCTGGGTCTTAAGCCGCCCCCAGTGTCTTCTCTCTCAATGTCCCATCCCACCCCATCACTTTCTCCGTGTTCTCTCTACACACATACACCATCCCTCACTGCCCCCTCCCAGTGTCTCTCTCCATCCTCACCTTTCTCCTCATCATACTGTCAGCAGAGGTTCCTGTGCCAGACACCCAGTGAGGCCAAACAAGTCGAAACATTAAAGTTTGGAGCAAAGAAGGGATTTACTGCAGGGCCAGGCAGGGAGATGGGTGCCTCATGCCCTAAAAAGCCCAGAGTGCCCTGAAGGGTCTCAGCAAAGCATTTTTAAAAGATGGATGAGGCCAGGGGGTCAGGGTATGTAATCAGTTCATGCACAAGTCTCTGACTGGCTGATGGTGATGTCACAAAGGTTAACTTTATCAGTCTTTAGGCTCCAGGAGGTCTGGGGCTGTGTGCTCATGGTCATCAAGCAGTTAACATCTTCCGTCTGGTGGGGGGCTCCCACATCTGTAAACTTAGGAAGGGTACATCAAATACTGTTATCTAGGTACTTCAGAGAAGAGCTAAAGCAGAGATTAGGGAAGAAGGCCTGCCCTGGGAAGGCCCCAGGGCCCCACTCCATTTCAGTGCCTCCTCCACCCACCCACACCCAGACCGGTCCTCTCCCCCTTTACAGAAAAGCCCTCCCTCTTACTTTTGTCCCATTTAATCCCCACTCCCCTCTGTCTCACACGGCTGGAGCCACAGCAAAGCCCAGCTGCTGCTGGAGTTGATGGGAAAGGAGGATGGCAGCCCACCCCCTGTGCCACTGACCTTTTCTCAAAACCCAGATTCCCAAGTCCCCTGACCTGTGCCTCCACTCTGACTACTGAGCAAACTCCCCAGAGAGCTGAACCGCCCTCAGCTCTATCTGACCAGCCACCTCCCCCACACTCATTTCCCCCAGGAGGCTCGCCTCTGCTCTTTTATCTTCATCCTGAACCACGCTACTCCCACCCCACTGTCTGCCGCCTCCTACTCCTGTCCTTAACTCTCATGCCATCCAGTAGGCTGAGAGCTTAGAACCAGAGCAGGGCTTAGGGTGGGGCTGGGGGGGCTAAAGGCCCCCAGCCTAGAAGTCAGCACCTTGCATTCATGCAGCAGGGCCCCCTGGCTGCCTGCTCTGCTCATGTGATCCCAGAAAGTAGATAAATATAAAACTGTTACAATGGAGGTTATAAGTGTCACCCAAGGCTGGCAGGAAGGATACAAACACGAAAGATAAACTTTCCCTCTGGGGAGAATGAGGGCAATGTTACCGAGGTGGTAAGAGTTGAGTTAGGTCTTCAAGGATAAGTAGCTGAACAGCAAAGGAGAGGAGAACCCCACTTTTGCTGGGGTGGGGGGTGGGGGGTGTTCTATGTGCTAAGTGCAATGTGAAGCACGTTATATATGTTTAATCCCATTTTACAGACTAGAAAACTGAGGCTCAGAAGGTTAACTTGCCCACATACACCCTGGTAGTAAATAGCAGAGAAACAAGATTCCAAACCTGTGCCCATGCCACTTAATGCGCACTCTCAGACGAGCAGATGGATGACTTTTGCATGAAGCACATAGGTATAAAAGGTATCATGTTTAAAGTGGCTGAAATATACGGTACCCAAGGTAGCAGGTGAGAGAGGAAGCAAAGGATGCAGGACCCAGATCATTAAGAGCCTTGGGTGCTAAGATGAAAATACCGAGGAATGAATACTTCCTGAATGAATGAATGAGTTTGAACTCAGGACCACTGTACAGTCGTGCAAGTTGCATGACTCTCTGATGCACAACTGCACACAGCAACCTGCTTGGACTTCCTCCTGTCGGTAATGGGAAGACAGCAGAGGCTTTTCAGCCAAGGAGTAACTGACCAGATTTGTAGGAAAAGGAAAAAGGATCTGAGGGTTGGGCAGGAATGCACTGGGAAGAGGAAGCTGTGAAGACTTGGAGTTCAGGCCAGGAAAGGGAATGGGCCTGTCATGCCTGAGACAGGCTGGGATAGGGGCCTGGGGCCTGGGTCCTCTCTGAGCTTGAAAGGACTACGTGGGAAAGAGGACTGAGGTGGGAGGTGAGGGCTTCCCTGTGGTGTTAGTCTGCTCAGACTATCATAAGAAAATACCATAGACTAGGTAGTTTGAACAAAAGACATTTATTCTCACACAGTTCTGGAGCCTGGAGGTGTGAGATCAGGGTTCCAGCATGGCCGGGTTCTGGTGAGGGCTCTCTCCTTGGCTTGCAGACAGCCACCTTCCTGCTGAGTGCACATACAGCCTCAGTGCATTTTCCTCTTCTTATAAGACTACCAATCCTATCAGATTAGGAGCCCACCCTTTGGCCTCAGTTAATTTCCTCAATTACCTCCTAAGAGTCCTGTCTCCAAATACAGTCACATTGGTGTCAGGGCTTCAACTGTGGGGACAAAATTTAATCCATAGCACTCGTCCATACAGGTCCCTGCCCCAGCCATGTTCCCCATCGGCATAATCCCCTAGTCCTGGCCAGACTGGGGCTCTGAGCCCCAGCAAAGCAGACTCTCTTCTTCCTGAGTCTGTGACCCTGGAGCCAGCCAGGGGCTCATTTTCATAACTCCATTTCCTGGAAGGCGTCTCAGCCTTCACCGCTCCCTAGTCGAGTCTTGCCAGGGAGCAAGTTGAGCTTGGCTTGGAGCAGGCCGAGGAGGCAGGGAGACCGCCAGGAGGAGGGAAAACAGAAAGAGAGAAAGAGGAGGGGGAGGGAAAGGGAGAATGGCAGGCACTCATTCTTTCACTGGATCACCAGATACTGTGCTGAGTGCCTACAGGTTCAGTTCAGCTCAGTCGCTCAGTCAGTCGTGTCCGACTCTTTGCGACCCCATGAATTGCAGCACGCCAGGCTTCCCTCTCCATCACCAACTCCTGGAGTTCACTCAGACTCACTCCCACCGGGTCAGTGATGCCATCCAGCCATCTCAACTNTGGGGCTCTGAGCCCCAGCAAAGCAGACTCTCTTCTTCCTGAGTCTGTGACCCTGGAGCCAGCCAGGGGCTCATTTTCATAACTCCATTTCCTGGAAGGCGTCTCAGCCTTCACCGCTCCCTAGTCGAGTCTTGCCAGGGAGCAAGTTGAGCTTGGCTTGGAGCAGGCCGAGGAGGCAGGGAGACCGCCAGGAGGAGGGAAAACAGAAAGAGAGAAAGAGGAGGGGGAGGGAAAGGGAGAATGGCAGGCACTCATTCTTTCACTGGATCACCAGATACTGTGCTGAGTGCCTACAGGTTCAGTTCAGCTCAGTCGCTCAGTCAGTCGTGTCCGACTCTTTGCGACCCCATGAATTGCAGCACGCCAGGCTTCCCTCTCCATCACCAACTCCTGGAGTTCACTCAGACTCACTCCCACCGGGTCAGTGATGCCATCCAGCCATCTCAACTTCTGTCGTCCCCTCCTCCTCCTGCCCTCAATCCCTCCCAGCATCAGAGTCTTTTCCAATGAGTCAACTCTTTGCATGAGGTGGCCAAAGTACTGGAGCTTCAGCTTTAGCGTCATTCCTTCCAAAGAAATCCCAGGGCTGATCTCCTTCAGAATGGACTGGTTGGATCTCCTTGCAGTCCAAGGGACTCTCAAGAGTCTTCTCCAACACCACAGTTCAAAAGCATCAAAGCATCAATTCTTTGGCGCTCAGCCTTCTTCAGCCATGCAGAAATAGGGGACCCCAGGTTGACTAGGAGGTGGGGGAGGCCTGTATATGCCCCAGGAGAGAGGTCCCCTTCTCCACAGCACTCAGATTGGATGACCCGTGAATACCAAGATTGGACGTATACTTTCCCTAGTTCACCCCACTCCTACCTGTGCACAAATGCACACACCACTTCTCTCATCTGCATCAAGAAATAGAAGCCCAGTGGTCAGGCAGATCTGGGTGGCAGGTCCCTTCTGCCACTAGTTAGCTGCATGATTTAGGTCACTAAATCAAGTCACTTCTCTGGGCATCGATCCTTGGTTTCCTCAATTGTAATATCCCCCTCGATTGCCAGGAGATAGAAATACCAACAACCTGAGATATGCAGATGATACCATTCTAACGGCAGAAAGTGAAAAGGAACTAGAGAGTTTCTTGATGGGGGTAAAAGAGGAGAGAAGAAAAGCTGGTTTAAAACTCAACTTTCAAAAACCTAAGATCATGACATCCAGTCCCATCACTTCATGGCAAATAGAAGGGGGGAAAGTGGAAACAATGATAGATTTTATCTTCTTGGACTCCAAAATTACTGTGGACAGTGACTACAGCCAGGAAATTAAAAGACACTTGCACCTTGGAAGGAAAGCCATGACAAACTTAGTGTATTAAAAAGCAGAGACATCACTTGCCCACAAAGGTCCATCTGTATAGTCAAAGCTATGGTTTTTCCAGAGAGGTGTAAGGTGTTGGACCATAAAGAAGGCTGAGCACCAAAAAATTGTTACTTTCGAATGGTAGTGCTGGAGAAGACTCTTGCAAGTCCTTTGGACTGCGAGGAGATTAAACCAGTCAATCCAAAAGGAAATCAATCCTGAATATTCTTTGGAAGGACTGAGGCTGAAGTTGAAGTTCTAATACTTTGGCCACTGATGTGAAGAGCCAACTCATTGGAAAAGACGCGGATGCTGGGACAGATTGAGGGCAGGAAGAGAAGAGGGCAACTGAGGATGAGACGATTAGATGGCATCACCGACTCAATGGATGTGAATTTGAGCTAACTCCAGGAGATAGTGAAGGACAGGGGAGCCTGGTGTGCTACAGTCCATGGGGTTGCAAAGAGTCAGACACGACTTAGAGGCTGAACCACAAAATACTCCATTCACAAAATTAGAGACACACTGGACGTGAATACACTTTGTAGCCTGTGAAGTCCTTTATGAGGAGGCTAACACTCCTATCAGCCTCTCGTTGAGCACCTAATATGTTCTAAGGACCAGGCTGCTGGAACAGGAGGTCCAAGAAGAAAGAGACTCACTTGTTGACCATGATCCCCAGTACCTAAAATAGTGCCTGGCATGCATCAGGCCTGCAATATTGGTTAGAAGCTTTGCCATGCATCATCTCATTTAGTCTTGACAGTCACATTTATGAGTACCATTATGGACCCTCTTGATGGATACAGAACTGTGGATTAGGAGATAAAGTCCATCTCCCAGGGTCCAATGTAATAAATTCCCTCCTAAGAGGGCTTCCCTGATAGCTCAATTGGTAAAGAATCTGCCTGCAATGCAATCCAGGTTCAATTCCTGAGCCGGGAAGATCCACTGGAGAAGGAAATGGCAACCCGCTCCAGAATCCTTGCCTGGAGAATCCCCAGGGACAGAGGAGCCTGGCAGGCTACACCCCATGGGGTTGCAAGAGTCAGACGCAACTGAGTGATTAACCATCAATATAATAAATGGCAGAATGTGATTTAAGCCCAAGCAATTTTGACCCAAACCCGCAGTGATGATGAGAATGATGACATCTGGAGTTTATTGAACCAGAGGTCATCAAGTCCAATCCCTTGCCTCCACCTACACCAGGTCTCTGCCAAACCCCCTTCTCATTCCACCTTAGTCCCTGTCCCACGCTGCTCAGGATGTTGCAAAAGTCACCTGTCCCTCTTCCGGCCTGCAGGGTGACATATTTCCCTGTAATCTTCCTCCCAGAATCTTCCCCCAGGACCTCCTTCCTTCCTCTGTACTAATAGCCCTTCCCCTTCCTGGAGCCTGAAGTCTCACCTGCCCCCACTGCAAGACAGTGTGAAAAGTTCTAATCTGTCAGCCACCAGTACATCTGGGCCTTCAGGCGAGCCAGCCATAGACCCATCTAGGCCTTGGTTTCCCATCTATGTAAGGAGAAGGGCTGGAAGGCCGCTCCCAGCTCTGGTCTTCTTGGGAAGGGCCTTTCTCAGCCATCCCCTCTCCTCTCACCCGCCTCCCCACACACACCCCTCTCCCTTCACCCACACGTTCACTTGTACCCTTCACTCCCTACCCACACCCCTCCCCCACCCACACCCCTCTCCCTCCACCCACACACATACTCACACCTCTCTACCCCCAGCCACACACCTCCCCCCCCTACCCACACCTACACATGTACCCCTCTCCCCACCCAAGCCCACCCTTCTCCAGCCAGGAGATACAGCCCAGCTCTCCCTTAAGCCTCCTGTGTGGTCTTCCCCACCCCCTACCTCCCATCCTAGAACTTCTGAATCTACCTCTTGGGAACCTCTGTTCTCTCCCAGCTCCTAGCAGGCCTTCCCTCTACTTTAGGTTGTGCTGACCTCTCTTCCTCTGCCAGTGCCCAGGGTCCCCTACAAGGCCACCCCCAAAGCGAACACAACTGGAAGCTGGCCCTTCCCCAGCCTGCAAGGCCAGCTCCCCTCATTCCAGCCCCAAGAAATTTTCCAAGCAGGGGTTTACAAGGTCTGTTTGCATTTTAAAGGCAACTTCCCCCACCCCACCCTACCCCTCAAAAAGAAAACTTTCCAAAACTTTTCAGGTCCGTTTACATTTTAATATAAACCCGTCTGGGCCTGTTGCCTGGGATTGAGCACTCAGCCCTAAATTCAAAATCTCTTTGGGGGGAAGCTTTTTGCTTTTACACAGCCCCTCCCTTAGAACTGGGCCCATCCAGGGCTTTCATAAGTGGAGGTGGTCACAGACCCTGGGAGCAGGAGTTCCAGGCTGGCCTGGCCTGACCCCTCACAAGGCTGACGAGATGTGTATAAGAGACAGTCCTAGAACTTCTGAATCTACCTCTTGGGAACCTCTGTTCTCTCCCAGCTCCTAGCAGGCCTTCCCTCTACTTTAGGTTGTGCTGACCTCTCTTCCTCTGCCAGTGCCCAGGGTCCCCTACAAGGCCACCCCCAAAGCGAACACAACTGGAAGCTGGCCCTTCCCCAGCCTGCAAGGCCAGCTCCCCTCATTCCAGCCCCAAGAAATTTTCCAAGCAGGGGTTTACAAGGTCTGTTTGCATTTTAAAGGCAACTTCCCCCACCCCACCCTACCCCTCAAAAAGAAAACTTTCCAAAACTTTTCAGGTCCGTTTACATTTTAATATAAACCCGTCTGGGCCTGTTGCCTGGGATTGAGCACTCAGCCCTAAATTCAAAATCTCTTTGGGGGGAAGCTTTTTGCTTTTACACAGCCCCTCCCTTAGAACTGGGCCCATCCAGGGCTTTCATAAGTGGAGGTGGTCACAGACCCTGGGAGCAGGAGTTCCAGGCTGGCCTGGCCTGACCCCTCACAAGGCTGACGATCAGGCCAGGGTCACCAAACAGTCACATGTCACTTTGAATGAGAAGCCTTGAACTGAGGCTAAGAAATGAAGTTGGGAAACAGTTCAGCCAAAAGCAATTGGACTTTTTCTTTTNTGGGAGCAGGAGTTCCAGGCTGGCCTGGCCTGACCCCTCACAAGGCTGACGATCAGGCCAGGGTCACCAAACAGTCACATGTCACTTTGAATGAGAAGCCTTGAACTGAGGCTAAGAAATGAAGTTGGGAAACAGTTCAGCCAAAAGCAATTGGACTTTTTCTTTTATGTTTTTTGGGGGAAAAAACCCTCTATTGTCCGACTAACCTTCCATGATGCTGGAAAATTGAATTTGTTTCCTGAGCAGTCTGGTCCAATTTCCCTTGGGTGGGGACGAGAACGGGCTCCCCTCCCTGCTGCTTCAACTTAGAAGCTTCTGGCTCTGCTCAGAGACCAGGACCCAGAAGGAAGACAGGGACCCTGAACCCTGGACCTTCCAGAAGGCAGCACTCACAACCCGAAGCTTGATCTTTCCTCGGGAAGCTTCCACTCCAAGCCCTGGACAATGGGGAAGCCTTTCCTGGATCTCACTGTCTTAGCACCCTGGGTTTGCTGGGCTGCTCTCTTGGCCTGTCCCCCACCCACTGCAGCTGGGTCCCCAGCTCCCTGCCTCTGTCTCCAGGCTCTCAAGGCAAGTCCATAGAGGTAAAGCTGTAAAGCATTTGTGCTGCCCGCCAGGTTGGGGGGAGAGCCATCTGCAGCCGGGTAGGGTAGCTGCCAGGCCTGCAATGACAGGAACCCTGGGCCCCAGCCTTTCCCCCTCCCAACCCCCAGAGCAGGAACCTCACCATCTATCAAGGCCAAGGAGGCCAAAGGTGAGGGGAATGACCTTGGGGCCATTCCAGGAGTCAGGGGACAGACATAGTTGGCCCCTATTTGGCCATCTGCAGCTGAGCTGAGCTTTGGGGGTGGGGATGGAGGAGGGGCTTCATAAGTTCTAGGACTGACCCCGTATGCCTCAGTGAGAGACTCGTCCTTAGCAGGCCACCATCCCACACCATCCTCTGTGGGTAACAGAAAAGTTCCCAGGCCACTAGCTTGGAGAGGAGAGAGAAGGAAAGGACTGTCTCCCAGCCCCAGGGAGAAGGACCCTCCTCACCTCCCTGTCCCCTTCGCCCATGCCGCCTCTCCCTCCTGGGGAAGGACGCTGAGTGAGTGGACTGCTGGCACAGGCCTCTGGCCACCGCAGACCCATCTGGTTCCAATCAGGAAAGTTGGTTCCCGGATCGTCAAGGGCACACAGGGGGAGGGAGACCACAGCCTCATAACTGTGCACTCCGGCACCCCCCTAAAGTGCAGCCCCACCTCACCTCCCAGGGACGCTCACACACAGCCACTGGAAGACTAGGTGAGGCAGGGATTAGGGGGTCTGGGCCTGCCTTTTCTTTTGTCTTTTTTAAAATACTTTTTTTTATTTGACTTAATTGTGGGGCTCAGGTTCAGTAGTAGCTGCACGCAGCCTGTGGGANAGGGACGCTCACACACAGCCACTGGAAGACTAGGTGAGGCAGGGATTAGGGGGTCTGGGCCTGCCTTTTCTTTTGTCTTTTTTAAAATACTTTTTTTTATTTGACTTAATTGTGGGGCTCAGGTTCAGTAGTAGCTGCACGCAGCCTGTGGGATCTTAGTTCCCTGATCAGGGATCAAAGCTGCGTCTCCCGCATTGGAAGGTAGATTCTTAACCACTGGATCACGGGGAAAGTTCCTGGGCCTGCCTTTTCTTACCCAGTAGTCTAACCATACATCCCAAACCTACCATAATTAGGTGACTAGACCACAGAGGAGAGAAGGGAAACTGCAAGAAGGGGTTTGGAGGGAGGAGAAAGGGCTGCAAACACCAAGCAAGGGAGCCCTGGAAACCACCAGGTCCCAGCTGGATCTTATTACAAATGGAGACCAGAGGTCCTGAGAAGAAAGGCCAATAGAACCACTAACTGGACTTGGCTCTAAGCCCTAGTCAGGCATTCTGCCCACTGGTCCTCACAGGAACTCTATAGATAGGAATCACCATCCCCATTTGACAGATGGGAAAACTAAGGCTCACAGCAATAGAATGTCTTACCTGCCCAACCTCACCAGGTAGATCAGTGACCAAGTCTTCTGAGCCAGAGTCTGAATACCAGGGTACCCTCCCCAGAGCCAAGGCTGCCTGCAGCAGCCCAAGTCCCAGAATCCCATTTTTCCTTCCCTGCTGTCTCCAGGCTTGGACCAGGTGGAGCTCAGTTCTGGAGAAATCTGCCCTCCCCACCCAGGGCCTGCTCTGGTTTCTGGACCCTTAACCACCCAGCTCCAACCTTTGTCTCCAGGCCCAGGACGAAAGAATAAAGCAACCTCCCTGGTCATGGCTTGTGCCAAAGTTCTCATACTGGCTCTGGATGACCATGGCACCTGGGCCTCAACTTCCCCATCAACAAAATAGACTGAGTTATTTGAAACTGGGTTAGACAGTGATACTGATTCCCCAGCCTCCATTCCCATCATCCTGAACAAGTCAAGAGGCTCCCCCCTTGGCTTGGGTGGTCTTTAGACGGTTCTGACCCCAATTTCAGAATTTAGAGTCAGCAAGGGGGCCGAGACAATGAGGAGACCCAGCCAGCCCTGGAAGCTGCTAATCTCCATCTCTCCCTGAGGGGACTTCACTGTTGCCTCTACTGAAAGCAATTTGTCATGCCCTGAATTAAGTGATTCCAACAAGGGTTTAATTTCAGTTTAATGGCTCTGTTTTTATGTGTAATTAAATACCACTGCATGGCAAAAATATGTTGTTTGCACTTTGGAGACTGTGTAAGGGTCCAGGAAGCCAATCCCACTGGGTTTCCACTCCCTGGCTCCACCGGCCCCTCCCCTCGCCTAGCTGGAACAGTCCAGGTCATGGAGAAGGGGGTTGGGGGCCTGGAGAAGGGAGGGGGATGGTGAGGGGAGAGGTGGTCCTGGTGGCGCCTGCTCACTCTATTAGAGTATGTTTCTAATTATCTACAACACCCCCACTTCTACTCCCTGACCTCAAGCCTCCCCAGCCTCTGAGACCTCAGACAAAAGGGGGACAGGTTTACTCCACAATGAGAGTCTAATTAGACACCACGGTGGCTGGTATGATGGCTGCGTCCCCGTGCATTTCTTGTGTGTGTGTGTGTGCCCGCGTGCCTCCAAGTCTGCTCCATTGCCCCTCCTCCACTCATTGTTCCCTCACCCCCTTGAACATGCTTTCTTCCCATTGACCCTCTCCCCCAACTCACAAAGCACCCCCTTTCCTCCACTCTTCCCTAGAACAACGCAGTATCCCAGCTACCAGCCTGCCTCCCAGCTCTATCCAACCACATCATCTTGACTTTCTCTTCCGAGGTCAGAGGTCATATTGCCATTGGGGTCTGGAATGCAGAGGGAGTTTCTCTGGCCAGGAATGTTTCAGGGTCATTTGCCACACAGCCATAACCACCCCCACCCCGCCGCCCAGGAAGGGGGGCCCCTGAGCTGGAGCCCCAAGTCCTGCATGCCTCATAACATTCCTGGAGTAACTTGAAGGTGGAATCTGGCCCAGAGGGCAAAGGAGTTGGGACAAGCAGCGTTTTCCTGGAAGGAGTTGAAGGAATGGCCATGTCTGGAACCTCAGAACCTTGATAAGAGAAGGGGCCAGGGGTCTTGGCCAGCTTTCCAGAGATTCCCCCACCTGAATCCAATGTTGGAGTCAATCCATTTTCCTTTTTTTTTTTTTTTGTTCTCTACTCCCACCTTGCCTTCCTGGCAATGGAAAACCCAGCCCCCAGCCTACAGCCAGACATCAGGTCTTGATTTCCACTAAGGAGCCAGGAGTGAAGTGAAAGTCAGTCAGTCATGTCTCTTAGAGACCCCATGGACTGCCGGGAGCCTGCCAGGCTCCTCGGTACATGGAATTCTCCAGGCAAGAACACTGGAGTGGGTTGCCAGACCCTTCTCCAGGAGATCTTCCCCACCCTGGGATCAAACCCAGGTCCCTGGCATCGTTGGCAGTTTCTTTACTGTCTGAGCCACCAGGGAAGCCCAAAGAGCTAGGAAATGGAAACCAAATGCCTGATACCAGTCGGCCTCAATGGGCTCATGGGTCCTCTACCCCTCTGCTCCAGACCACAGTGTGGGGAATGACACTTCTTAGGGAGGCAGGACAGAGAACTCGACTTTGAAGTTATTCTAGGTACGGTGGGCCCACTGTGGTCCTCAGCACTCCCTCCCTTCCCACCTCTGCCAGGATGTTAATGTTCCATTGGCGACTAGACCGAGCATTCAAGGGGATTTACAGGTCACAGTGGGAGGGCTCTCTGGAGCCCACTTCTCCCCACTGTCACTGCCCAGGACAGTTCGCTTCCTCTGGCCTGGTAGTGGTAGAGGGTGTTCACACTGACACCCAGTTGCTTTTATTTCCTTCTTTTTTGACAACTGGCACCTGGCTCCCAGATTGTGGGGGCAGGAACCAGGGTTGGGGGTGGGGAATCTGCTGCGAGCTGTGGGATTCCTGCTCCCAAAGTACACATCCTCTGTTCTCTGGAGCTAGACAGTGGCCCCCGCCCCCACCCCACTACCACAAGCCCTGCATTGATGACAACTAATGAGTGGGGGAGGGAAGTACACACATACCCTGTGAATTTCACTCTGTCTCTTGGCATCACACACATTCATACTGAGACTCACAGACCCTGCATAGACACGCCACAGGTGTGCACCACGTCTATACACGCAGTGCCTGGAGACACATATCCTGTAAAAGCCTACACTCTCACTTCGGGTATCACTTTGCCACGTGCACACACACACGCATTATAAATACACTTATATCACAAAGGTACATCCCAGGCCACACGTGCAGCCATCTCCCAAGCAGACCCAGCACTTTCTTGGGAGGCCCATGAAAGGGAAAGGACCTCTTACCTCCCGATCCAAGGACACAAGGGTAGAGCACTGGGAAGAGGGATTGCAGACAAGGGGGAATTTAAAGAGATGCCTTAGGGAAAGAGATGCTCTCCCTCCATTTGGCTTAGGGACATAAAACTTCACCGTCAGCCCACACTCGCCTCCTCCACCTGTATGCCTGGGCCTCGGCCCCAGACGTCGGGGCCTCTATGAAGAGCAGCCCCCTGGCTGAAGGAGCGTTGCTCTGTTCTTTAGCTCCTGCCGCAGGCAGCAGCTTGCAGCGCCCCGGGAAAACTAGCTGGCTGTGGGATGCTGCCACCGAGGCAGAGTCAGAGCGACGAGGATCGCAGCCCCAGCCTCGAGATTCAGACAGCGCAGGTGCCAGCGCATCAGGGCCAGTGAAATCGAGACGCCCGGGGGCACCTCAAGAGATCAAATGCACACACACACACACACGCCACAGAAGTGGGGGGTGACAAGCACTGGGAGATGACCAGGAATTCAGTGGTGCCACGTGGACACACATTCTAGGGCTGGCACTGAGAGCCCACAGCCCGCTGAGCCCAGGACAGTGAGATTAAAGATAACCAACCGCACTCCCCAACCCTCAGAAGCAAACCTCAGTGTAGCCTCCAGTCAAGAATCCAGGCAGTCAGAGCTGTGGAATGAATTGCAGAGCTTATCCCCTTTCCCCAGCTTCAGGGCGGTCCCTCCCCCGACTAAATTGATAAATCAAAACCAGACACAAACCCGATCTGCCTGATGCCCTAGAAAATGCCCCCGCTTCACTCACCAGCTGATCTCAGAAATAACTTTGGCCCAGCAAGGCTGTCCCTGCTTGCTCCCTCCTTTCCAAAGCCATTACTGACCCACCAGGAGTCTGTACACAGACAGCACAGACTTGGGGACAAAGCGGCCTCCCAGGAAGAGGGTGCAGGGAAGAGGAGGGTGAACTAGCTGACCCTTTGCAGTCCTTTTACCATCTAAGACAGCTCTCCCATCCCTAGTAATTCTCTGTCTCTTAGTTGTAAATAAATCAACCAAACACCATCGTCTAGGGTTTTTCTGGTTTTGTTCTGTTTTGTTAAAAAAAAAAAAAGACAAGACATCAGGGCCAACTGGTAGGTTCCTAAATCTGTCCATCCAGTTGAGCCAGAAAATGCCCAGGGGTAGGGAAATGTAGGGGAGGAAAATCCAGGGAGGGAGATGTGGGGAGGAAGGCAGAGCCACAGACAGTGAGCCACTGAAGGATGGCACCATCCTGTGACTTCCTGTCTGTGACCACAAACAGAAGAGGAAGGAGCACCCCAGATAAGTCCCTCACCTCCCAGCATGCCTATCCCTTTCTCCATCAGGCACATACATTCTTTCCTCCTACTCTGATTGCTCAGAGATGGGCCCCACCGCCCCAGCCCCCTGCAGGGCTTCCTCTAACCTCTTCGCTTCCCCAGAGCAGGGTCTCAGTTGCCAGGCAATCAAGCCAAGGTGGGCTTGCCTCTGCAGGGCATTCCCCCTGGAAGGACCTGGGGAGGAGTAAAGGGGAGCCTGGCAGGTTTCAGTTTGGGGATTGGGTCTCAGTGGGTCTCCTGCTACCCCTCACCTTGCCTATGGTGGGGACTAGACCTTCTGTCTAGACTGAGGGGAGGGACAATGGTCAAGGTACACGTCTATTTTCCTCCCCGAATATGGAACTGGGACTCCCCCTTCTGACTAGACTGAGGGGAGGGACAACGGTCAAGGTACGGGCTTACTTTCCTCCCCTGATTATGGAACTGGACTTCTCTTCTCCCACAGACCTGGGCTCACCTTGCAAGAAGTGGCCCACATATCTACATCAGAGGAGTCGAGATGAGTCCCCAGGGCTGCAAACTAGAGCTGGCATGTAGTATCTGGTCAAGAAGTGTTTATAGAGGGCTGAAGGGCTGAAGGGCTTAATGGATAAATGAATCCAGGGTCAATTTGGAAACATACCAGGGCTCTCTTGGGCTACCTAAACCCATAGAGGACATCCCTAGGCTTCGGCTCACCCCAAGCGCACACCCAGGCTCATCAACACACACACACACACACATACACACAAACACACCCCAAGGGAAACTTCTGGGCCAGAGGCAAAGCCAGAACTCAGACCTAGGCTCCAGGTCAGCTCTGCAGCCTCCAGGGGAGGGGGCAGCAGGGGGCACTGAGCCCCCTGCCTGCTAACAGGCTCACTCTCGGAAGCTGTCAGCCAACTGGTGGCAGTCCAGCTCCCCCTTCGGCTCCAGGCCCCCCGGAAGCTTCACTCCCGTCTTCCGGTCCACACACCAGCACTTGCCGCGCTGCCCATCCAGGGCCGGGTGGCACTGCCAAGACAAGGGTGTGAGAGGTCAGGTTCCCAGGCAGCCACCCCCGATCCCAGCCCAGCCCCCAGATCAGACAGTGGCTCCCAACTGGTCTCTGAGGGTGGAGGCTCTCTTGGGCGTGAGTCCTCTGAGCTCACTGGAGTGGAGCAAAGGTGGCGAAGAAGGAAAGGCCCAAAGAGTTGGAGAAGGCAGAGCCCTGAGGCAGTTCTGTAGATACCCTGGAGGGGAGACGGGATCCACAGAGCTGAAAGGTTCAGCTGGATGTGAAAGGCTAGGGCCCAGTTTGAAGTTTTTGGTTTGGGTTCTGATTGTGCTTTAGCTTGAGTTCTGACTGTGTTGAGGCTTCAAGAATAGGATTATGGTTAAGGCTGTGATTATCCACATTGAAGTTAGGGTAGCATTAGGATAGGAGTTGCGGTCGAATTGGGAATTATGACTCCAGTTTGAGTGGGGTGAAGCTGACAGCCCAGGTCAGAAATGGAATTGGGACAGAGATAGAGGTCAAGGTCAGAACAAATAAAGCAGTTGGGCTAAACTTTGGGTCGGGCTTAGACTGGGGAGGGGAGAGAGTAGGGGTAAAGGTATATTTCAGAGTCAGGATTAGAGTTGAAGTGAAGGTTGTTTCAAGGGCCAGAACTGGCCAGATGATAAAGGATCAAGTGTCAGAATTTTTAGTGAATAAAAATGGGAAGGAAACACACAGAACTATATAACACACAGAGTGAGACTTAATGTAAACTATGGACTCTGGTTAATAACTAATAATCAATTTTAGTTCCCTGGCGATCCAGTGGTTAGGACTTGGCATGTTCACTGCCGGGGTCCAGATTCAATCCTAGGTTAGCAAACTAAGATCCCAGAAGCCATGTGGCTTGGCCAAAAAAGAGAAAGAAAAATTGAGACAAGGATAAAATTGGTATTGGGACAAAGGCTGGAGAAAGGTTTGGCACTGATTTGGGGCAGGGGACCTTTCTGGTTCTCCACCATTGCACCCCATCTTATAACCTCCTCATGCCATCCTGGGGTGCACAGACTCAGGCCCCTCCTAGCTGGGCCTCTTCTGGCCCAATGGCGGCCCACTTTGTGGATTCGCCTGTAGAGCATGAAGTGGGGGCACGTGTGTGCCCATGCCCACGAGGCCTGGAGGAGACCCAGGCCTCATCCAGCACGAGGCCACCCACTGCCCTGCCCAGATACGCCACCATCCCAGGTGAGCCCGGCTCTGACAGGCCAGAGACGGAGCTGAAGCAGGTCCGCCTCACTGACCATCCCAGCCTCCTGGGGGCTTGTCAGAGGAGCCCATGTTCCAAGGGTGTGAGGAGGCCTAGAGGGTTCTACATCCCTGTCTCCTCTCCTGCTCTCTCCTTCCTCTGCTGCACCTGAAGTGCCCATTCCCAGGTCTGCCTTCCGCCCCCCCTGCCCCCCGAGCTTGGCTGACCCTTAGGTCCTTTGCTGACTCAGCTCGGGGAAAGAGGCAGGTTGAGTTTTCTCCACAACTCCTCAAGACCTAGCCCCTCCATTCCCAGATGACACCTCAGACATCCAGGGACAAAGGAAAAATACTCACAGGAATGAAGGTGGAGAGGGGGAGGGGTTGGGAGGCAGAAGCTGACAGGGGTGCTGGGTCTGCCTCACAGATGGTGGCCACAAAGGCCATGAAAATAGCCCCGGATGGGGAGGCAGGATGATTGGGCTGCCTTTAACTTGCCCTGCGACTCCAGGCTGCCCTCTCCCCTTCCCTGGGCCTCAGTCTACTCACCTGAAGGGGGAATACGTAAGAAGAACTGAGATCCTGAGTCTGAGGGTGCAGGTGGTTTGCAGAGGGTCTAAGGGGTGAGCTTGGGGCTGGGGAGCCTCCCCCTTCCTGAGACTGCCATCCCAGACATCCCAGAGCTGAGGCTGGGCCGAGCCAGCAGATACGGAGACGCACCTGCTTGGGGTGGAAGTTGCCGTTGCGGTCGCAGTTGGGGATGGGAATGATGTAAAGGTCTTCGTGGGTGCGGCTCTGCGAGGCGGCCAGCCGCTCCAGCGCCCGGTGCAGCTCACTCTGGCAGGAGCCCTGGGGCTGGAGGAGGGGAAGATGAAACTGTTTAGCAGGAGCGGAAGAGGCAGGGGGCCCAGGGCTGAAGGTCAGATCAGGACTGCAGGCTCTGAAAGGAGGATTCAGGCCTGGTGGCCGAGCAGGCCTCCAGTGAGATGAAAGGGGGGGCTCGGGTTCAGGGGACGCTGGTGGGCAGGACAGAGGGACGTTTAGGAGAGGATCTCGAGCCAAAAAAGGAGGGGTGTGACGTGAAGGGACCTAGTGGGGAAAGGAAATCTATGGAGAAGGACAGGAAGGGGATGACGTCTAAACAAGACGGAAGGGTGAAATCATATAATTAACAAGTTGTAAGACCCAGGCACGGATCCATCAGAACCACCCATCAGAAGGGACATTAGCCAGACCCTGGATCAAGGTCCCAAGGCTCCCTACTATGGCCAGCCTGAACTCTCGAGTTACTGAGAAGCTCTGGGGTGAGGAATCCGGGGAAGAGCCAAGCAACATCAGGGGGCTTGAGGCAACTGCTATTCACCAACCAGCGTGGAAGCGCCTCGGTATTTAACAGTAACTTCAGCTGTCCCCAACATCTAGGACTGCTGAGCAGGAAGGGAATTTCAACAGGAGTGAGGGCTTTTTTCCTGGGTCCTGCTGATGCGCGGAAGGTGCACACAGCAGACAGCCAAAGAAAGCCCGCTGAGTGGACACTGTCGGGATCTGGTGGTGACGGCGGTGGTGTGTGCCTGTGCACGCGTGCATTTGATCAGTGGTCCTCACCACAGGCCGGACTTCCTCCCGGGGCGCCCCGATGACCTTCATCTTGCCCCCACTGGTGCTCCGGTCTCGAATTTTGGCCAAGTGCTTCTGCAGGCACTTGCGGTCGTGGGCGCTGCAGGGGCTGAAGCTGTTGTTGGGGTGGTCGCCCTCGTCCTTGTCTGCAGTCAGGCCAAGACGGGGAGAGGTCAGTGCTTATAAAGGGCAAGACAGCAGAGCCACCGGACTTCCCATCTGCATCCTCCTCCTTGGGGAGTCTCCAGCCTGGTGCTGGAAGAACCCCAGTTCTTCCAGTTTCCTCCCCACTCCCCTGGATCTTCTCAGAAGAATATTCCTCTTGGAGTCCTTGATTTTTCCTTCACTCCACCCAGTCCAGTCCTCAGATGAGTCACCAGCTGCAGCCGCCCAAACAGCAGGAGGGTCCCCTGGGCCTTGCAGGGAGGTCTGAGGCAGGCCAAGGGCCCCACATTCATGTCCCCTTCCATTCAGCTCTCCCTACCATCCCTCTTCTCTGTCTGCTCTTTCTTTCTCTCTCCTTTCCTGCTCCTTTCAGCGTCTGGCTGAGCCAGCCAGGGGATCCCCAGGGCTGTCAGTTCTGCTGACCCTCTTCCAAATGGCCAGAATCAAAGTTTCCATGAGTGATGAGAAACATGGCCCCAAAGCTCTTTTCATTGGCTGGAGAGGAGAAGTGGGAGTGGATGTGTGTGCTTGCATGTGAAAAGTGTGTGCGTGTGTGTGTGGGAGAGACACTGTGTGGCCCCCAGGACCAAAAGAACACCCTTGCACATTCCTGCAGCTCCCCACTCCACCACTCCAAAGTCTCCCATCCTTAGATTTCAGACCTCATCCAAAGTGCATATCTGCTGCCCAGAGCCAGGGCACTGAGGATCTGGAGATGGAGGTGGGCTAGACCACCACCCTCTCCTTGGGATCTCTTAAAGGCTCTATCTGAACTCAAGAAAAAAACCCATCCAGAAGTCCCAGAACTGTAACCTCTGCTACTCCATCCTGGCAGCCAAAACCAGAACGCAGAGCTGAGCTGGAGGAAGAGGTCTCAAGATCTCTCTGTACATCAGAGCCACCTCTGAAATGCTTAGGCTTGGCCAGCTTGCTGCCGGCCCGAGTGCAAAGCCCCTGCCAGCATTCCAGATGTTGGCAGCCGGACAGAAGGTTACATCTGGTTTGCGTCAGGATTTTTTTTTTTTCCTGAGGAGTTAGCAGGTTCCTCCATGCGTGGCAGCAGTCCCAGAGCTGCCTTGGGGTCAAATTGTATTTTTCTGCTGAGCCAAAGTTAGCTCTGCGGAGTGGGGGTGGGGGGTTAGTTCTCTTCTTATTCTCCTAGTTCTGGGGGTGTGGGGGGTGAAGCACACAGATAAAGAAAAGCCAGACAAGGAGGAATCTAGACCCCCAAAAAGTCTGTGTCAAGATTCCACACCAAAGGTTATTTATAAAGTTGAGTCACCAAGGATGGGAAAAGGTTTTGTCACGGGTGCAGGGCTGGCTTAGAGAAAAGAACCAGAGGGAAGGAATAAATGGAGCAGAGAGATATAATCCTTCCTTCTACGTATTTAACATCTCAAGAAGGACAGTCTATTGGGGACTTCTGTCCCAAAAGATGACAACAAGTTTCCAAAGGTCAACCAAGGAGAAACTTTGAAGGCAAGACCAACAAAGACTTCCCAGCCAGTGTGGGCAGCAGAAGGGGCTGGTCAATTTCAGAAGACCAGGACTGTGCAAAAGGGCCCACAAGAAGTCAGACTCCAAGCCCTCAGCCAGGAACCAGAGAGAAGGTCTGAGATCCAGGCTCCTCCCTGAAGACCCTCCCAAGGAACTTTCTGGCCAAGAAGGCCGAGGCTGGCCAGTGACCCCCCCACACACACACCACTCTCATCTTGCACAAAGCCACAAGACTTGTGGGTGGACTCACCTTCGTGGGGGTTTAGCCTGGAGCTGACGATTAGAAAGAAAGGAAATAGAAGACTGGAAAAAATTGAAGCCAAATCTTGGAACCACAGGGGTAAGCTGAGCTGGGAACAAAGGGGCCACTGCTCTACCTGGAAAGGCTGGAAGAATCCCAGGGGTCATTTGCCACAACCCACTAGTACCTCGATGGCCTCCTTTGACCTGGAGACGTTTTGCTGTCTTTTCTTTGAATTTGCTTTCTTTTCATGACCATAAAAGAAAGCACAGTTGTGCACAATGACACTTGTGCCTCTTAATAAGTGGCCAGATGTTCTTTAGGTTCCCTAGGAAGAGTTTTTCTAATGCAGGGGGCTGCCTCCGGAGGTAGAGAGCTCCCTGACCTGGAGGTGGGGCGAGTCAGGGTGGCAGCAGCCTCAAGGACCTGGAAAGATTTGCAGTAGAGGTGTGACTGCTTTCCAACATTGTGTTCCCATGAGTCGAAGTTCACAGACACTCAGGGGATTATTAAAGGATATTTGGAATGTTTATTTCCTAACTTAAGAAGCACCATTAAGGAGGACAACTGGGGCTGCTCACTGAACCCTGGGGCTGCGTGGGGCGTAGGGCGAGCCTGGAACATAGCTCTTGTTTTGTGTTGGCAGGCCCCCATCACATGGCAGGGAGGGGGACGTTATCTGGGGAAAGCTGAGCAGGCTGCCTGCCTGACCTCCCCCTCCTTGGTTCCCCACTGCCCAGCACACTTAGCCGTTTAGAGTAGAACCCAGCAGATGGGGAGAGTGGCTCCATACTGCCTCTCGCAGGGACATGGGTACACAGTATGTCCCTATCTACCAGCACAGACAGAGGACGGGATTCAAGGATCACAAACACGCACAAACAATCACGTGTCCAGACACACACTGGTCCACACGTGCACACCCACATGCACCCTGGCGCCCTGACCCTGCCCTGGACAGATCACACTGACTATCCTGGCAGTTGACTTTCCACTTAATCTGTAACTTTTCATTGTCCAGCCTTGTTTCACTGGCAGACTGAGTCCCCACCCCAGGATCCACCCCACGCACTAGGTCTGGGAGGGCAAAGTTCGTAGCCTTGAGTCTCTTTAAAAATAAGTTCATCTTCCCATCTCTACAACCTGCTAAATGCTTGCTACTCACTTCCCTGTTCACCCAGGAGGTCAGCCACATCGTGCTGCTCACCTAGGTGGTGCTTCTGGAAAAACCACGATCCTGGTGGGTTTCCCTCTGAGCAGGAGCCAGAGTCAGACCTTCCCCCTCACTCCCCCAGCAAAAGTCAGACTCCCTACATCTGAAAGGTTGTTTGGGAGGTGGGGCTTCCCAGGTAGGCCGGGTCACCTCTTCTGGCCCTGCTGGAGTAGGCCAGTGATGTCCCATCACAGGGTAAACGTGGTCTCTGCTCCAGCCACAGAGGAAGGGCAGGCACCCAGAGAAAGAAGAGGCTCCACAGCTTTGGCACCAGTGGCTGCAAAGTTCATGGTCAAAGCTAGAGGATTTCCTCTTTCTTGCTGCCCAATTTCATCCCCAAGATTTCTCCTCCACTCCAGCCCACACCCAGCTCAAGATGCCTAGGGTGAGGCTCTGAGGTAGGTGGGCCCAGCCACCTAGACATGAGCTAGAGGGTCACTCACCTGCCCCGCAAGAAAGGCCTGGACTCTCACTGGAGAAGCCAAGATCCCCCTGCCAGATAGCAGGCTTTCTCTGAGGTCTGGATCAAGTGAGGGACCCCCTCATCCTTGTGCCATGGCTGCTGGCCTCAAAGTGTCAGAGAAGGACGGCTAGCCTCTCCACCCTACCCCCTCCACTCCTCTGCATGTCCCTCGGCTTTGCTCACTTGCCCCATTGTCCCCTAAAGCCCTAACCTCATGGGAGAAGCTAAGCTTCAACTTAAATACATTTGGTTTCCTGTTCATCACCAAGCTCTCATTGCCCCAACATTGAGCTCCCACTCCATGCCAGACGCCCCAAGCCTACAAGGTGGGTCCTGTTGTCCCACCTTTTTACACATGAGGAAATGAAGCAGAATGGCTGGAGGAAGGAGAAGAACATATCTCTGCAGTTCCTATGTCTTTAAATGGAAAGGCTCCCGATACCCAAAGCACCAATAATTCTGACTTTGCCAAAACTGAAGAAAAAATGTTAAGCAGCCATGCTCCTCCTTCCCCCCTCCCTCCAAGGCACAGAATTTCTGGGAAGGCCCTGTTTTCATGACGTGACTGGATTCCCAGTATTGAAGTAGGGGGGACAATATTTGCTGTGTCGACTAAAAATTAACCTAGCCTGAATGTTCCCTAACGCTGTCCCAGAGGGACCCAGGGCACAGCTTCGGATCACCACAGTCCGAACACTGATCTTCCCACCATCCCCTCCCCTAGATTCCACAAGTCAAGGGTCAGTACTCTGAATAAGGATAGTGAGTTTCTGAGGCAGGTGTCCCCACTCTGCCCTCACCTCTAGTGGCCTGGCCCAAAAAGCTGGGACAGGGCGTCATGGCACAGGATGGAGGCAGGGGAGCATGGAGAGGGATGTGGGGAGACCTGCCCCCCTGAGCAAAGAGTCAGCCTTGGGACCACAGCAGACCAAGGGAGGAGGCTGCCCTCCCCAAGTCACCTGCTGAAGCTCAGCCCCAAGAGGAACAGGCAGGAAGAAAAGTTCAACTGATACCTCTGCCAAAACCCAGGCAAGAAAGTCAAAGCCTTGGGACATAACAGGGACAGTGGCCTATTGACAGTGGAAGGCTCAGGGGGATGGCAGGGAGAGGGACCAAGCTCTGGCCTCCAGATCTCACCAGACACCCTGCAGGGTTGCTACACAACCCTAGGGGGCGCCTTTCACATGGTGTAGTATGGCCTGGGCTGGGGCAGGGGTACTTCTGGCATGACTGGGAGGTAAGAGGTCAAGGACACGCTTACTGAGTGGGGACCTAATGTCCTCAGGGTCCCCTCACCTCCCCTTTCCCTCTCCTGATTTCTGCCTGCCCTGCAAGGATGGAGGCCATGGCAAGGACGGAAGGAGTAGAGTGGTTGAGAGACCCGGGCCCTATAATCTAAAGAGGACCTAAAGCTGCCTGTGGAGGCTGGTGGACATGATGTCCACAGGGCACTCACAAACTGTTCACGCCCTGCCTCCCCAAATCTCCTAGGGGAACAGTTTTCTGCACTAAGGGATGGGCTATCCCTACCTAGCCAGGAAAGAAGGGGCTGAGGGCTCTTCTCTTCTGCCTCATTTTCAAGTTGGTGAGAGAAGAGGAGCTCACCAGCCACCCTAATCTGCGGCCAGACACCCGCTGGCGGGTGGAGGGTGAAGATACAAAGGGAAAGTGGACCTGTTGTACCCAGGGAGCCCAAGAGCTCAGCCCTCACTCCCAGTCTGGGCTGGCACCAGAACCCCTCCTCCCCACTGGCACTGGCATCTGTACCCCAGGATCAGCGACTTACACCCCAAGACTGCCCCCACAGCTTCCCAGATGTGCTGGGTGCCAGGCTGGCATTTCTCCTAGAATGTTTTCTGCTGACCTATCTCTAGCTGCCCAGGAGCAGGAAGGGCAGAGAGGCCCGAGGCCCAGACCCCTGGGGTCCACCTCCTTCCTGTTTTCCCTGCATCCTGCTCTCCTCTGGCTAACAAGCTGCAGAGGATTGAGGAAGTGGAGCGGCCTGGGACCCAGGCAGGAAGCTTGGGGCCGCAGTCCCAGCATCCGGACTGCAACAATGGAAGCTTCAAACACCAGGAAAAGAGACAGACGCTGACAGAGGCACCAGGAGAGCAAAACAGAGTCAGAGAGGGAACAAGAAACAGAGGCGGGGGGAGAGAAAGGCAGACAGAGGTCCCAAAAGTAACAGAGAAAGAGAGAGAAACGGTGACAGGGACAAGAGAAAGGGCGACAGAAAGAGACTGAGATGAAAGTGAGCGAAGCAGAGCAACAAAAACAGGAAAAGGAATGAGATAAGGAGAAAGGAGCTGATAGCAGACAGAGATAGTGATGAAAGGAGAATCTGAGAATATTGTTAGTGAAACTAGAGGTTGAAAGACGCAGCAGGAAAGAACAAAAGAATAAGAGGAAGAAGGAGAGAGACTGAGAAAGATTATTAGAAGAAACGGAAAGTCTCGCGGAGATACAAAAAAAGAGAAAGTGTAGGAATGAGGGCCTTCTAAACCTCTCTCCATCTCTCTCTCTCTCCCCAACCCCCACCCCGACCTTCCATCCCTGCTCTCTATCCCGTTAGGTTTCTGCAGCTCTGGGCTGGGAACCAAGACTTGCTTCTCTTCTGCCACCTCAGATGGCACCTGCCAGGAGCAAGGAGCAGGGTGTCTGTGTACCAGGGCAGGAGGAGACCCCTGTCTTCCCAATACCTCTCAAAAAGCTAGGTGAGCTGGCCTGGGACTTTGGGGAAGGGCCACTCTGATGCCCCCTCACCACCAAAACCTCTCTAATCTGAGTGCCCCGCTCCATCCCACGTCAATGTCAAAAGTCCAAGCCCTGGGTTCTCAGACTCCTGGGGCTTCAGCTGAGTCCAGAGTGAGGGAAGGTCACTGGATCAGGAACAGAAGGTCTCCAGGCCACCGTTCCCATCCCCCAGGTATCTGGGCTCTCAGTTGCAGGCTCAGGCTGCTGGCTGGACCAGGTCACTTAACTTTCCACCCTTATAGTAGCAGCCAGGACTACCATTGAGACTCTCTTCCCAAATAGGTACCCTTCAGATGGAGGAATGGCACAGAATCCTCCGTGATGGTGGCAACAGGCTGCCAGGGACTTGATAGCAGTTTCCTTGGCTGACCCTGTCCCATGCCAGTCGGGCCCTGCCAGGTACCTGTGTTCTGCTCAACTCACTGAGGATTTTCAAGAGCCTTCTGGGCCAACCCGAATGGGAAAGGGGGCTTCTGGGAGGGCAGGACCCCAGGGAGGGCATGCAAGGGCAGGGGCACCTTACCAGAGGGCTGCAGGCTTTCCTGGATGTTCTCGATCTCTGCCAGCTCCATGCACACGCCTTGTCCGTGCACCAGCGTGTGCAGGGGCTTCTCCACGCCCCGGGGCGGGTAGCAGCGCAGGCCGGAGCCGCAGCGTGGGGTGTACACCCCACAGGGCATCCCCTTGCCCAGGGCGCAAGTGGCGCAACAGCCGCAGCCCGGCTCTCGCACCAGCTCCTCACAGCCCACAGGGGGGCGGCAGCGCGCCAGCTTCTCCTCGGAGCAGGGCGGGCAGTGGATGGGTTCGTCGCCCAGGCTTGGCCCGGGCCCGGCGGCCAGCAGCAGCGCGGCCACGAGGCAGAGGGACAGCATGACCGGACGGGGACGGGGCGCGGGCTGGCAGCGGGAGACACACAGGGGCAACGCCCGGCGCGCCTGGAGGACCCGACCCGGAGGACGCGGGGACACGCGGTGGCCCCCGCTGGCGGACAAGGACGGAGCCGAGGAAGTTAGCAAGCTGGCCGGAGGGGAGAGAGCCTGGCTGCCGAGGCGCTGCGCCGCATCCTCGGCCTGGCCCAGGCTGCGGGCGGTGGGGGGGCAGGGGGCTGAGCGGCTGCCTGGGACCGGCTCCCCCGGACTTTATACGGGCCCCTGGCCACACCCCCAGCGCCGTCCCAGTGGTGGGGGAGGGGCAGGGGAGAGGGAGAAGGAGAGGCGGCTGTTAGGGGGGAGGGGGCGCTGTCCTAAGTCGCCGCCGCCGCTACAACATCTGAAAGTCGTTTTCTGCCGCAGGAGGAAGCGGCGCAGTTTGGAAGCCACGGCAGGGGCCGAGAATGCTTCCGAACTGGGGCCCCGGGGGGCAGCGAAGGCGCTGCTCCTCGGTTCCCCCACCCCCGATCTTGGAGGATTCTCCCCCGGACCCCTGAGACGGCCCGCGGTCCCCCACGCTGAGAGCGCGGCGACTTCCTGGCCCCAACTCCCGAGTCCGAGATTCAGTCTCCCTGGCTGGAGAGAGTCCTTTCCACCCCACTCCAGGGCTTCGAGTCTCAGCCGCTGGAGAACTGGTCCGGGGAGGAGGGGAAAGGGGGCCCAGAAGGGTCTGATGGCCCTAAGAAGTTAATAGGCTTTCTCCTCCTCACTTGCCTCTTCCAACCTGCTCCCGCCCCCAGGCTCCCCGCGGGCTCATTGGAGACCCTGTCCCCTCTGGTTTACCCGGGATGAAATCAACAGAACTCCCACCGGGAGAGGGAGGTTCCCAGACGCTTGCTCCTTCCTGGATATTTGCTTCTACTGCCCAGACCCATCCCCAGAGGGAAATTGGCTGAGGAGATTGCCACTCTCAAAGGCAAACTGCATTGCACAACTCCAGGGGGCACCATTTCTCTTGGAATCATTGTAGACTTGTATAGCTGTTGTGACTGTCTTCCAGCAGATGGCACTCAATGGTTTTGAGGACAGGGATGCCTTTTCTAATTCACCCAACGGTGCTATTTGGGCTACTGTCAGGGTTGGCTAGGGCCTTTGTGAGATCCTGTTGGTGCCTGTATGCTCCTTGCCTCAATCCTGCAGGGGTTAGAAGGGGTTCTAGAGTAGCATTTGGAGCAAGGACTCCTCTCCTCGATGGTCTCTCGAGTCTCTCTCCCTCCCCACCCTCCCCCAAAGTTTCTGCTATCCTGGACTTGATTTCAGGGCAAGGGCTCCTGTCCAGGCATAATTGGTGACCCGCTGTGGATTCTTCTGGCTTGGCCTAGAAAGCTGGAGGGTAGCCAAGCTGAAGTACAGATCAGAGACCCTCTTCCTGCTTCCTCCTCCAGAACAGAGGTCCTTCAGACTCACAGGGATTGGGCCATCTTCTACCTTCTGCAAGTGCAGACTGTCCAGGTGAGAGAGGGAGGCAGAGGGGCTAGAAGCTGGCCCCCTGCAGGGACAGAACCAAAAGTTGCAAACTGACGGCACCTACTGGCAGGACTGCAGAAGGACTGGAGAGTCACGGCTGGGGACACGATTTCGGGATGCTCCACAGACATCTCACAGACGACTGGGGTCTCTTCTGCCCCATCTGTCTTGGCCCAAAGAGGGCCAGGCCCCTCCAGTCCCTGGGAGAAGCCCGGCCTGTCCCCGATTCCCTCCAGCTCTCTCAACTCCTTCATCATCCTGGGACCCAGTTCTGCCACCAACGCACTGTATGAACTTGGACACCACCCCTTAGAGCTCGAGCATCCCTAACTAGAGTGAAGGTAGGTCATCTCCACCTAGCCTACTCCTTAAAACTCTTGTGAGAATAAACTAGGACCAGGAAGAATAGTTCTGATTGCAACCCTGGACTTGTCTCCTGGATAGCAAACCTGGGAGGGATAAAGGTGCTAAGACAGAAGGAAGGAGGGCGGAAGAGGCTGAACTGAAGCCAAGAGAAGTGCCAGGGGATGAAGCATGAGTGCAGGTGAGTGTCAGAAATCTGGACAGTTTTCCAGGTGAGACATGTCCACACCTCTACCCCAGCAGCTCCTCCCGCCCTGAGTCCATCCTCAGCCTTACCCCCATCGCCACCTGGGATAATGCCTAGGAGGCAGGAAAACAGATATGAGAGCTCTTCCAAGCACCTCTCCATCATACATGCAACCCACTTTTACTTAACACCTACTGTGTGCAGGCTTTGTGCTAATACAGGGTATCCAGACACGGCTAAGACCACTGTCCACCCTCAGGGAGCTCACTGCCTAGTGAGGGGAGACAGCCATATGAATAAAATAAGTGCAGGTGCCCTGGGAGTGTCTATATGGGGCATGGTGGGGACCCAGATGCACAAATGGTCAGTTCTACATCCAGGGCAAGGGAAAACTTCATGGAGGAAGTGACTCTTGAACCAGTGGTCTTCCATCCATGCTAGAGGGATAAACATAGGTATTAGCATCAGGGGGACTTTCCAGATGGCGCTAGTGGTAAAGAATCCACCTACCAATGCAGGAGACACAAATTTGATCCTTGGGTCGGTAAGATCCCAAGGAGGAGAAAATGGCAACCTACGCCATTAATCTTGCCTGGAAAAATCCCATGGACAGAGGAGCCTGGTGGGCTACAGCCCACGGGGTCTCAGAGTCAGACACAACTGAGCACACACACATTAGCATCAGGCTGACCTGGATTCTATCCCAGTTTTGTCACCAGTAACTGAAACAAGATACTCTCTGAGTTTCACAGTCCTTACCCAGAAAGAAGGGTAGGGAGGGAGGAGATTCAAAGAGTGGCCTTTCAGTGCCCAGCACACATATGCTCCTAACCTCCCCTGCTAGAAACTAACTTCTCCACCTGGCTGGACAGGCCCGGGTGGAAGGAACTGGGTCTCCTCCCCTAGATTAGAAGTTCCCAGAGGACTGGCTTGGGTGTCCCCTTTCCCTCTAGCCTGCTGGTATCTGGGAGAGGCTGTATGTAAAAGGCATGGGATTTGGAGTTACCAGACCTGGGTTTGAGTTGCAGCACAGCCAACAAAGAGCTTTGTTATACTTGAAACTAACATAACATTGTAAATTAACTATACCTCAATTTAAGAAAAAATAGTTTTGTGACCTTGGACATACACTTAATGTCTTGAAGGGTTATTTTCATCCTCTGTTAAAAAAAAGGGGGGGGGGAGAGATAATAGTTGGGCTTCCCCACAGTATTGTTGTTGTTGTTTAATCACTAAGTCATGTCTGACTCTTTGCAATCCCATGGACTGTAGCCTGCCAGGCTCTTCTGTCCATGGGATTTCTCAGGCAAAAATACTGGAATGGGTTACCATTTCCTTCTCTAGGAAATCTTACTGACCCAGGGATGGAAACTGCATCTCCTGAATGGGCAGGAGGATTCTTTATCACTGAGCCACCCCAAAGCAAGGTTGCAAGAAACAGTGAGATCATGGACAAGAAAGGGCTTTGAGGAATGGAAAGCAGATGCTGTGTGTGTGTTTCCTCCACCTCGCTGCTGCCTCTGAGGACTGGGAGCCCCCCAGAGACAGAAACCCGGTTCTCCTTCCCTGCAGTCTTTCCCAGCCCAGAGCTCTACCAGAAAAAAGAAAACTCCTCTTCTCTCAGCATCCCTGTCCGTCCCTCACCTCCTGGGAGCTGGGGACTGGGGGCCGGGAAGAGACTCCTAATGGACAGATTTGAAAGCCTCACTCTTCAGCCTCTTCCATCCCATCCTTTCACCAGCTTGTTGCTTAGAAAGAATCTCACTGTATAGCTCATTGGTCTAGGGGTGTGACTCTCACTTAGGGTACAAGAGGTCCCAGGGTCAAATCCAGGATGAGCCCCCCCTTCTTGCGCTTCCCTGGTAGCTCAGATGGTAAAGAATCTGCCTGCAACACGGGAGACCCAGGTTTTATCCCTGGGTCAGGAAGATCCCCTGGAGAAGGGAATAGCAACCCACTCCAGTATTCTTGCCTGAAGAATTCCATGGACGGAGGAGCCTGGTGGGCTACAGTCTATGGGGTCAAAAAGAGTCGGACATGGCTGGGCAACTAACACTTTCACGACTCCCTTGTTAGCTCAGTTTCAAATTTCTATTGTATGGCTCCAGCTAGGCTTCTTAGAGAATCAGTAAGAAAGAGAGCTCTATTCCCAGGGGAAAGAAATGGTCCTGCCCTCAGGGAACACCCACTCTGATGGCTTGCCCTTGGGAGCAGCTCATAGGAGTAGGGTAGAATATATATCCATATATATACACACACACACATTCTACACACACACACACCCTATACACACACACACACACATCCTATATATAGGATGGAATATACATAAAAATGAAAGTTAACATTTAGTGAGCATAGACCATATGCTGGACATGTTCTAAGTGCTTTACTATGTCCCTTTCACAACAACCTCATGAAGTAGTCCCTATCATTATTCCTTTTTAAAATGGGGAAAGTGAAGTACAGAGAGGCATGTGACTTACTCAAGGTCACACAGCAAGTAAGTGGAAGATCAGAGTCGTGAATCCAAGCATTCTGGCTCCAGCGTCTATATGATTAATGCCTATGTTTTACAGGCTTCCAAAACAGCTGTCAGAAGCATTCTAAGCAAATTCCAAGGGCAAAAGGCTATGGTACAGAGTGCAAGCTAGGTGCACGGGATCAGAGCAGAGGTGGCACTGGCATGGGAAGGAGACTGACCCATAACTTTGGCTTCCTAGCCCCTCCCTGGCTGCCCCAGACTGTCCACTGTGCTCACACCGAATAGGGAGCTCAGTTTCCCTCCATATTGGCTGATGTCCAGGTCCCAGATGCAACACCCTCTGTGGTCACCCCAGGTGTGGGCTGAGCAATGGCGCCTGAGTACAGCTGCCTCCTTGACTACCAGGGCCCCACACTTGGACAGACCAGATCAGGAGAGCAAGGATCTCCCAAAAGTGAAGAGGGAGGTCTGGTCCAGAGGACAGAGCCTGGGTTCTTCCCACGGGACCTGCGGCTACAGAAGTGAACACCCAGGCAGGGAGCGGGAGGGGAAAGGAGAACCCATGTGGCCCTGAGCTGCCCAGGATCTGGTTTCATGTCTCCAGTTCATCCAGCTCTACCGCCTGCCTGCTCTGTGGCACTTCCCCTTCTTCAACTTCAGTTTTACCATCTGGAAAATAAGAGAGGGGAACTCATGGAATTGTGAAGCCCCTTCCAAACTGGAGCCATCTAGGAATCTAGAACCTCTGGAGTGCTTTTACGTGGTGCTAGGCCCAAAGCTGGCATGGCTTCCAACCCTCCAAACAGAGTACACACTCTTCCCAGGCCAACTGGCACCAGCCAAGTCTCTTTCTCATGGCTCAAAGAAGCCTGCCCAGCAGAGAAGCCAAGTGAATGAAGTTGGGCTTTAAGAGAGCTCTGTCACCACCCTGAAAGGTGAAGAGGCTCACCCAAGGGCACACAGCTAGGAAGTAATCCAGCCAAGACTTAAGCCAGATATCATGGCTGCCTGCCACAGACTTATCCCCCTATGCCATGTTGCTTCTGCTGCCAGAGAATCTCTGGGAAGCCATGGGCTCAGGACTCAAGGGAGGCAGAGATGAGGGGAGCAAAATCAGGTGCTACCCAGGAGAATCTAGCAGAGGACACTTGCAGAAGTATAGCCACAGAAGAGACTCTGGGCAGAGAGAGACAGCTGCTAGGTGGGGAAATCATTTCTCCCTGCCTGTCCTGACACCCACTAAGTCAAAGAGCAAGGTGTCTGCTTGCCAGGTGCCTCTTGTCCTGATGGCTTAGAGTCCCAGAATTGGAGCAGACCCCAGGTCCTTCCCCCACACTCCCTGGAAGACCTCCAAGCCCTGCCTCCTACCTGCCTGGCCTCAGAGAACAGAGTGCTACCTACCCCTTAGAAAATCCCAAAGAGATATACCAAAGCACCACAGAACCCAGAGAGATGACCCCAAAAGGGCTCTAGGATTCGAGACCTCAGATAAGAGTCCTCAGATTCAGTAAAATCCTGGAGAGAGGGTTCCAGAGAGATTTCCCCAGCACGCCCATTCCTGCCAGCACTGAGAATTCACAAACACCAGTCGTGCCTTCTGCTGAGTCCCATACCTCTCCTCTGGCCCCACTGCCCCATGCCCTGAGCTAGGATCTGTGGCCCCTCACACCAGGCTTGATGTGTCATTCTTCCTCTCCTCCCCACCCCTGCCCTCTTCATCCCAGCCTTCCACTTCTCCCCACCCAGTAGAGAATCCTGGCCCAAGGAGCTTCCCAAGCTGAGATCCCAACACCACTGGGAAACAGTGGGGAAGACCCTCCCCCCAGGAAAAATGAGTGGATTGCAAGCGAGGAAAGAGAGTAACTATGGCCTCCATTTCTTCATCTGCAAAATAGGGATGATAACAACACCAGCCTCATAGGACTGTTATGAGAAGCTGTGCAGAGTGTTGCTTCTCATTTAAAAACTACATATGGAAAACACAACGGGATACTACACATCCACCAGATTTGGTAACAATTTTAAATACAATACCTGAATGTGGAGTAAGGGGACTCTTAAACAAAGTTGGCAAGAAAACAAATTTGTACAACCATATGGAAGCAGCCAATAGTCTCCCCCCAAGAATATACCCAATAGAAATGTCTGGGGACTTCCCTCATGGTGCAGTAGATAAGAATCCACCTGCCAGCGCAGGAGACACGGGTTCGATCCCTGGTTCAGAGAGATCCCACGTGCTGTGCAGGAACTAAGCCGAGACACTGCAGCTACTAAGCCTGTGCTCTAGAGCCTGGGGGTCACAGCTGCACGCTGTACGCTGCACGCTGCAGCCGCTGAAGCCCGTGCTCGCAACAAGAGAAGCCACCACCCTGGGAAGCCCACACATGGCAATTGGGGAACAGACCCCACTCGCTGCAACAGAGAAAGCCTGTGCACATCAGTGAAGCTCCAGCACAGCCAAAAGTAAATAAATAATTAAATTTTAAAAAGAAATGTCTATGTGTGTGTTTTTGTGTGTCCCAAAACACATGTGTAAGAGTATTCGCAGTGGGATTATTCAGCCAAACACTGGAATCAATAGTAAAATAGGTAAGCCTACAGTTGAATAAACTATCACTACACCCAACAACATACATAGATCAACATAGAATCACATATTGAACAGATTACTACAGTATGATTCTATTTTTCAAAAGCAGGAAAAATGAATCTATGGTTTTAGAAATCAGGATAGAGGTTACTTTTGGGGAGAAGGGTGGGAATAATCACTGGAAGGGGTCTTATGGGGTACAGGTAATGTTTACTATTTAGCCACATAGTGTATTAACTAGGTGAATTCATTAAACTAAACATTTCTTATCTCTGCACTTTTCTGTATGTATGTTATGCTTTAATTTTTTTTAAGAAAAAAATATTTTATTTTTTTTAAAGAGCAAGGGGCTCTCAAATCGGCCTGCCTGAACTCCATTCCTGGCAGTAGAGTTAGGATAAGTTAGCTCACTTCTCTGTGCCTAAGTGTCCTCATCTTTCATCATGAGTGACTATTAGAGAGGGTGGCTATAGTGATTAAATGAATAAATCTGTGTAACACGCTCACAGTGATATCTGCTCCTTGTTACACACCCCCTTGAGTATTAGTTATTAGCCATAATCAGCCCAGTGCGTGAGATGAAGAGCCTGAAGCCAAAAATGCCTACACTGAATTCTGGATTTGCCATTTACTAGCCTTGTGACTTTAGCCAAATGACATCCTCCTTCTTATCCTTAAATGCCCTCTGTTGTAAAAGAGGAACAGTGCCAGCCCAGCTTGACAGAGCTGTGCGAGAACCTACAGAAACTACCCATGTAAAGCACTCAGCGCAGTGCCCTGCAGAGTCACATCAGCCATGATGATTGTTGAGCACCATGGTAATCCTATAAACCCATTTTATAGATGGGGCCCCAGGTAGTCAAAAGGTTGGCTTAAGGTCACATGCAATTAAATGTGATTTAAACCCATTTGGGGGATGACAGAGTTCCAACTGGCACCCCCACCACATTTCCCATCCACATAACCACCGTCCTCTTCTCTCCTGAGCCTGTATTCCTCCCACTCTCGGCCCTCTCCATTCCCAGAGGCTTGATATTTGGAGCCAGGAATCCTCAAGATCTGTGCAGTCTGTTCCTCACCCCCACCCAGTCATGATGATCTAAAGCACAGCAGAAGCTGGGCCCGAAACCAGGGGAAAACCAGACAGCCCGTAATGGAGAGGAGCTTTGCCCCCAGGTTGGGGTGCACAGGCTGTAAAGCAGAGAGCTCCTAGAGTCAAAACCAGGGATTCAGATCCCAGCTGCGCCCTGATTAGCCGTGCATTGAGGGTTCGTCTCTTCACCATGGCGGTCCTCATCTGTACAGTTTCCGCATCTGCAAATTGGGTACACCAGTCCCTACTTCACCTGTAGGACTAACCAGAGGATCAAACAAGGCTATCTGTGTAAGTGAAAGGACATGTTTCCCAGAGAACAGGCTACAACTAGTGACTTCATGCTCTGTCAAATCACATCAACACCGCTCTCTACTCAGGCTCTCCTCACCAGCAACCAGGAAAACATGTATGGATGGGGGAGGGAGGGAAGAACTTGAAGCCCAAAGAGATGAGATGACCAGGGAAACAGATGGATGGGGTAGAAATGCACAGGCCTACACCCCAGCCTGCTCCTTCCTTTCACGCTCCCACCTCAGTGCCTCTTGCAATTCTGACACCTATTCTGATGTGTGGGTTTTCCAATACCATCAAGCAATTCTCCAATACTAGCTGGATGCCCTAAAATTTAACTCAATTCTGACTGGCTACCTGGAGACATATCAGAGCCTCAGGTTAAAGACTCAGTCCTATAAGACTGCCACTCCTCACCTTCAGATGCCAACTGCAAGTTCAGGTTGTCACCTGGAGTTCCGACTGATCAGATCCGGCTATATATAAGAGATTCCAATGATCCCTTCCTTGGGTTTAATTGGTTTGCTAGGACAGCTCACAGAATAAACACTTTCCTTACTAGAAAAAAAGAAAGTGAAAGTATTAGTCGTTCAGTCATGTCTGACTCTGCCACCCCATGCAATGTAGCCCACCAGGTTCCTCTGTCCATGGGATTTTTCAGGCAAGAATACTGGAGTGAGTTGCCATTCCTTTCTCCAGGGGATCTTCCCCACCCAAGGATCCAACCCAGGTCTCTGCATTGCAGGCAGATTCTTTACCACTTGAGCCACCAGGGAAGTTCCTTACCTACTAGAATACCCATTTATTATAAAAGGATATAACTCAGGAACAGCCAGATGGAAGAGAGACATAGGGCAAGATCTGGGGAAAGGTGATGGAGCTTCCACTACCTCTCCCAGCAGCTCCACGTGTTCACTGATACACGAGCTCACCAAACTCCATCTCTTTGGGTTTTTATGGAGGCTTCACTACATGGACATGGTTGATTAAATCACTGGCCATTGGTGATTGAATTCAATCACTCGCCCTTCTCTCCTCCCTGGAAGTCAGCCAGAAGTTCTAACCCTCTCATAACTTTCTACTCCCATCAAGGCTCCTGACTGCACCCCACTGCCGTTCCCTACAAAAGTCCCTTACTCCAAATACACACACTTCCCGTCAGTGGTTCACCTTTGCCTGTCCTGCCCCTCCTTCCATATATAGGATGGAATTAGACCTCCTGGTTCCGTGGCTGCTGGTGGTTTCCAGAACCTCAGGGATGCCTTGGCCATAAAGGCTCCCAAGACCACCTGGATATCTAGGAACTGGGACTGCTAGGTCCCCAGGAACCCTGGGGACACTGGGCCTTCATGGCTGTCCAAGTTTGCCAGGCCCACATGGGCTTGTGTGGAGTTCAGGAACCAGTAAGGACCCTCTGGGCAAGAGTTCCCTTCAGGCCAGACAAGCCAGCCAAGTCCTCAATCTCTCTACCCCACGCCCTCCTGCAACCTCTCTCAGCACCATTCTAAACTTCCTTCTGAGGCCTGCTCAGGAGCTTTTTAGCCATCCTTTGTCTAGTTGTCCTATTGCCACAACTAGAATGTGAGTTACTGGACATCAACAACTAGGCCTTTCTCCCCTCCTCTTCCCTCTGTTTTTTCTCTCTCTTCCACTCTCCTCTTTAGCAACCCATATCTATCCTTTCCCTAAACTCTTTCCCACAACAAATGCTATTCACATGTAAGACACTGTGTCCCACGCACCCCTTTGTGGTCTTAGACCAGCACATAATAGATGCTCAGGAATATCTACTGTTGGTTCACTGATCCTTTGTCCCACCTCTGCTGATGTCGCTCTCCCCTTGGGGGTCTTCCCCAGGACTGGGGAGCTCATCACATCCAGTGTCCTACCCTACTTCCCAGCTGTAGTTGTTCAGTCACTAAATTGTGTCCAGCTCTTTGCAACCCCACGGGCTGCAGCACGCCAGACTCCCCTGTCCTTCACTATCTCCCAGAGTTTGCTCAAAGTCATGCCCACTGAGTCAATGATGCTCTCTAACCATCTCATCCTCTGCCGCCCTCTTCTCCTTTTGCCTTCAATCTTTCTTAGCATCAGGGTCTTTTCCAATGAGTTGACTCTTCACATCAGATGGCAAAGGATTGGAGCTTCAGCATCGGTCTTTCCAATGAATATTCAGGATTGATTTCCTTTAGAATTGACTGGTTTGATATCCCTGCCATCCAAGGGACTCTCAAGAGTCTTCTCCAGCACCATTTGAAGGCATCAATTCTTCAGTTGGGCCTTCTTTATGGCCCAACTCTCACATCCACACATGCTAATAGAAAAACCATAGCTTTGACTATTCAAACTTTGTTCTCAAGGCAAGAATGGTGATTTAGTCGCTAAGTTGTGTCCAGCTCTTGCAATCCCATGGACTATAGCCCATTAAGCTCTGTCCACAGAATTTTTCAGGCAAGAATATCGGAGTGAGTTGCCATTTCCATCTCCAGGAGATCTTCCTGACCCAGTGATTGAACTGGGTCTTCTGCACTGCAGGCAGTTTATCAACTGAGCTACCAGGGAAGCCCAAGGCAAGAAGACCGGGGTGGTTTGCCATTCCCTCCTCCAGTGGAGCACATTTTATCAGGACTTTCCCCTATGGGTGGCCCTGCACAGCACGCCTCATAGCTTCATTGAGTTACTCAAGCCCCTTTGCCATGACAAGACTGTGATCCATGAAGCTGCCCCTTTTTAGTGCAGGGCCAAAAAGGAGAGGGAAATTCCATGGATGTCCTTGGTTTGTTCCATAGGCTTGGAGGGGCCTCCCAGAGTCCCAGGCCCATCTGGAAATGTCATCTATGGATTTTCCTGAGAGGACAGGACAGAGAAGCCCTCCTTCATAGCTACTGTCTCCTCTTTCTCTTCTTCCTCCTTTTCCTCCCTGAAGCAACGTTCTCAGTTCGGCCTCTCCGATCTCACCATCACTGTTAAAGACTAATGGGTTTTGAGGAGGCAGAGTGTGTAGCAGAGCATCAATAGTCTGGGAACTGTGTGACCTTGGACATGTCACTTCGTATATATCAGTGAAGTCTGTGCGAGTATCTTTCTTTTCTCTAAATAAATGATTCCAGATGCTTCCTCCCATCTGTCTTCTCGCATTTGTTTGCCCCCAATTTAAGTTATTTGCAATGCCCTGCCATCCCCCTCATTCTTTCATCAGTTCCACCTCTGTGTGCTCTGGCATCAGTGACTGAACTTGTCATCTCTCCTCCCCACTGCCTCCGGTACCCCTGTCATCACCCCCCAGCACACACCTTTCTGCATCCAGGTAGCCCTGGAAAAGAAGTAGGGTGTCCACAGAGACACCCTGGGACTCCCCTATCTCTGTTTCCAGAGGACAGACTGAACCTGATTCCCACTTTGCTGGGCACACGTGAGGCACCACACTTATCTGCACCCCCACCTCACCCATCCTTAGAAGTGATTTGGAAAGAACAGAATATCTGAGAGCAGGAGAGGCGGAGGAGGGGAGTTTGTGCATGCGGTTGCTAGGTCTGCTCTTTATCCACTTTCCAGTTAGGAGCAGGATTCATCTGCCCTCGTGGAGAATTCCTTCTCCTCCTCCCTTCCACCTCATGACAGTGCAGCCTTACTCAGAAAATTCTCTCCTGAGGCTCTTGCAGCTGATCCCTTCTGTCCCTCTGGGTTTTCTTTCCTGCAGCTCCCTCACTGGATCCTTGAGTCCAAAGCACAGATGCTCCAGGACAGCCCCAGTGTCCTTAAGGCCACCTCAGCTAGTATCAGCAATGGGTGCTGAGTTTTCCACTGAATTCCCAGAGGATGGAGCCAGCTGTTGGAACAGTGGCCGTAGCTTCCAGTGCTAGGAAAGACAAGGAGAAGGGGACGACAGAAGATGAGATGGTTAGATGGCATCACCAACTTGATGGACATGAGCAAGCTCCGGGAGTGGGTGATGGACATGGAAGCCTGGACAGGGAAGCCTGGCGTGCTGCAGTCCGTGGGGGTCGCAGAGTCAGACACGACTGAGCGACTGAACTGAACTGAACTGAGCTTCCAGTGGGGGGTGCAAGCAGAGGCATTTCCCTGCACATTAGTGTTTGATTTTGCGCAGCCATCCTTCCTGCTGAGTCCCGCCCTCCTGCACCAGGGGTTTTGCCTCTGAGTATGTTGCCCCCAAGTGGACAATGATAGTACTGTCAGTACCATTCACGGAGAGCCTCCTTGGGAATCATGGGCCCAGACAAGGTTCTGAGGGTTCCAAGGCACAGGCAACCCCTGACTCCAGAAGGGCTTGTGGTGGAGGAACTTCCCGACCCAGGAATTGAACCCAAGTCTCTTACGTCTCTTGCATTGGCAGGCAAGTTCTTTACCACTAGCGCCACCTGGGAAGCCCCTGAAGAGGGAGACCTGCAGGCAAACACCCCATAGGCAGTGCTGTGTAAGAGAGAGAAATGCCATTGGATGCCAAGAAAACAGAGAGGACCCAGAGTGGTAAGGAAGAACTTCAGAGGAGGAGACACTGGATCTGAGTCTTAAAAGATAAGTAGAAATTCACAATCTTGAGAAAATCACCTAACCCCTTCAAGCCTCAGTTTTCTCAGTTTAAAGGGTTGTTGTAAAGATCAGGGGGAAATTATGTAAAGTGCTTATTATGGTGTCTGCTACATAACTGGCACTCAGAAATTTACATATATATGATTTATTTTGAGGAACACTCTCCGATTATGGGGGCTGACTAGTCTGCAATCTGCAGCAGGCTGGAGACTGTGGCAGGATTTCTATGTTACAGTCCTGAGACAGAATTCTTTCTGGGAAATTTCAGTTTTTTGCTTTTCAGGCCTTCAACCAATCAGATGAGGCCCACTGACATTAGAGAGGGTAATCTTTTTACTTAAACTGATTGTAAATGATGCTAATTACATCTACAGCAAGGAGATCAAACCAGTCAATCCTACAGGAAATCAACCCTGAATATTCGTTGGAAGGGCTGACGCTGAAGCTGAAACTCCAATAATTTGGCCACCTGATGCGAAGAGCCGACTCACTAGAAAAAGACCCTGATGCTGGGAAAAATTGAGGGCAGGAGGAGAAGGGAATGACAGAGGATGAGTTGGTTGGATGGCATCACTGACTCAATGGACATTAAGTTTGGGCAAGCTCAGGGAGATAGTGAAGAACAGAGAAGCCTGGAGTGCTGCAATCCCTAGGGTCACAAAGAGTCAGACACAACTTAGCAACTGAACAACATCTACAAAATACCTTCACAGCACTATCTAGACTAGAGTTCAACCAAACAAACAGACACCAAAGCCTCACCAAGCTGACACAGAAAATTAACTGCTACAGACATTCCAAGCAGAAGCTACTCCAGACAGGAGCTATACTACCTCTCTCCACTTGATTAGACTTTTTGAAAAATCACTCTATTAAACTAGTAAAATGTCAGTGTTACATGGAACTAGGTTTAGACCTGATAAATAATTTATAGCACGATTTATAGAAATGTAAACTTCTAGGTAAAATCATCGTAACACCTTAAAGTTAGAAGTAATCTCGTAGCCCTTTGAGTCTAACTCTCACCCTGGAGAGATCCCTCCTGCAATAATACCTGGAAAATGGTCATCTAGACTCTTCTTAAATATTCCAGTGGTGGGAGAAGTCCCTCTCTCCTAAGACCATTCTTGGACAGCTCTAATTGGAAACTATCTTTACATGGTCCTTTCTTACATCAGTATCTGTCCTATTAATTGTTCCTTTTAACCCATCCAAGGGCTTCCCAGGTGGAGCTAGTGGTTAAGAACCCACCTGCCAATGCAGGAGAAGTAAGAAATGTGGGTTCCATCCCTGGGTCAGGAAGATCCCCTGGAGGAGGGTANGGACAGCTCTAATTGGAAACTATCTTTACATGGTCCTTTCTTACATCAGTATCTGTCCTATTAATTGTTCCTTTTAACCCATCCAAGGGCTTCCCAGGTGGAGCTAGTGGTTAAGAACCCACCTGCCAATGCAGGAGAAGTAAGAAATGTGGGTTCCATCCCTGGGTCAGGAAGATCCCCTGGAGGAGGGTAAGGCAACCCACTCCAGTATTCTTGCCTGGAGAATCCCATGGACAGAGGAGCCTGGCGGGCTACAGTCCACAGAGTCACAAAGAGTTGGACACAACTGAAGCAACTCAGAACAACATATCAAAGCTAATCATATCCTGGATTTTTCCCAACCTCAAATAGAATACTTCCTTGCTGCTGCTACTGCTAAGTCGTTTCAGTCGTGTCCGACTCTGTGCGACCCTATAGATGGCAGCCCACCAGGCTCCCCCATCCCTGGGATTCTCCAGGCAAGAACCCTGGAGTGGGGTGACATTGCCTTCTTACACTTGGCCTAAATGTTTATCTATCAGGTCAAAACTTCTTATACATTCAGAGGTCTCCAAACAGCTTGGTTCCAAAAGCCCATGGAGGTTTTTTCCTGTTGGAGCCTCTGGTCCCTCTAGTTTTGTTTTTTGTTTGTTTGTTTAAAAAAGACTAATATCCAGCTCCAACTGAGAGCCTTCTCTGTACTTTGTAAAATGCCTGCCTTCTGCCTATGTCGCTTCTTTCCTTTCATGATCAAGAGGGGAAAACAGAGGAACAAGGAAGCAGTATTTAGCTGTAGGACTTTGGAAAAGACCATGATTTTCTTCAATTCTCCTAACAAAAGGGTATAGTTTTCTGTTCTCTTCAGGTGAATAATTTGCTCCTAACTCCACTCCATCCCTTTCAAACTTGCCTGGTCTCTCAGATCATCTGTGCATTGGGCCCTGCAGACCTAACCCTGTGGAGGACTCAGGAGGGATAGCTGTCAGGTTAAAGTCAGATAGATTAATGTCAGAAGATACTTCAGAGGGACTTCCCTAGTGGGAATTATATTCTCACACAAACATGCAGAGTCAGGTATGCCTCACCTTCAGTGAAGTGGAGAAAAGGGATGAGAGTAAGAAGGGTGTAGAACATGGATGAAAACACTTGGAAAATCACATGGCAAAAAGTAATGAAACAGAGAATTGCCCAGACCTACAATTATTGAGGGAAATCTTTTAAATTCTCCTAATGTAAGCTAACTTTCCACATTAAAAAATAATAGGTTCATAACTTAAAATTTTTCAAATAGGATAGAAGGGAAAATATGAAAAGTTTTCTCTGCCTCCATATATTTACAATTCCTTTAGATGTTTTCAAAGCATGAACATTTACCCAAATGGGATTATGCCCTACATACTATTCTTCACCTCATATTTCTATGTCAGTACACCTAGATCAACTTCATTCTATATGAAAGAAATACTGCCCTTTCAAGGGGGGGTGTGGCCAGCTGGAGGGTGGAGCCCCTCCTCCTACTTCTGAGCAAAGAGACAGGAAATGGACATCTAGCAGAAACGCTTACAAAAGGATCTCATCCATATATGAAAATATACTCCAAAGGTCTTGAAAGAGCCTCAGTTTTATAAGTTGGCCTGAGAAGAGTCCCTGGAGACTCCCTGGAAAGGGGAAATTTTGAATTGGTTTTGCAAGCATCAACTACAAATTGGCACTTGCCATGGGTACTTACCATCTGCCTCTACAGGATTAAATCAAGTGCTGCTGCAACTGCTGACCTTCGACACTCCCTAAAAGGAATCCAGGGTGGACAGCAGACATGAGGCACTCTGTACTGGGAGGTGGGGGGCTGGGGGGAAGCTTGCAGAACAGGTCTTCAGACAGCTTCAGGAGTGAATCTATGAGCCCAATTCTTGTATCCCTTCATACTTAGAAAAGCACTAAAATCCTTCATGGTGATGTCTATTCCTCGTGACTAGCAGAAAGCTTCATGAGACTAGCAGAAAACTTTTGGTAAAATATATGGTTGATTGCATTTATTTCCCCTTCACCAAAATCACATATTTAACTATCCCTCCCCCTCTGCCTCTTTGGAGCAGTTTCTCAGAGCTATCTGAGGTGTTGTCTCCTAGGCTGCAGTCCTCATTTTGCCCCAAATAAAACTTAACTCGCAACTCTCATGTTGTGCATTTTTTTTTAAGTCAACAGAAGAGTAGACTTGGGAAAACTGGCTGGGACAAGGGAGGAGGATCTTGACAAGGAGCAGAGGTAATATCTGCTAACGTGTTTTGAGCACTTACTATTTGTCAAGAATTGCACTAAGTGCTTTGCATGTATTATCTCACCCTCTCTGAAGGTACTCTCATTATCCTTATTTTTATTTTTTTTTTTTTGTGGACCATTCTTTTAAAGTCCACATCAAATTTTGTTACAATACTCTTCTGTTTTATGTTTTGGTTTTTTTGGCTGCGAGGCATGTGAGATCTTATCTTCCCGAACAGGGATCAAACCCACACCCCCTGCATTGGAAGGCGAAGTCTTAACCACTGGACCACCAGGGACATCCCACATCATCTCCATTTTAGATGACGAAATGGAAGTACAGTGAGCCTGGGTGACTCACCCAAGGTTATACATCCAACAAAACAGCAGTCTGACTCAGGTACTCAACTTCATCCCTATAGTCCGGGTACAGATGAGAACAAGGTCAGAGTATGTAGTTTGGGCCCCTGCAGAGTTGGGGGAAGGTGGGAGTCGGGGAGGATCATGAGAATGATAGCAGCCCCCTCTCTCCTTGGAACTGACTCCCAATCCCTTCCTGCCTCCCAGGACTCGAGGCTGTCAGGCCCCCAGAACTCCCTGTTTGTGGACAATGCCTGCCAGCACACTCATCCAGACTTCCTTCCTCCCCTTCTCCCCACTCAAGTCCTGCAGGATCCTCTGTGATAGTCTCTGAAAAGGAGGAGGGGCTAAAAGAAAAACAGCTTTTGTCCAGAAGAGAAATCCACCCCCTACCACCCCACCCCACCCCAAGATCACCCTGTACTAGAGGACTGGAAGGCTGTCTCAGGTGCTTCTATATCTCATTTAGCCCTGTGTACCTTAGACAAAGGGCTGTCCAGGTGACACTAATGGTAAAGAACCCTTCTGCCAATGCAGGAGACGTAAGAGATGTGGTTTTGATCCCTGGCTCAGGAAGATCCCCTGGAGGAAGGCATGACAACCCATTCCAATATTCTTGCCTGGAGAATCCCATGGACAGAGGAGCCTGGTGGGCCACAGTCCATAGGGTCACAAAGAGTTGGACACAACTAAAACAATTTAGCACACACACACGCACCTTTGATAAAAGATAATGGCATGGGAAACTGAGGCTCAGGGAGATATCTGATTCAGGCATGTGTGACTCCACAGTCCTTTGGACTCCCCAGCTCTGCTTCAGGACCATTGGAACAAAGACTCACACAGTCAGGATCAGGCTAAAATGCAAGGGGGATTTAAAACTGGATACCAGAAAACAGAGCTGGAGCAGCTTATTAAATTCCTATTGCCTCATCCTCAGATGAGTCTTGCAGGGAATTGCAGACTGGGCAAGGTGGAGGCCATGAAGCAGAGGCTGCATTGCCATTTTAAGGAAGGACGCCCACCTACCCTTATCACATGGGGCTTTTGTGTTCCAAGAGATAGAAGGCAGCATGGCTGGTCTCTGACTTTCAAGGTAATCCTCTGTCTTGGGGGAGCTATAGGGAATGACAGGCTTGCCCTGGAGCCCAGGGCCTGGTCAGCCTTCTAGACGGACAGAAGCTGCTGAACAGGCTTCCCTACAACTGCTCTGAGACCCTGGTGGTCTGCTGCATTAAGGTTGCCTTTCTGTATCAATGCACATGGTTGAGCAGAGAGAAGCTGAAAACACTCAGAAACTACTGGAGACCAGGAAACCAGGAGGATAGGGACCAGAGCAATGCCAAAACCCTATTCCTCTGGCTTTTCTAATTACCCTAGCCTGGCAGGCTACAGTCCATAGGGTTACAAAGAGTCAGACACTACTGAAGTGACTTGGCACATAGCACACAGGCCACTTCCATCCTTGAATTCCTGTCACAACATACTTTCTCCTCACTGGCCTCACTGGCCTTCCCTGGGGCTTTGCCGGCACAGTGGGCGTTGGATACCCTGCGGTGGTTGATTTGATTTTAGAGGGAAAAAAAGGATTAAGCCCACAAATTTATGCTAACATAAAGAAAATCCCTGCTTCCCGATTCTGATACTGTTAGTCTACTGTTCTAAACACCTTATCATCCTGTAATCCTCACACTACCCTGAGGTAATGCTGTTATTTTTATTCCCTTTTTTGAGCAGAGGAAAAGAAAGCAACTGAGAAGCTGCCTTCATCAAGACCACACAGCTGGCAAAATGCCTAGTCAGGGTTGAAACTCAGGGAATAATGATTGGAAGGAGGTATTAATATTTCTGATGGAATTCGCAGTCAAATTGTGCAGTTATTTTTTTCTAGCATCTTGTGAGGACAATGACTTTTCTTTTTTGTCATTTTAATATTGTGGGTTGAGGACAGAAGAAAAAAAAATTTGAACATTTAAACGACAGAGTAGTAAACATTTCGGTCTTTGGCATTTCCTAGTCAAATATGGCGGAGAAGGCAATGGCACCCCACTCCAGTACACTTGGCTGGAAAACCCCATGGACGGAGGAGCCTGGTAGGCTGCAGTCCATGGGGTTGCTAAGAGTCGGACACGGCTGAGCGACTTCACTTTCACGCATTGGAGAAGGAAATGGCAACCCACTCCAGTGTTCTTGCCTGGAGAATCCCAGGGACTGGGGAGCCTGGTGGGCTGTCGTCTATGGGGTCGCACAGAGTCAGACACGACTGAAGCTACTTAGCAGAAGTAGCAGTCAAATATGGACTACAGGGTTCAGGGAACACAGAGAAGAGTAAAAGTAACAACTACGAGGACATTCTGCTGGTCGTCTGAGGAAAAAGTTACTGTCTTAGAATGGCACCTAAACCATCCTCAACTCCTGAGGCGGTGACTATAAATTACCCCCCTTTGATTGACAAGTCGCTGCCTCAAGCCGCTCTTTCGGGGGTTTTGCAAGCTGGTCTATGTGGCCTCTCTATGCCCCGCCATTATACGAAAACGCAAGCTACGTTCACGTACGGCCAAGTATGGCTTTTGTTTCTTGAAAGATAAATACTAGGGCTGGGAGGGCGGGCTTTGAGTCAGACGCCCGGTGTACTGAACTAAACCAAATGTCTCGGCTACTTGTCCAGAAAGCTGGCGCTCAGTTTTCCCAGGAAACGGGGCTAGACTCCCGTTTCTTTCAAAAAAAAAAAAAAAAAAAATCAGGATGGAGGACAGCCTTCAGATTTTAGGGATCTGAAAGAAGATACCAGCTCCGGTGTATACACATCCTCTCCTTTTTTCACCCCAACCTGGATCGCACTTCCACAGCAGATTTTTCCAGAGTTACACAGAGAGAACAAACTAGCCCTCCTCATTGGCTAGATTCCCTGTCCGTCCCTCAGCTACGACTCCGAGTGGTGTCTTTTAAAACCTCTAGTCCCGCCTCCCTTCTCTAATTGGTTCATTTGAACGGGCCAGCTCAACTGTTTATTGGTGAATATAAAAAACAAGCTCTGATTGGTTTTTCGGGACGGAACTGATGAGAGCGCGTCAACGATTGGCCTATCTGGTTTGGGCGGGCTAGCGGAAGGTTCAAACCGGAGTGGAAGCTCTCTTAACCGACGTGCGTCTGTGGAGAAGAGGCTTGCTCCGTGATTGTCTCGAGGGTCCCACCGGTTTAATCACTTGCAGGGTTCTCGAGCCTCTTCACGACCGTCACCATGGAGGTGTCGCCACTACAGGTACAGCTCGCGGCAGGGGCGCGTCGCGGAGCCTCAGCGCGGCCCGGCATCTCTCCGGCTGCCTGTGAGAGAGAGGCGTCTGGGTCGTGGTTCAGCCGCCGAGGACTGGGCGCGGGTTTTCCGCGTCTACTCGGGTCCCCTGGGCTCGGCGTGATCGCGAAGAGACTGAAACCTTTTTCTGGTGCTAGTAGTGAAGTATTGTCGGCTGTACTGGCTTCTAGGGTGCGGCGTTGTGTTTCAGTGTTTCTAGAGATTTCATTTGGTCCTGGTGTAGGTCGATGGGATCGTGGTCCGCATGCTTTACGCGGCACTGAGAGATGCTTTCCTCTCCTACCTGGGGCTGAAAATGGGATTGGACGACCCTGACCTTGGACAGTGCAGAGCAAGGAACAGGGTTCCCACTATGGAGCCGGCATGTCCGAGATGCTCAAAATACGTCCCTCTTGTGTTTAAAACGTTAACGTGTCCAAAGGATGGAATCCCTATCCTCCCAAACTGCTACTGTAGAATCTATTATGTGCCTGAGACCTGGTAGGCACTCAGTAGATATGTGTGGAGTACCTGAAAGAAGGGGGTGTGTGCTGTTGATGGCATCTAACGCGTGGAAGTATTTCCATGTCAGATACACACGGCAGAATAATATGTCTGTTTAAACTGACACTTGGGGGGAACCTGCTGCAGTTAACTTATATTGCCATGTTTGTACAAAGCTATGTCAGCTCCACTGATACCTACCAAAAGGCTGTGATTTGTTTTGGTGTGTTTAAGCAGATCATTATGATAGGTATTTTGTCTCTGGTTTCTTATAAACCGATGATTCAAAATCACTTTTCTTCAATTTTTTTAAAAAATTGCTAGCCTGTAAATGAAAATATGCAAGTCAGCAAAACAAAGAAAACTGAAGATGCTAAGAAAAGATTGTCTATTGAAAGAATCTATCAAAAGAAAACACAACTGGAACATATCCTGCTCCGCCCAGACACCTACATTGGCTCTGTGGAATCAGTGACCCAGGTAAAATCAGGCTAATTAAATGTAGTTACTAAGTAGTTAAGATGAATACTTGTCCAGGTTAATTTTCTGTATTTCATGTACTTTGTCTTCTGGAACTGGCCTTAGCTGTCATCTACATTGTCATACTAATTCAGAAGACTTTACAGGAACCTTGATAATAAACAAAGTGGGTATATAAAGTAACCCTGTTTCTTTGTCTTATTTCCAGCCAATGTGGGTTTACGATGAAGATACTGGCATTAACTATAGGGAAGTCACTTATGTTCCTGGTTTGTACAAGATCTTTGATGAGATTCTAGGTAAGTATATTCTTAATATAAAGATCTACTGGTCAGATGTGAGAAGTATTATTCCTAGCAAAAAACAGTTGGCAAAGGTTAGACAATCTGCTGGAATCTAAGAAGTTGAGTTCTTAGAAACAGTCCTGTGAATAAAAATTGCTAAATGAATACCTCATCAATGTTACTCCTGCACTGCTTGAGATTTTTTTTTCTTTTTATATCTTAGAGGTAAAGAGTGTTTTCTAAAATACTTTTAAGTTTTTACAAATATGTATTTTCTTTCAGTCAATGCTGCAGACAACAAGCAACGGGACCCAAAAATGTCTTGTATTAGAATCACAATTGACCCGTAAGTCTCCTGCTTAGTCTTTTGTTTTTGTAGCACCCTGTTGCTGTTAATTGCATTTACTTGATTTATAGTAAAGTTGAGCTTTTTTTTAATGGAATTTTGTAAAACTGCAGAAAGGTAGAGTGCTAAAATGAACAATCTAGATAGCTACCATCTAGATCCAACAGTTGTCAACACTTTGCCATATTGGTACCATCTAAATTTTTTAATCATTTCAAAATAAATTATAGACATTATAACATTTTATCTCTAAATATTTCAATAAACATCTCCAATAAGTTCTGTAAGTATTCCAGAGTCTATAGCTATAACTTTTTCTCATATGCTATTCAAACAGTAAACCAGCAGATGGTGATAAAGAATAGTTTGATCTAACATTTCTGCTTATAAATGTCCTTTTGTGGGTAGTCAGGGTGTTGCTTCCCTTTGTTATTATCCTTATCAGTTATAACATAAACTATAGATTCTTTTTGGGAAGTGTGTTAATGATGTGCTTGAGTGCTCCTAAGGACTTGATACCATAGTCTTTTAAAAAATATTAACCTAGTTTTAAGCTACATTTAATAAGAACCATAGTGTCTGTTGTTAGAAATTTTGAACATTATATTGGTGAGCAGGGACATTTACAGTTGATGATGTTCTTTCATATTTGTTTTGCCAGTGTGCTTTGTCAGGTGGGAAAGCTAAGGGAGCTGGGACAGTGCAGATGATCCTCTTAAAAGTGATATAATAATATTGTTTCCAAATGTTGTCCTTTTCTTTCCATTGGGCATAAGTCATTTCCCTTTGTTTATCCTAACATTTTAAAGCTTCATATTTTTTTAGTATTATCAGTGTCTGCCCAGGTGTTGGAAAAGGATTGATTTTTTTTTTTTTTCCTCTTGGCTCCTATTTCATGAGTATTAGGAACTAAGTATGCTGAATTTTAGAAGGTCCTATTTCATGAGTATTAGGAACTAAGTATGCTGAATTTTAGAAGGTATATATATAAAGAGTCATAAAGAAATTGAGACGTGTGTGTTTTAGAGACAATGGTATTTAAATATGAAAAGAATTAAGCACTAGCTTAACATCTGTTTTACAAAAAAAATTCAATCTTCTTTTCTTAGGGAAAACAATTTAATTAGTATATGGAATAATGGAAAAGGTATTCCTGTTGTCGAGCACAAAGTTGAGAAGATGTATGTCCCAGCTCTCATCTTTGGACAGCTCCTAACTTCTAGCAACTATGATGATGAAGAAAAGAAAGTAACAGGTAGAGTACTGAGGAAAATAAAAAACACATTTGTTGCTGAAAAAATACATCTTTTCAAAGATCGTGGCCTAAAGGTTAAAAATACGGGAATAAATCTCTATAATTAAATAGCATTGCTAGTGATTAAGAAATAAAGCTGTAAATGAGATAAGAACAATTAAGTCATATTTTACATTTATTTGCCCAGGTGGTCGAAATGGCTATGGAGCCAAACTGTGTAACATATTCAGTACCAAATTTACTGTGGAAACAGCAAGTAGAGAATACAAGAAAATGTTCAAACAAGTAAGTAAAAGAGTATTTTGTGCCTTGATTATAAATTATGCTGCAGCAATTCATAGTGGCATTAATGGTTTAACTTAATTTATAATCTATTAAATCATGGGAAAGGGAAAGGGAAGTTGCTCAGCTGTGTCCGACTCTTTGTGACACCACAGACTGTAGTCTACCAGGCTTCTCCATCCATGCGATTTTCCAGGCAAGAGTACTGGAGTGGGTTGCCATATTCTTCTCGAGGGGATCTTCTCCACCCAGGGATCAAACCTCAGCCTCCTGCATTGCAGGCAGACGCTCTACCCTCTGAGCCACTAGGGAAGCTCATAGAAAGTTACTCATTAATGTATATTAGGGAAATTGGAGGGGTGGGGGTTGGTTTGGTTGGGTGTGTGTGGTTTTTTTTTTTTTTTTTTTTTTAGGACTTGTAAATTTGTGTTATTTAATTCTAGGTTGAATTCTAACTTGAATTTTATTAAACTTAAAACTTTAATTAAACTTAATTAAAAATTAAACTTAACTTTAATTCTAACTTGAATTTTTTTCTCTCCTCTATTCTTTATTTCCATAGACATGGATGGATAACATGGGAAAAGCTGGTGAGATGGAACTCAAGCCCTTTAGTGGAGAAGATTATACATGTATTACCTTCCACCCTGATTTGTCTAAGTTTAAAATGCAAAGCCTAGACAAAGATATTGTTGCACTGATGGTTAGAAGAGCATATGATATTGCTGGATCCACTAAAGATGTCAAGGTCTATCTCAATGGAAATAGGCTTCCAGTAAGTATTTTATTGGATGTAGGCAATGAGGTACTTTGTGACCATCGTCAAAAGCAAAGTTGATTTTTTTTTCTCCCATTTGTTTTTCTTACCACTTCTCAGATATGTTCCTGTAAAGAAAACATAATGCCACATTTTTAAAAAATCAGTTAACTTATTTTAAGTTCACTGAAGTCTTTCTCAAAGAATCTTCTAAATAAATCCTTTTGTGTGCTTTAATGACCGTCCTCTTATACATATCAGGGAATACCGTTTCATTAGTTTTGAAAAATCTTTATTAAAACCTACTTTTTCATTTACTTAAAAAAAATTTAATACTATTATTTTTTAGGTGAAAGGATTCCGTAGCTATGTAGATCTGTATCTGAAGGATAAGGTAGATGAAACTGGCAATCCATTGAAAATTATCCATGAACAAGTGAACCACAGGTGGGAAGTATGTTTAACAATGAGTGAAAAAGGCTTTCAGCAAATTAGCTTTGTCAACAGCATTGCTACTTCCAAGGTAATTTTATTTTTGAATTACCAATCATGATTTATCTTTACATATTTCATTTAAATATTCTTGTTTTAAATATATAAAATGAACTTGAATATTTGGCTACCTTGGCATCAAGAGAACTAAATTAGCTTTTTAAAAATGTTTAATTATTATTACAATTTTGAGGCTAATGGATTTACAGTTGTGGTATTTTTCCTCATTAGGGTGGCAGACATGTTGATTATGTAGCTGATCAGATTGTGACTAAACTTGTTGATGTTGTGAAGAAAAAGAACAAGGGTGGTGTTGTAGTAAAAGCACATCAGGTATGATCCTTTAACACTGTTCTTCATGAAAGTCAAGGAAGAAGCAAAAGGCTATAAATAAAACATGAGTAAATGTTTAGTAATTTACTGTCAATTTTTACTGCAGGTAAAAAATCACATGTGGATTTTTGTGAATGCCTTAATTGAAAACCCAACCTTCGACTCCCAAACAAAAGAGAACATGACTTTACAAGTCAAGAGCTTTGGATCAACATGCCAGCTGAGTGAAAAATTCATCAAAGCTGTGAGTACTTGGAAGGAAATAAAAGATAGAAGCATCTTCCTTTATTTTCCATTGCCCTTCTCAGCTCTGCAGAAACCAAAATTCCTCCCACATGTCTTCTCTTTCTGAAAAGGAAATTAAAAAAACAACCGTTACCGCTTACCAGCTCTTACCAAGCCCTTAATTATCATCTATATGCCATCTCTATTTATTTGGCCATTACATGTCACCAGTTCAGATCACTTCTGAATTTATCTCATCTAACTACTTACCAAGCATTGAATGCCTTAAGTTGCTCTCAGCGGACACATCCAAAACTGAATCGGCTCTCTCCCTACTCACTAATCGCCATTCATGGAACTTCCCCACCCTCAAAAAACAAAACTATGTCCTGTTTAGTCAAAGGCCCCAACCAACTATTAGGTTTCATAAACCTAAATTCCTTAATTCAGCCTACAAGACCCTGCTATTTCCAACCTTATCTCAATACCACTTTTCCCACATTATCTAAGTCTCACTCCTACTGGCTTTAAATTACTCAAAAACAGAGTACTCTTTCCCTCTTTAGAGCTTTTTCACATTTCAGACAGAGGGATTACCCTGCCTGAAACACTTTTCACTTGGCTGACTACTTTAGGTCTTAACTGTCATTTCTTTAGGAAAACCTTTACTTTCTATTTTTTTTTTCTATTCATTTCCCTAAAAATTTGTTCCCACAAGACACTGGCCATATATTATTATACATGATATGCTTTCCAGTTATCTCTTCACACTGTAATCACTCATTTTATTTCTGTCTTCCTTGTATACCAAACTCCTTTAGGACAAGGACTACGACTAATTTGTTTTAACCGCTAGATCTCCACATGGAGCTCAGTGCCTGGCACCATATAAGTATGTAGTCAGTAAATATTGAATGAAAACCCAAAGGAACCAGCTTCCTCAGTAGTGATAACCTGAGACAGGAAAATGTGCCACATTCTGCCCATTTTTGTGGGAGTTCATTTGTATTCCGTATTTCTGACAGAACTCTTCTTCCCTAACATGAATCTTCTCATTTTCAGGCGATTGGCTGTGGTATTGTAGAAAGTATACTAAACTGGGTGAAATTTAAGGCCCAAATCCAGTTAAACAAGAAGTGTTCCGCGGTAAAACATAACAGAATCAAAGGAATTCCCAAACTTGATGATGCCAATGATGCAGGTACACATTTAATGTTTCCAGAGTTTAAATCTTACACTTATTTGATTTGATTCGTTGACAGCATACTGTGGATACTTTTCCCTTGACACTTAATATTCAACAGAATGTTTGTACTTTGTTAAAAATCAACCAGTTCCCTATTACTGAACACTTGGGTCATTTCCATTTTTAACCGTTAAAAATAGTTTTGAAATTATTTTGGTGTATAAAACAAGAATGTTTATACAGTAATCTGTTACCTAATGTAGAGGAGGAAAAAGTCTTCTCAGCCTTCTTAAGTCCCTGGCTATCTCTGAAAAATAAAATGATAGACATTAACAGGAAAAAAGCAAGTGTATTTATTTAATATAGTTTCATGTGACCAGAAAATTTGTAAGGAAGTGAAAACCCCCCAAAATGCTTAAACCTAAGTGATTTTTTGCTAGCTTTGATGAAGAATGCAAAGTTCTGAAAAGATACGATAAGACAGTGATTATTAGCTGATTACAGTAAACCTGGGAAAACTTAGCATGGCCTTTTCATTCAGATTTTTCTTGGTGACCTTAAATCTTAGATTAAAATGTTCTTTTCTTCCAGTTCTAAGGCTAGCACCTCCTGTGTGAGGATCTTATGACCTGCTTCAGGGAAGAAGTTTAGGGGAGAGATCAGAGAGATATTCTTGCTTCTACCAAAGTTTTCTTTTCTCAAAACTCCCTGAGCTTAAGATAATGTGCCAAGGTGCCATATTTTGGAGGCATGTCCTAAACCTCATTACCCACAAAATATGTTAAATGTAATATGATCAAGCAAATGTTTTGCAACAGTATAATCATCATGAAAGATTAGTCTAGGAAACTAAGACTTTATTAACTTACAAACTTTAGTTAAACTATATGTCCAATTCCTTAGCTCTATTTGACTCTCAAGCCAACTTGTTATTAATTGTAAGTTATTTGTGTTTTATTACATGTCTGAGTTAGTATATTTGAGGTTGAACTAAATATGCTAATATTCATTTATTTTAGGAGGCCGAAACTCTACTGAGTGTACACTTATCCTGACAGAGGGAGACTCAGCTAAAACTTTAGCTGTTTCAGGCCTTGGTGTGGTTGGGAGAGACAAGTATGGGGTTTTCCCTCTTAGAGGAAAAATACTCAATGTACGAGAAGCTTCTCATAAACAGGTAGAGTATATAAAAACTATCTTCAGAATCTAAGCTTTATTTCATCCCCTTATTGGGAGGATATAAAATATAAATAAGATATTTTAAAATATATCTTAGTTTGTCATTATTTTAAAAAACTGGGTATAATGTAGCACATCTTAACAGATCTTTCTGACTTAGTAAAGTATAGGCTGTTGTTGGTGCTGCTACTTCTAATAACTCAAAAATACTGGACTTCCAAAAAACCCAAGCAACATATACTGTTATAATTCTTTGTTCCTTTAAAGTTTGTAAACAAAATCTTTTTTGTCTATATGTCCATTTCAGATAATGGAAAATGCTGAAATTAATAATATAATCAAGATTGTGGGTCTTCAGTACAAGAAAAACTATGAAGATGAAGATTCATTGAAGACTCTACGTTATGGAAAGATAATGATTATGACAGATCAGGTCAGAATTAAATATGTCTTATTGTTGCATTGCTTTCCTGCCATGAAATATTATTTATCTTTAGTCCACATCTAGTAAGATATGTTTCTATTTTATGCATATTATATAATATAGGTTAAGTGAGTCTAAATTTGAATAGCTTTTTTTTTTCTTTAATCCTCACAGAAAAACTTTTGAGAAATTGCCAGTATGTCAGTCACAATTTTTTTTAGTTTCTAAGCAAATGGTTTGTGTTTTGGCTTTCCATATATTTCTAGGACCAAGATGGTTCCCATATCAAAGGCTTGCTGATTAATTTTATCCATCATAACTGGCCCTCTCTTCTGCGACATCGTTTTCTGGAGGAATTTATCACTCCCATTGTAAAGGTATACTGATTTCTAAGATACCATAATGGATATTTGAAGGTTCTACTCCTCAACCCTGGATACACATATAACCTCAGTGTTGTGTGATGGTATGCAGGGAACCCAGCAGTGTGGAAAGCCATAGCAATGTGTTTTTTACCTCAGGTGTCTAAAAACAAGCAAGAAATGGCATTCTATAGCCTTCCTGAGTTTGAAGAATGGAAGAGTTCTACACCAAATCATAAAAAATGGAAAGTCAAATATTACAAAGGTTTGTACTGAAACTCACATAGAACTTGTCATTTTGTTGTATACCATTGTACAGGTTTGTTTGGAGTAACTTGATGTTCTTGCTTTTGTAGGTTTGGGTACCAGCACATCAAAGGAAGCTAAAGAATACTTTGCAGATATGAAAAGACATCGTATCCAATTCAAATATTCTGGTCCCGAAGATGATGCTGCAATCAGCCTGGTGAGTTTGAGTGTATTTCACAAATACATTGTGGTTTTAGAGGGGCTTCCTAGGTGGTGCAGTAGTAAAAAAACAAATTCCCTGCCAATGCAGGAGATGCAAAAGACATGGGTTCCATCCCTGGGTCGGGAAGACCCCTAGGGAAAGAAATGGCAGCCCACTCCAGTATAGTTGACTGGAAAATCCCATGGATAAGGGAGCCTGGTGGGCTACAGTCCATTGGGTTGCAGAGTCAGACAGAACTGAGCACATAAACACACTGGTTTTAGAAATCAATGTTTTAACTAGTCAACTGAAACATTTAATTTTTTATATAATGTTTTATAAAGTAGATGATTTTCAGTACACATATTCCAAAGAAGGGAATCAGATATTTTAGAAACTGAGTTTTTATGGTTTGTTAGTTTTTTCTAGAAAAAATATTTTGTTATCTGTTAGTGCCAGTAACACTTTTTTTTAATCTTCTAATTTGTAGGCCTTTAGCAAAAAGCAGATAGATGATCGAAAGGAATGGTTAACTCATTTCATGGAAGATAGAAGACAACGAAAGTTACTTGGCCTTCCTGATGTAAGAAAATTTTAAATATATCCCACAAAATGTACTATTTACTGAGCTTTTAGAATTGAGAGTATAGCAAATTAAGGCTACTAAATAAATGTTTCAGTAAAAAAGTTAATAGATAACTACTTATAAATATCCTTATTCTTATTTAATGATTGCTGCATAAATGTATTGGACCTGAAAGAAACTACAAAGTCAACAAGCTTTTTTCCTAATTGTGCAGCAAATAAATTTCCTTTTTGTCTTTAAAACATAGAATACTTTATAACTCTTTGTTTTTGAAGGACTTTAAGAATTATCATAGAAGTGATAATGCTTTGTTTTATTTTTTCATTAAGCATTGTTAAGACCAGTGATGTTTTTTATCTTAAACTAGATCAGGTAATACTCTCTTTGGTCCTCAGGATTATTTGTATGGGCAAGCTACCACATATCTGACATACAATGACTTCATAAACAAGGAACTTATCCTGTTCTCAAATTCTGATAATGAAAGATCTATCCCATCTATGGTGGATGGTGAGTTCTATTTTTACCATAAGATGGAAATCAATGCCTAGAAATGATTGAATTAATGATATTAATATTTGTACTTCTTTCATTTTGAAGGTTTGAAACCAGGTCAGAGAAAGGTTTTGTTTACATGTTTCAAACGGAATGACAAGCGAGAGGTGAAGGTTGCCCAGTTAGCTGGGTCAGTGGCTGAGATGTCCTCTTATCATCATGGTGAGGTAAACACATAATCTATAATGTTTCTGGAAAGCATTATAGTAGAAATACCTGCAAAGTCATTCTCCATAGAGTTGGTGAAAGTATAAGCTGATATATCCTTAATGTACCAGTATAAGCTGGTACATCCAAATATGGTACATCTATATTTGATGAAATATATCAAACTGTAAAATTGTTTATTTTGTAAACTAACAATCTGTTTATAAAAATAATGTTCCTATAATGGGCTTCCCTGGTGGCTCAGAGGGTAAGGAATATGTCTGCAATGCAAGAGACCCAGATTCGATCCCTGGTTTGGGAAGATCCCCTGGAGAAGGGAATGTCTAACACAAGGCTACTATAATCAAAAGAAATGCAAGGATCTACATTCAAAGATATTAACATTTAGTAATGTTTGCTATAACTTCGTTACGCCAAAATTTAGACATGGAAAGTGTCCATCAATTGGAAAATTATTATAAATTATGACATCTGTACATGGAATCAGTGATACAACTGATAGGTTGGGCTTCCCTGGTGGCTCAGAGGTAAAGAATTTGCCTGCCAATGCCGGAGACACAGGTTCAATTCTTGGGTCAGGAATATCCCCTGGAGAAGGAAATGGCAACCCACTGGTATTCTTGCCTGGGAAATCCCATGGACAGAGAAGGAGCCTGGCAGGCTAGAGTCTATGGGGTCACAAAAGAGTCAGACATGACTTAGCAACAACATATCTAGGTACTAACACTGAAGAACATCCATGATCTATTATCAAGTGAGGGAAAAGCAAAGAAGAGCAGAATAATAATATACTCCAAACTGTTATCTTTGGTTATCCCTGGGAATGGGAAAGGGCAGTTTCCAAATTTTTCATTATGTCTGAATTGATTGCCTCTATACAAACATACATCTATTCATTTTTTATTTTGTAATTGAAATTGGTTTTTTGCATTTATTATATAAAACATTTTTAAAGAATAAGATTACCTAGGAGCCAGAAAGAATTCTTAGGTTTAGGTACTACATCTGCCATGTATTTATCCTGGAAAAGCCAATAAACATCTACACTTCATAAAACCGTACAGGATTATAGTGAAATATAGTCATAACAATAGACATGTTATTATTGAGAGGCTATGGATGAGACTAATGAGTCTTTTTTTCCCCAGATGTCACTAATGATGACCATTATCAATTTGGCTCAGAACTTTGTGGGCAGCAATAATCTGAACCTTTTGCAGCCCATTGGTCAGTTTGGTACCAGGTTGCACGGTGGCAAGGACTCTGCTAGTCCTCGATACATCTTCACAATGCTCAGGTGAGTATGCTTCCGATTTTTAGTAAATTGCCATTTCCAGTTTTGAAGTATTGTGAGTTAGCTGACCAAAAACAGAAAAATTCAGTTAATCAGAAAATGGATTTTTGATGCAAATGTTTGCATTCTTAATTGTTTTAAACTAGCTCATTAAAGTTTAATTAGTCTACTCTTTGCAATGAGTAGAAAATCAAAATTCTATTTCAGTTTGATAGCTTAGCCTTTATATCCCTTAAAATGTTGTTTCCTTGCCAAACTATAAATGTTTTACTCTTGTTTCTTTTTATTTTCTTCTCTTTTCTCCATCTAGAGCTGTGGTTATCAACCAGGGTAGATTTCACCCTTGAGGGGACATATGGCAATGTCTGGAGACATTTTTGGTTGTCATGACTAGGGGAGCCATGCTGCTGGCGTCTAGTGAGGCCAGGGGTGTTGCTAAGTGCTCTATAATGCACAGGACAGCACTTGCACAGCACAGAACTATCTGACCCAGTTGTGCCAAGATAAGAAACTCTGATACAGAGTTTGAGCCAGAATCAAGATTAGAACTTAATTCTTCCTAAATACCACAAGTAGAAATTCTGCTTTCTTTACAAGTCTATGGAAAGTACATTATGATTGGTCAGTTTTCAACTGTCATCTTATTCATTCTTTCAACAGCATAAGGCATAATTAACAATGCCATCCCTGAATCTCTTTTTTTCTATTTGTCCTCCAGGACACCAGGCCGTTGGTTCTCCTCCTTACTAGTCTTCTTCACTAGGTCCTTCTCATCTTCCCAACCTCCAAATTATGGCCTGCCCTGGGGCTTATTCATCTGATCTCTTTCCACTAACTGTACTGCCTTTCCATCCAGGGATGATATCTTATGTATCCAGTCTCGGCTCCAGCCCTGGCCTCTAAATTTCATGTCCCTCTCAGCTTTTACTACTTGGATGTCTAATAAATATTTCAAACATAAGTTCAGAACTGCACTCTTAGTCCCTGTCTCAGTAAATGAAATACCATCCTCCTAATTCTCAGGCTAAAAATTTGGAGTTACCTTTGACTTGTTTTCTCCACACTTGCATCCAGTTCATCAGCAAGTCCTAGGGACTCTGAACTGGAAAAATACTTAGTCACCCCATTCATTATATAGACTATTATAGTCTACCACCCTTCTTTCTGTTGGCAGTAAGTTAATTTTTTTAAATAGGTTACTCGAGTTCAAAGCCTTCCAACTTTAAAAAAAATATTTATTTATTTGGCTGTATCAGGTCTTAGTTGTCACCTGCAGAATCTTCGTTGCAGCACATGAGCTTCTCTTTAGTTGTGGTGCATGGACTCTAGAGTGTATGGGCTCATAAGCTGCCTCACAGCATATGGGATCTTAGTTCCCCGACCAGGGATCAAACCCATGTCCCCTGCATTGGAAGGTGGATTCTTAGCCACTGGAACAACTTCTTCATTCAGAGAAAAACTAGAGCTTTATTTTAGCAAGCCAGACCCTGTATGATCTCTGTTCTCCCTCTCCATGTCTTGATTCCATCTCATACTATCTCCCCTTCAAACACACCTGGCCTCTTTGCCTATAATCAAACAGGCCAAGCACACTCCCTCAGTGCCTCTGACTTACTAGTACCTCTGTTTGCTGTACACTTTCTCTCAGTTTCTTCTGTGTTCAAGTATTATCCTATCAGAAAGGGCTTACCATTCCTTAGCAGCCCCTCAACCAATTTTAGCTACTTTATCTATTTAATATTTACCATACCACCTGACAAAATGTACATTCATTGGCTGTACTACTAGAATGTCTACCTGTACTGAGCTCCTTAAAGACTGAGACTTAATATCGTAGTGCTTGACATATATGTAGAAGATACTCAATAAATAATATTGGTAAATGAATATTAACAGGTAAAGCCAAGGTAATTTTTATGTATATATCTGAAGTAACACGTTCTTTGCATGAAAGTTGTGTCAAAGCCAATATTTTTCTAAAGCAACATTCTTTGTTTTCTTTAGCCCTTTGGCTCGGTTGTTATTTCCAGCAAAAGATGACCATACTTTAAAGTTTTTATATGATGACAACCAGCGTGTTGAGCCTGAATGGTACATTCCTATTATACCCATGGTGTTGATAAATGGCGCTGAAGGAATTGGTACTGGGTGGTCCTGCAAAATCCCCAACTTTGATGTTCGTGAAGTTGTGAATAACATCAGACGTTTGATGGATGGAGAAGAACCTCTGCCAATGGTAACTATTCTGTGGACTAAGAACCTTAGTTTTCCTCTGGTTTCAATTCAGCAGATGGTGTAGTTAAAGAGCATAAAAATTTATTTATTGCTTAATATTAGATTTACTGTTTAATGCTGTTGGGATTTGTTTTAGTATCACGTTTCAAAAACATTCTTTTTTTAAATACCAATTTAGCTTCCAAGTTATAAGAACTTCAAGGGTACTATTGAGGAGCTGGCTCCAAATCAATACGTGATTAGTGGTGAAGTGGCTATTCTTAATTCTACAACCATTGAAATCTCAGAGCTTCCCATCAGAACGTGGACCCAGGTAAGTAAGGATTTCTCTTTTGATTTCTGTGATGAGGAAACTGACGTATGTTGAATATACAGGAGCCTAAGTTTTAGAAACTTACAAAAGGATTCTTTCTTTTAGACGTATAAAGAACAGGTTCTTGAGCCCATGTTGAACGGCACTGAGAAGACACCCCCTCTCATAACAGATTATAGGGAATACCACACAGACACCACTGTGAAGTTTGTTGTGAAGATGACTGAAGAAAAACTGGCAGAGGCAGAGAGAGTTGGTCTACACAAAGTCTTCAAACTCCAAACTAGTCTCACATGCAACTCTATGGTATGTCCTGTTTTATGATAAACACATGTTTCCATGTATATTACAGGTTAATATCAATTTTTAAAGGATATCTTAGGCTACTTTTACATTTTCAAAGAATGAGGTCATTCCTCTGAAACCATTAAAGTTTAATGAATTTATCTACTGTTGACTCTAATCTTGTTTTTTCTTTTCTAGGTCCTCTTTGACCATGTAGGCTGTTTAAAGAAATATGACACAGTTTTGGATATTCTAAGAGACTTCTTTGAACTCAGGCTTAAATATTATGGATTAAGAAAAGAATGGCTTCTAGGAATGCTTGGTGCTGAATCTGCTAAACTGAATAATCAGGCTCGCTTTATCTTAGAGAAGATAGATGGCAAAATAATCATTGGTATGTTTCTGGACCGAAAACTGCCTGTACTACAGTTACAATCTTGCCTCACTTCTTTAAACATTTTTGATGAGAGGAATGATAGGGAGGGAGGACAAAATCCATTTATTTCTGCTGGTTCCATGTGTGTCTTTCATATATCTAAATAGGCATTTATGGTTTAAAAGAGATAGCTTTTCCTAAACTGAGCATCTTGAGAAATCAAGAATTAGTTAACATTCCCTGGTGGCTCAGACGGTAAAGCATTTGCCAACAGTGCGGGAGACCCAGGTTCAATCTCCGGATCAGGAAGATCACCTGGAGAAGGAAATGGCAACCCACTCCAGTACTCTTGCCTAGAAAATTCCATGGATGGAGGAGCCTGGTGGGCTACAGTTCGTGAGGTCACTAAGAGTCAGACACAACTGAGCAACTTCACTTTTACTTTAGACAGGAAGAGAATGGAGAGCTAGAAGAGGTCCCTGTGTAAACTGATTGATGAACAGCAGAGATAAGTCTGATAGAAAAACCAAAAAGGAAGGAAGGTTTTAAATGGATTATATTATAAGTAAATTGCATACCCAAGACTGAAAGTCATGTCTAAGGGAATTTTAAGATATTCCAGAAGAAACAAAATCAAAGTTTAAGTATTACCAGGAATAAAACAGTTTTGACTAAAGTTAGAACCCTCAGCTCTGGCCAGGGTTAACTAGAAAAGCCAGGTAACTATGGGTTGTAGTAAGTCCCAAAACATGACAACACAAGTTACAAGTGATCATAGGATAATTTTCTATTGGTACACAAAAATGTTTAGCTTAGTAGTTATATATTCATGGGTCTTTTAAAATACTATAACAGTGGCATCTCAGTCCCCTAATTTCACAGATAACTACCACTTAAGACAAAGCGAAATAAATAATATTGGGTATGACTCAAAAAGTAAACATTATATTTAGTTGCCTAGAATTTAGAAAATTAGTACTAGAGACTCTCCAGGCTTCTTGAAGAGTTAATATAGAAGGCCTAAAGGTGTGACCTATGTCAAGTTAATTGGCACTTAGAACCTCACTATATCACAGCTAGTAACATTCAGTATCCCTCAAAGTCTAATGAATTGACTATAGCAGACATTGAGAAGGGGGTACTATAGAAAAAAGGGAACAAATGCATTATAAGGGGCCATAATCAATGTTTGGATGGTGGCATTAAGAACTAGCCTGCTCAAGTGTTGAAATTAAAAGAACAGTATAATTGAGGTTGTTATTTATCAGAAATAAAGGTTTTGATTGTCTTCTGTTATGATTAGATCACAACCTCATATATGATTTGACTGCCCCCTTGTGGTAGTTTATATTTATCAGTGGTTTACGGAGAAGACTTGGTGTCCACCAGGATGTACAAATTTATGCAAAAAGACCTTATAATTTCCAGTTTTAATCGTTGACTTAATATGGTAAAAACTTTATCCTTTCCTAAAATATTGCTCAAAACTACTGTCTGTGTTCACATTTGTTTAAATAGAAAATAAGCCTAAGAAAGAGTTAATTAAAGTTCTGATTCAGAGAGGATATGATTCGGATCCTGTGAAGGCTTGGAAAGAAGCCCAGCAAAAGGTAATTTCTTGGTTAGCATTTTCTATGTTATTAGAGATTGTGTACAGTCTAATGTCTATATTTCACATTTCCTATTAAAGATACATTTTAATTTCTTGTTTAGGTTCCGGATGAAGAAGAAAATGAAGAGAGTGACAATGAAAAGGAAACTGAAAAGAGTGACTCTGCAACAGATTCTGGACCCACCTTCAACTACCTTCTTGACATGCCTCTTTGGTATCTAACCAAGGAAAAGAAAGATGAACTGTGCAAACTAAGAAATGAAAAAGTGAGTTGTTGCTGGATAGTACATGTTGCTTGGTTGTATTCTAATGGTGAAAGAAAATTGTGGGCTTTGGGAAAATGCTATTTATGCACATAAATTAACTCTTAATTTTCTGACTGTCTTATGAAGGAGCAAGAGCTAGAAACATTAAAGAGAAAGAGTCCATCAGATTTGTGGAAAGAAGACTTGGCTGCTTTTGTTGAAGAGCTGGAGGTGTGTAGTTTATAATGCCCATGTTAGAATTTGTATTAATGAAATAAGGTATTCTAGCAATATGCCTCTTTGTCAGGAAATTTCACAGTTGACAATAGAAAGAATATAGGAGGCATGAAGAAACATTTCAAGATAACACATAAAGTGACAGATTGTTAGAAACAAGATTGAATAAATGGTACCAGGAAACACACTACCTAGTTTTCACATGAAAAGGGGAAAGGACAAAAGTTGATTTTTGACCTATTAGGAGTGAGAATTTAAATGTAGAACAACACCAACCCAGCCCCCAAGTAAACCTGAAAGGACAAAGACGATTTCCTTCAGGGCTGGCTAATCAGTAGTTTAAGAGAATCCTTTGTTACCAAATCAGTAATATTGTTTTGCAACGTTATCTTTAACATAAGAAAAAGTATCTTAATTCAATAAATTAAGCTAAAATCTTTAATGTGAAGATTTATATTATTGCACTTCAGTTTGGATGTCTAGCTTGTAATCAGTGATTGGATACATTACTGGAATCACATCCTTTCTGCTTAAATATTTGAGTTTATAAACATATACATTTATGTGTATGTATGTGTATTTTATCCTTAATTCTGATTTCCCATTTTATCCTCAAAGGTTAAGTTGTAGAATCAAACGTAGAACTCAGTCTTTTATCTCCACTTTTCAAAGTGTGCCTTAATGTTTGAACAGCTTATCACAAATTTACCTTTGAGATGTAACAAACTGAAATCAGTTTAATCATTGCCTTTTATTCTGTCCCTAGGGATAAAGTGACATCAGTGCTGTAATGTCCTTGGTAGCTCATAGACTTGCTTTCTTTTTTTTTTTTGGTGTGGCTCCATTTTTATATATATATATTTTTTTTAATTGAAGGATAACTGCTTTACAGAATTTTGTTTTCTGTCAAACCTCAACATGAATCAGCCATAAGTATACATATATATATATATATCCCCTCTATTTCGAACTTCCCTCCCATCTTCCTCCCCATAGACTTGCTTTCTTATATCAACCTTTTCTAGGTTGTTGAAACAAAGGAGAAACAAGATGAACAAATAGGACTTCCTGGGAAAGGTGGGAAAGCAAAGGGGAAAAAAACACAAATGGTAGAAATTTTGCCTTCTCCAAGTGGAAAAAGAGTCATCCCCCGAGTGACTGAAGAGATGAAAGCAGAAGCAGAAAAGAAAATTAAAAAGAAAATTAAGGTAATACTCTTGAAAGCTTATACATAAGTCACTTTATGCATTTTTCCACTTAGAAATGAACTAATCATAAAACTTCTAATCCCATAGTTTGGAATTTATCAACTCATCATAACTTCCCTTTCTTACGAGCCTGATTTATTTTCAGTGTTTAAGTATCTTGAAAAAGTCATACCCATACCATTATTCAGAGCTCTTAGCCAAAACAGAAAAAAGAAATCACTCTTTGACCAAATATATATTTGTATATTTGACCCTATATTATTCTGAATAATAAGTTGTCAGAATTTGACCATTTTTGTCGTGCTGTCTTTTAGAGTGAAAATACTGAAGGAAGCCCTCAAGAGGATGGAATGGAAGTAGAAAGCCTAAAACTGAGGGTGGAGAAGAAACAGAAAAGAGAGCCAGGTATTGAAACATCTTAAGAAAAATAATGCAGAGTTGAGATTAAATTCTGTTTGTTACCTAGTACGTTCCACATAGATACTCAGAAGTTCTTCTTGAGGTCCATGAAGGACAAGATCTGAACTTCCCTATCTTTTTCCTTGGTAATTTGACTTTTGTAATGAAATACTTTGTTGGGCTCTGAAGAAAGTGCTCAGTTTGTTAAGTTTCACTTTCTAGCTGGTTATGAGGTTTTTATATGTATGACATCAGTTCAGTTCATTCGCTCAGCTGTGTCCGACTCTTTGCAAACCCATGAATTGCAGCACACCAGGCTTCCCTGTCCGTCACCAACTCCCAGAGTTCACTCAGACTCATGTCCATCGAGTCGGTGATGCCATCCAGCCATCTCATCCTCTGTCGTCCCCTTCTCTTCCTGCCCCCAATCCCTCCCAGCATCAGAGTCTTTTCCAATGAGTCAACTCTTCGCATGAGGTGGCCAAAGTACTGGAGCTTCACCTTTAGCGTAATTCCTTCCAAAGAAATCCCAGGGCTGATCTCCTTCAGAATGGACTGGTTGGATCTCCTTGCAGTTCAAGGGACTCTCAAGAGTCTTCTCCAACACCACAGTTCAAAAGCATCAATTCTTTGGCGCTCAGCCTTCTTCAGCCATGCAGAAATAGGGGACCCCAGGTCCTTAGTCGCCAAAGTAATGTCTGCTTTTGAATATGCTGTCCAGGTTGGTCATAACTTTTCTTCCAAGGAGTAAGTGTCTCTTCATTTCATGACTGCAGTCACCATCTGCAGTGATTTTGGAGCCCCCCAAAATGAAGTCTGACACTGTTTCCACTGTTTCCGCGTCTATTTGCCATGAGGTGATGGGACTGGATGCCATGATCTTCATTTTCTGAATGTTGAGCTTTAAGCCAACTTTTTCACTCTCTTCTTTCACTTTCATCAAGAGGCGTTTTAGTTCCTCTTCACTTTCTACCATAAGGGTGGTGTCATCTGCATATCTGAGGTTACCGATATTTCTCCCGGCAATCTTGATTCCAGCTTGTGCTTCTTCCAGCCCAGCGCTTCTCATGATTTACTCTGAGAATAAGTTAAATAAGCAGGGTGACAATATACAGTCTTGACGTACTCCTTTTCCTGTTCGGAACCATATTCATATATAAAGTTTCTTGAAGATAGTCACCACATCTTAGTCATGTTGTTTTATCCTCAGAGTTCAGCACTGTACCTGGGATATACTTAACACCCACTCAGTAAATTAAATAGAAGTAACAACTCTAACCATTTGTTTATGCCTTTACTGAATATCTACTTATTTTTAACATCTTCATTGAGATGTTTTAACATAGTCATATGCAAGATTCACTCATTTAAAGTGTACCATTCAGTGATTTTAGTATACTCAGTTTTAGAAAAGTTTCTTGCCCTGCAGAGCACACTGTACCCATTAATGGTCACCCCTCATTTTCTCCCAACTCTCCCCCACCCCCAGGCAACTACCAATCTACTTTCTGTGTCTAGATTTGTCTCTTCTGGACATTTTATATGAATGGAATCCTGTAATATTTTCCTTTGTGGCTGACTTCTTCACTTAGCATAATGTTTTCAAGGATCAGCCATGTAGTAACATATATCAATACTTCATTCTATTTTGTTGCCAAATAGTGTTTCGTTGTATGAATATACCACATTATATTTATTTGGTCATCAACTGATAGATATTTGGATTGTTTCCACTTTTGGGCTTTTATATTTCTTTGGAGAAGTGTCTGTTCAGATCCTTTGCCCATTTTTTACATTGGGTTATTTGTCTTTTTATTGTTGAGTTAGTTGCAAGAGTTCTTTATATTCTAGATGCCAGATCTTTGTCAGATACATGATTCTCAAATATTTTCTGCCAGTCTGTGAAATATCTTTTCATTTTCTCGGTGTCCTTTGAAGCACAGTTTTAATTTTGACGAAGTCTAATTTATCTTTTTCTTCTGTTGCTCATATTTTTGGTGTCGTATCAAATCTTTTGCCAAATCCAAGTTCATAAAGATTTACCCCTAGGGAATTCTCTGGCAGTCCAGTGATTAGGACTCCATGCTTTCACTGCTGAGTGCCCAGGTTTTATCCCTAGTTGGGGAACTAAGATCCTGCAAGCCCTGTGGTGTAGCCAAAAAAAAAAGAAGAAAAGATTTACCCCTTATTTTCCTCTAAGAGTTTTTTTAGTTTTAGCTTTTACATTTAGGTAATTTTGAAGTAAGTTTTATATGGTATAAGCAAGGGGTCCAACTTCATTCTTTTGCATGTGGATATCCAGGTGACCCAGCACCATATATTGAAAAAACTTTCCCCATTGAATTGTTTTCACTTTTGCCAAAAATCTAAAGTTTATTTATGGATTCTCAACTGTATTCCCTTGATTGATATATAGATCTATCCTTGAGTACCTACTTTTGATAGGTAATGTGTGCTCAGTTCTGTGGGGAGTACAAAGATGAATAAAACAAATGGAAACATCTTTTGTTACTGTTCAGTTGACAAGTCACATCCGAGTCTTTGAGACTCCCTGGACTACAGCACTCCAGGCTTCCCTGTCCTTCACTGTCTCCCAGAGTTTGCTCAAACTCATGTCCAGATGCCATCCAACCATGTCTGTTGTCCCCTAAACATCTTAGTGTTGAAAAAGAAGTAGTAAAAGAAGATCGGAGGGGCGGCTCAAGAGGGAAGGGATATATATATATATTTATGGCTGATTCACGTTGTTGTATGGCAGAAACCAACACAACATTGTACGGCAATTATCCTCCCAAAAAGTAATAAAGGTATGTTGTATGTACTCTGCTGTTTAAACTACCTAGCAATCAGTATTTTGGCCACTTGACACTAACGGCCAACTCATTAGAAAAGACCGTGATGCTGGGAAAGATTGAAGGCAAAAAGAGAAGGGGGTAGCAGAGGATGAAATGGTAGATAGCATCACCAATTCAATGAACATGAATTTGAGCAAACTCCAGGAGATAGTGAAGGACAGGGAAGCCTGGCTGCAGTTCATGAGGTCACAGAGTGGATCACAAATTGGCAACTGAACAACACAAAGCAATCAATTAGCATATAAAACCAATGAATCAAATAAGTATTTTGAGCATTTACATTTCCCATCACCATCTCAAATATTGTGAGGACACAAGAAATGGGGAAGCGTAGTATTTACCCTCAAGAGGTTTATCAGGAAAGAGAAGTAAAGCAGTACATACTAGCCACTGTAGTGATTTAGAGAAAGTGGGATCAGTGTGGGAATATGCAGGCTTTATGAAAGAGATAACACTTGGGTTAGACTCTTACAGACTGAGTAAGGTTTAGATATTCTAGACTAAGAGAAGAAAAATTATATGCATGGAACAATGAAAAGGCCCCCTTCGCAGAGTGGGAGGGTTTATTTTGAAAAGTACTAGCAAATAGTTATATCAAATTGTGAAGGGTTAGGAAAGAAGGTTGTTAGGGAGGATGGATATGTTGGATTCAACTAGGTATATGAAGAGGGAACTAAGTAGACCAATAAGGAGACTGTCCTTTGGGCCTAAATGAGGGAAATAAATAGCAAAGAGTGGATATGAGAGACAGTGGGGTTAAGAATTAACAAGACTTAGTGACTTTAAACCTCCTCAACTCGGGCATTAAATGCCCCTTAAGGTTTGGGCCAAGCCATTCTTTCCTTTTGAATTGTCTCCCTTGCCTTGACTTCGTAACTTGTTGATCTTGCAGCCTTTCCCATCTCCACACTGTAGCCTACAAGAACTCTTTAAAAATGCAAATCTAGTCATATAAGTTCCCTGTTTAAAACAAAGTTCTTAACAAGACCAGCCATTCTCCCTGACTTCTGTTTTCCAGCCATAATGGTTTTCTTTCAGCTTCCTAAGTGCACTGTATTTTCTCACAGAACTTTGTACATGTTATATCCTGAACTAGAATGTTTGTCATCCATTTCCCTTCAACTAGTTAACTCTTGTTTAACCTTCAGATCTCAGCTCAAACATCTCTTTTTTGCAAAAGCCTCATATTTATATACATATACACGCATACTATTGATGCATGCCCTATGTAAACACATACACTGTGGGGTTACTGCTACTATGGGATTAGATGACCAAGCTATAAGCTCCTTACCAAGGGGGACTATGTCTGTTTCTGTTCACCACTGTATTCCCAGTACTAGCACAAAGTAAGTCGGCCAAAAAGTTCATTTAATTAGTGACTGCTTTGTTCAATAAATTCCTTGGTAAATATATCTTTTATTTTTATACTTTAAGCCAAATGAAGTTTTTGGCCAGCCTAATATTTGAAAGATAGATGGCTGATAGATGAAGAAAAGTGAGTCAGAGAATATGTAAAGATGGTTAATTCTTATCTCCTTTCCAGTTACCAAGACAAAGAAACAAACTACATTGCCATTCAAACCAATCAAGAAAGCAAAGAAAAGAAACCCCTGGTCTGATTCAGAATCAGATATGAGCAGTAACGAAAGTAATTTTGATGTCCCTCCACGAGAAAAAGAGTCACGGAGAGCAGCAGGTAAGGAAAAGTGAAGAGCATGGTGCATATTCTGAAAGATTCAGATGATCTGTGTATTTCGAGGTATGTAAGCCCAGAAATTGTTATCCTAGAGCAGTAATTAAAGTTTTGAGAAATTAAGACATCTTTTCAAAGATTAAACTGAAGCTTATATCTTCAGGACATATTATATTAATCTGTGGATTAAATATTTCTCCTGTTGTCCTCTTTGATTCTTTGCATATGTATATTTTTAACAGCAAAAACCAAATTCACAATGGATTTGGATTCAGATGAAGATTTTTCAGATTTTGATGAAGACACTCAAGATGATTTTGTCCCATCAAATGCTAGTCCACCTAGGATCCAAACTTCCCCAAAGTAAGTATCCTCTCTAATAGGGATTTTAGCATGATTGTTTTTAATAGTTGATGATACATTCTTTGTTTGACACATTTAGAACTAGTCATCAGTATGTTTTGTTTTAATTTATTCTAGACATAGTAACAAAGAACTGAAGCCACTGAAGAGTGCCTCATCAGGTATGTATTTAAGTAAAAATTGTGAGATGTCTGCTTTACTGGACACTCAGGTCCACCTGGCTTCTAGCCCCGACTACATTATCCAGGTTCTATCTTTGAAAATAAATGTGGGTTCTTGTTAGTATTACATTGATATTGGTCATTAGATTTAGTTTTGCACATGAATAAGTTCTCCATTTAATATATTAAAGTAACCATGTGCTTGCCAGGTCCTGTGCTAGAGATACAAAAAATAACTTTGCTGATGAAGAACCCAGAAATTAGAACAGAGTTATAAAAGTGTGTTTGAAACATTCCACAAAAGTCACAAACATGGTGCTTGATAGGAATTCAGAGCAGAGACAAAGCACAAATTTTTATGTATTGCTTATATGTGCTACTTTGCTTTCCATTTGAAGTAACAGAGCTTGATGCTGAGGATGCTGAGGATAATGTACCACCTCCTCCGAGCTCTCCTGCTGCTGATTTCCCAGCTGTAACTGAAACCATAAACCCTGCTCCTAAAAAGAATGTGACGGCAAAGAAGACAGCAGCAAAAAGTGAGCCTCAGTCTTTGAATTGGGTCAATATTGGGATTAACTAACTGGCTTCTACAAGTCAACTTCCAATTTTTATTCTCCAAGTTTACTATAGATATTAAAATAAAGACCTTGTCTAAATGAAAATAAATCCTTAGATCTTTATAATCAAAATTGCTAGTCAAAATATTTTTAAAAAGAGTGTTTCTCAAAATGCCAGGTGTTAATCCTAACTCATCTATGACAGGGATGGGACTTAGAAACAGTTACAAACATTTAACATGAAGCATATAACTACAAAAAAAAAAAATCGGATACTTAAGAATATTTAGATTCTCTAATGCATTTTCATCTCTATTATGTTGTCTTTTCCTATGTTAAATATAAGCGTAAAACAAGTTGCTAAAGTAAGTTCATTGTGAAAACACTTCAGCTGATAGTGACCATGATGAATGCCTGTGTTACAGGTCAGTCTTCCACCTCTACTACAGGCACCAAAAAAAGGGCTGCACCAAAAAGAACCAAAAAGGATCCAGACTTGGATTCTGATGTCTCTAAAAAGCCTAATGCCCCCAAAACCAAGACTCGCCGCAAAAGGAAGGCATCCTCCTCTGATGATTCGGACTCAAATTTTGAGAAACTGATCTCCAAAACAGTCACAAGCAAGGTATTTATTCTAGTCAGCCCTTTCATTGTAGGTTTTTTTTTCCCACTGAAAAAAAGTTATTGCAAAACAACCTAATCAAGCTTTGCTGCTAATAATTTGGCACATTTTTAAGAAAATAAATGGTAAATCCATTACCCTTTTACTCTATGTAGTTTAGTTGTAAAACAGCTAAATGTCACTAATTAGTCAATGAGAGATTTGCCTTTGGTCTGTTTCTTACTGCTTGTTAGAAGGTGGAGGATTCCTTGAGTTGTATTCCGTTGGTATGTTTTTTGCATTGAAATTCTACTGTCTGGTTGATACTGGAAATTACTTGTGCTCTTCTTTTTTAGAAATCCAAGGAGGAAAGCGATGATTTCCATCTGGACTTGGACTCAGCTGTGGGTTCTCGGGCAAAATCTGGAAGAACAAAGAAACCTATAAAGTACCTTGAAGAATCAGATGAAGATGATTTCTTTTAAAATGTGAGGTGACTGTTTTAAGTAATGATCTTAAAGTTAGGTAAATGTCTCAATTGCCTCCCCTCTGAATTTAGTTTGGGGAAGGCAGTTTTAGTTCAGGACCATTAAGGTGAAGTATGTAGAGCCCAAGTGTCCTTTATCTCTCTGTAATACTGTATGATACTGTGACCATCTCCTGGACAGTGTTTGTTTTCTTCTCTGTTTTGCATATGTATTTAGTCTGTTTTCTTTTGTCTTTTAAAGTATGATTTTAGGCTCTCCTGACCTTTTGGGATAGTTGTGTGGTAACTTTAGCATAATGTAGTTTGACAGTTAATTAAGCTAAAATTGGAGCCCTTTGACATAAAAGTTTCTACTCTGCCTACTTTCAGTAAATTTGAGATAGAGCATGATTAGTTCTCTGTTTTATCTTACTTTTATAAGTAATTTTCCATCAGATAGAACTCTATGTAGTTCCAGTTCCAAATACTCACTCAGCCTTTTATATGCTGAATTTTTAAGCAGTGAAAAATTGTTCATATTCTTCATATCATTTTCAATATCACCAGAAGCTGAAGAAAAACACCATGGATGTATCTTTATAACAGTCAATAAAATGAAGAAAATTAGATCCTAAATTGTGATTACAGCACTTGACTTGTCCCCTCAGATTGCAAAGGAGTCAGGAACAATATTCTCAAAGAATATTGATGCTATACTCAGCAGTGAGCTTTTATATCCATTTTGGGAAATCTCCATAATTTTCAATTTATAAACTTTTCAAGACCTTCCTGCATTCGTTACATGTGTGTGACTTGAGTGATGTTATCAGTGTTTTTGTAAATATTTACTATGTTTCTCTGTTTAGCTTAATTCCAACTATTTTGTACTTTAATAAAACGTTGTAAACATTGCAACCCTTGATTGTTGCCCTTTTTTCACCCTGCACTACACTCTTTTCCTTAGTCCTCTTCACTGTTCACTATAAAATAGCTTTGAGAACTATTCTCATCATTTTCTGATGACCCTCATAACTCCTGGCCACAGTGATAGTTGTAAGAGAAAGGCACCATGACTAATGGCCAAGCAGATTTTTCCCTGAGCTTTAAACTTGGGTGCTAAATTCATCTCTTCCACACTCAAAAGATGTTGACCCTCCATCAACAAATAGCTTTCAATATAAATTTTGATTCCCTACTTTATATTTTGATAATCCAGTCGACCGCTTGATGATATCAGTAAATTATATTGGGGCCATTGGCTAATCATTTAAGGAGGAAAACATGCTAGAAAGGCCCAACCCCTTCTCATCTTACAGGAAAGTTAAACTCAGACCTTTCTCCCCTCCCCCACCCACATGGCACACATTATGCAGGATCCTAGTTCCCTAACCAGGGATCAAACCTCTACTTCCTGCTTTGGGAACTGAGAGTCCCCCACTGGACCACCAGGAAAGTTCTTCACATAGACTATTAAGTATCAAAAACAAAACTGAAGGGACTTCCCTGGTGGTCCAGTGGTTAAAAATTTAGCTGCCAGCACAAGGGACCTAGTTCCGTCCCTGGCCCAGGAAGATCCCACATGCCACGGAGCAACTTAAGCCCCTGCACCGCACCTATGGAGCCCACCCACTTAGAGCTTGTGCTCCCCAAGAGAAGCCACGGCAATGAGTAGCTCCTACTTGCCTCAACTAGAGAAAACCCAAGAGTAGCAGTGAAGACCCAGTACAGCCATAATTTTTATTTTAAATTAAGTACTAGAAGGAAAGTCTTGAGTTACAGAAGGATAGCCATCCTAAACACATCCCCAAGAGTGGCGTTGTCCAAAGAATGGAAAATGAGCCCTTTTATCAGAACCTGGAGAAAAGGTCAAGCTCTTTGTCCCAGCAGTTCTCACCTTAAGAAATTTAGGAGAAGAGGACATGCAGAAATAAATGTAAATACAAAGGAGAGTTCAAGTAACATAAGAAATATCAATGTCTTGGTTACAACATAATTTTACAAAATGCTTCCATGGGGGAAAGCAGGCAAATGTTCAATCCCTGGGTTGGGATGATCCCCTGGAGTAGGAAATGGCAACCCATACCAGTATTCTTGTCTAGAAAGTTCCATGGACAGAGGAGCCTGACAGGCTACAGTCTGTAGGACAGCAAAGAGGCAGACACCACTGAGCGCATAAACACGGAGGCAAAGTGTGCAATCGCTCTTTATTTTTCACAACTACATGTAAACCTACAATATCACACAAAAAAGTTACATACAAAGCTGCCTATTAAAGTTTCTATAATAATAAATTGAAAGTAACCTAAATGTCCAACAAGAGAGATCTGGTGAAACAGATTATGGTACAATGAGGAATACCAAGTGCTCACTAAGAACCATGATGCAGGGACCTCACTGGAAGTCCAGTGGTTAAGACTGAGGACTTGCCTGGTGGCATAATGGATAATCCGCCTGCCAGTGCAGGGGATTTGGGTTCCATCCCTGGTCTGGGAAGACTCCACATGCCGTGGAGCAACAAAGCCCGTGTGCCAAAACTACTGAGCCTGAGCTCTAGAGCCCTCGAACTCTAACTACCGAGCCCACACACTTGCAACTACTGAAGAAGCCCTTGTGCTCCAAGGCCCTCATGCAGCAACTACTGAGCCCATGTGCTGCAACCTCTGAAGCCTGAGTACCTAGAGCTCATGCTCTGCAATGGCAGAAGCCACTGGGATGAGAAGCCCATGCACCGCAATGAAGATTAACCCCCACTCACTGCAATTAGAGAAAGCCAGCACAGCAGCAAAGACCCAGGGCAATTAAAGAAAAACTCATTCCAGTACAGGAGGCGTAGTTTCGTTCAATCCCTGGTCAAGGAACTAAGCTCCCACACAACAAAAAGATTAAAAAAAAAAAAAAAAAAAAAAGTCATGCAGATTATTTGACTTGATATTTAGGACACTGCTAAGTGAAGAAAGCAAGTTGCAAATCACAGGTGAAATCCCTGTCTGGTGTGTATGCATTTGCACACAAAATGAATCGGGGGAAAATGGGAAAAAGGCATATAAACCTTTGGAAAGAAAAAAAAATGTTTCCCTTCAGAAACCAGAAGTTCTCTCCTGATCATTAATGCACTTGCTAACTAAAAAGACTCCAAGTGAATTCAGTCCTTGACTCCTCATTCCTTAAGCTGCTGACATTCTAGGAGATGAAAATTCTAGTTCCAATAAACTTAGTGTTTATATACACTTAAACCCTTTAGAGAATATAGTGATTTCCTACACATATGAAGCATTGCTTAGATACATAAGCATATGTGTGCCAAGTTGACTGAGTCATGTCTGACTCCGCAACCCTATGGACTAGCCCACCAGGCTCCTCTGTCCATGGGATTTGCCAGGCAAGAATACTGGAGTGGATTGCCTATGCCTTCCTCCAGGGACCTTCCTGACCCAGGAAAATAAAATATATTTAAATAAAAATTATTAAAAAAAAAACAGTTTCTTACCAGGTCCACTCCAGAACTACTGACGTTTTAAAAGCACTTGTTTTAACAAGCACTTCACCTGATCATGATGGAGAACCAATGCAATGTGCATTGAAAGGCCTTATTGTAAGTTGCAGCAAAATGTCGGTTGCTTTTCTCTGGATAATGGGATTTGGGTGATTTTTGTTTTCTTCTTTATATCTTCCTATGGTTGACAAAAATGGTAAATATTACATGTTCTCTTTCAAAATGAAAATAACTATATATTTTTTTCTGCTTCTGAAAATAATGTGAACTCCCAGGTTGCCCAGTGGTAAAGCATCTTGCCTGTGAATCCAGATGTAAGAGATGTGGGTTCCATCCCCAGGTCAGAAAGACACCTGGGAAACTTCATGGACAGAGGAGCCTGGCGGGCTACAGTCCATGGGGTCGTTGCGACTGAGTGACTGAGCGCGCGTGCACAAGTAATGTGCGGGTTCTGGTTCTAACATCATGCTGAACTATTAGCACTCCAGGAATTGCCCTCAGGGCTTTTTCTCTTTCACTCAGGGGCTGTACCCTTGCAAATCTCAGCAGGATGTCTGCAGGCTGTATTGAAAACTGTGATGGTTAACTGTATGTGTCAACTTGACTGGGTTAAGGCATGCCCAGATAGCTGGTAAAATAGAACTTCTGAATAGAACACTGTGAAGGTGTCTCTGGAAAAGATTAGCATCTGAATCAGTAGACTGAGTTAAGATGATTCCCACCAGTGCAGGTGGGATCAACCACTCCACTGAAAAGAACAAAAATGTCGGCGGTGTGGTGAATCCGCTCTCTCTGAGCTGATATGTCTGTTTTCTGCCCTCGGACTTCCATACTCCTGGTTTTCCAGCCATGAGACTCACATTGAATTACACCCCAGCTTTCCCGATTCTCCAGTTTGCAAATGGCAGCTTGTGGGACTTAGCCTCCATAATTATGTGAACCAGTTCCTATAATAAATCTCCTCTTACATAAAATATATATACATCCTATTGGTTCTGCTTTTCTGGAGAATCCTGCCTATACAAGCTCCAAAGTCCATCTTGGTACCGAAGGAACGGAAGATGACCTAGGATAGTGGATGTGGCAGCCTTGGTTCTGAATGCTACAGAGAAGACCACATGGATATGAAAAGAAATGCAAATAAAAACTACAATGAGGGGTGACTGCTTAATCCCAGGCCTTGCAGGTTAGTTTTTTCTAGGTTTGGACTTCTTGTTTTTTCTAGGTTTGGACTTCTTGGTCAGACCAAGAAGTATTCTAGCTTCATCCCCCTCTTCATATTTTTTGGACCAGGAGGTACTAGAACAGCATTGTATGTCACGTGCCTGGCATTGTTCAATCCCTTTGTCAGTTGGGACAGAAAGAATAACCCAGACCTCTGGAACCAGCTGGGATCTAATGATCAGGTCAAGTTCAACTCTGTGAGTAAAGATTACAGCAAACTGAAGAAAGAAAGAAAGTCCAGACTTCTAAATGAAGCATTTCACTATAAAGTTGCTTAGAATGAAGGTCTTCCAGAAGCCATTCACAGAACTTTCTGCCTAACCAGGAAATATTTCCCCTCTAAATGCACAAAACCATCTTAGTGTATTGTGTTGGGGTTTACACTTATTAATAAGTAGTCTGAAACTTAAAAAATAAAGAACAGCTACAATGAGGGGCTTCCCTGGTGGCTCAGCAGTGAAGAGTACATTTGCTAATGCAGAAGACACAGTTTCCACCCCTGATCTAGGAAGATCCCGCATGCCGAGGAGCAACTCAGCCCATGTGCTACAACCACTGAGCCTGTGCTCTAGAGCCCGGAGCCATGACTACCGAACCCAAGTGCCACAACTACTGAAGTCCGAGTGCTCCAGAGCCCATGCTCTGCAACAAGAGAAGCCACCTCAATGAGAAGCCCACACACCATACCTAGAGAGTAGCCCCCACTCTCCACAACTAGAGAAAATCCGATCACAGCAACCAAGACCCAGCACAGCCAAAAATAAATAAATTAAAAAAATTTTTTTAATCTACAATGCAGGGGACTTCCCTCATGGTCCAGTGGTTAAAACTCCATGCTCCGAATGCAAGGGGCCTGGTATCCATCCTTGGTCAGGGAATTAGAGTCCGCATGCCCTAAGAGCCCATTATGCCAAGACTAAAGATCCTGCATGCCACAGTGAAGACCCGGCACAGCCAAATTAAAACAAAAGCTACCATGAGGTATCACACTGGTCAGAACAGTCATCGTCAAAACATCTACGGCCAGGACTTCCCTGGTGGGCCGTGGCTAAGACTCGGCAGGCATATTCCCATGGCCCACGTTTGATCCCTGGTTGGGGATCTAGATCCCACATGCCACAACTAAGACCAAATGCAACCGAATAAGTAAACTTTTAAAAAATCTACAGCCATCAGACTAAGGAAGGTCTGGAAACATAGGGGCCTCATAAGCTACAGCCTCAGCTGCGTCAGCAAACACCGGGAGCACCCAGGAGGCTGGGACAATGCTGGTGGCATTCATCACCACAGCCTCAACTTCAACAAATATCACTCAGGATACTTTGGGCAAGCTGGTATGAGGCATTACCACTTAAAGAGGAACTAGAGCAGAACTTCCCTGGAGTTGAGGGTGATCCAGCGGTTGGGACTCAGCGTCCAGTGCAGGGAGTATGGGTTGGATCCCTGGTTGGGGAACTGAGATCCCACATACTGTGTAGCCAAAAAAAAAAAAAGAAGAAGAAACAGAACTTCTGCCCAGATGTCAACCTTGATAAATTGTGGACTTTGGTCAGTGAACAGACGCGGGTATAAACACTGCCAAGAACCAGAGGAGCCGCTCCCATCGTCAATGCAGCGCAGTCGGGCTACTAAATACAAACTTCTGAGCAAGGAAAAGATCCCAAAGCAGCCTGTCATGGTGAAGGTCAAATTCTTCAGCAGAAGAGCTAGGAAGGTTAAGATGTGGCATGTGTCCTAGTAGCTTGAAGCCACGTGGTAGGAGATGCAGTAAATGTTAACAACTGCTTAAAATAAAAAAAAAAAGTCTACAAATAATAAACTCTGGAGCGAGTATGGAGAAAAAGGAAACGCTCCTACACTGTTAGTGAAAATGTAAATTGGTGCAGCCACTAAAGAGAACAGAATAAAAGTTTCTCAAAAAACTAAAAATAGAGCTACCATATGGCCCAGCTATCCCACTCCTGGGCATGTACCTGGAGAAAATCATAATTCAGAAAGATACGTGCATCACTGCAGCACTAGTTACAGTAGCCAGGACATGGAAGCAACATAAATGTCTATCAACAGAGGGGTGGATTAAGAAGATGTACATATATACATTGGAATACTACTCAGTAGTAAGAAAAGAGCAAAATAATGCCATTTGCAGCAATATGGATGGACCTAAAGATTATCACAGTAAGTGAAGTAAGTCAAAAGAGAAAGACAAATACCATGTGATATCACTTACATATGGAATCTTTAAAAAAAAAGAAAAAGGGAGCAAATGAACTTGTTTGCAAAACATAAGTAGAGTCATGGATGTAGGAAACAAACTTAAAGTTACCCAAGTGGTGGGAAACTGGAAGATTTCCAAAGACCCGGAAGCTTTTTGTCCATATATATTCATCTGTGCTTTGCTGTGACGGCTACAGCTATAAACTGGAGGAGAATGTCTGGACAGAGAACTTAGCCACCGAGAGGTGTGACACAGGAGGATGAGCAGGCAAGGGTGAGCCACTGTCTAGTGCTCAGCGGTCATGGTCCACACTGTAATCATCCGATGATACTGAACCTCTTACCGAGCAGCTTCCCAAGGTCTGAAACAGTGGCCACAAGGCAAACTAGCATATCCTTTGCCTGGGCTCCAGCTTTTGGTAATAACATTTTGTATAGTGCACAAAACTCCATTCTGACAGAGTCAACAGGTTTTTCATAACTGTGGAAAATCACAGTGTTCATTTAAAAAGTGAATGGGAGGGATTCCCTGCTGTTGATACATGCTCTTGTAAGCATGGAAGTTCAGTTCAGTCGCTCAGTCGTGTCCAACTCTTTGTGATCCCATAGACTGCAGCATGCCAGACTTCCCTGTCCATCACCAACTCCCAGAGCTTGCTCAAACACATGTCCATCAAGTCGATGATGCCATCCAGCTATCTCATCCTCTGTCGTCCCCTTCTCCTCCTGCCTTCAATCTTCTCAAGCATCAGGGTATTTTCCAAGGAGTCAGTTCTTTGCACTGGGTGGCTAAAGTATTGAAACTTCAGCTTCAGCATCAATTCCTCCAATGAATATTCATGATTGATTTCCTTTAGGATTGAGTGATTTGATCTCCTTGAAGTCCATGGGACTCTCAAGAGTCTCCTCCAACACCACAGTTCAAAAGCATCAATTCTTCGGTGCTCAGCTTTCTTTATCTTTATGGTCCAACTCTCACATCCATGCATGACTACTGGAAAAACCAAAGCTTTGACTAGATGGACCTTTGTTGGCAAACTAATGTCTCTACTTTTTAACATGCTGTCTAGATTGGTCATAGTTTTTCTTCCAAGGAGCAAGGATCTTTTAATTTCTTGGCTGCAGTCACCATCTGCAGTGACTTTGGCACCCAAGAAAATAAAGTCTGTCACCATTTCCATCGTTCCCCCTTCTATTTACCACGAAATGATGGGACCGGGTGCCATGATCTTGGCTTTTTGAATGTTGAGTTTTAAGCCAACTTTTTCACTCTTCTCTTTCACTTTTAAGAGGCTCTTTACTTCTTCACTTTCTGCCATAAGGGTGGTGTCATTTGCATATCTGAGGTTATTGATATTTCTCCCGGCAATCTTGATTCCAGCTTGTGCTTCCTCCAGCCCAGCATTTCACTTGATGTACTCTGCATATAAGTTAAATAAACAAAGTGACGATATACCTCTTTGACGTACTCCTTTTCCTATTTGGAACCAGTCTGTTGTTCCATGTCCAGTTCTAACTGTTGCTTCCTGACCTGCACATGCAGATTTCTGAGGAGGCAGGTCAGGTGGTCTGGCATTCCCATCTCTTTCAGAATTTTCCACAGTTTGTTGTGATCCACACAGTCAAAGGCTTTAGCGTAGTCAATAAAGCAGAAATAGAAATTTGTCTGGAACTCTCTTGCCTTCTCTATGATCCAGTGAATGTTGGCAACTTGATCTCTGGTTCCCCTGCCTTTTCTAAATCCAGCTTGAACATCTGGAAGTTCTAGGTTCACATATTGTTGAAGCCTGCCTTGGAGAATTTTGAGCATTACTTTGCTAGCATGTGAGATGAGTGCAATTATGTGGTAGTTTAAGCATTCTTTGGCATTGCCTTTCTTTGGGATTGGAATGAAAATTAACCTTTTCCAGTGCCGGGGCCACTGCTAACTTTTCCAAATTTGCTGGCATGTTGAACGCAGCACTTTCACAGCATCATCTTTCAGGATTTGAAATAGCTCAACTGGAATTCCATCACTTCCACTAGCTTTGTTCATAGTGATGCTTCCTAACCCCCACTTGACTTCACATTCCAGGATGTCTGCCTCTAGGTGAGTGATCACACCATCGTGGTTATCTGGGTCATGAAGATCTTTGTACAGTTCTGTGTATTCTTGCCACCTCTTCTTAATATCTTCTGCTTCTTTTTCTGTCCTTTATCGTGCCCATCTTTGCATGAAATGTTCCCCTCGTATCTCTAATTTTCTTGAAGACATCTCTAGTCTTTCCCATTCTATTGTTTTCCTCTATTTCTTTTCATTGATCGCTGAGGAAGGCTTTCTTATCTCTCCTTACTATTCTTTGCAACTCTGCATTCATATAGATATATCTTTCCTTTTCTCCTTTGTCTTTAGCCTCTCTTCTTTTCTCAGCTATTTGTAAGGCCTCCTCAGACAACCATTTTTGCCTTTTTGCAAAAGTCTTGGGGATGGTCTTGATCACCACCTCCTGTACAATGTCATGAACCTCCATCCATAGTTCTTCAGGCACTCTATCAAATCAAATTCCTTGAATCTATTTGTCACTTCCACTGTATAATTGTAAGGAATTTGAGGTCATAGCTGAATGATCTAGGGGTTTTCCTTACTTTCTTCAATTTACGCCTGAATTTTGCACTAAGGAGTTCATGGGCTGAGCCATAGTCAGCTCCCTGTCTTGTTTTTGCTGACTGTATAGAGCTTCTCCATCTTTGGCTGCAACGAATATAATAAATCTGATTACAGTATTGACCATCTGGTGATGTGCTTATATAGAGTCGTCTCTTGCGTTGTTGGAAGAGGATGTTTGCTATGACCAGTGTGTTCTCTTGACATAACTCTGTTAGCCTTTGCCCTGCTTCATTCTGTACTCCAAGGCCAAACTTGCCTGTTACTCTAAGTATCTCTCAACTTTCTACTTTTGCATTCCAGAACATGTGAAAAGGAAAGTTGCTCAATCATGTCCGACTCTTTGTGACCTCATGGACTATACAGTCCATGGACTTCTCTAGGCCAGAATACTGGAGTGGGTAGCCTTTTCCTTCTCCAGGGGATCTTTCCAATCCACGGTTCAAATCCAGGTCTCCTGCATTGCAGGAGGATTCTTTACTAGCTAAGCCACAAGGGAAACCCAAGTATACTGGAGTGGGTAGCCTATCCCTTCTCCAGCAGGTCTTCCTGACCCAGGAATAGAACCAGGGTCCCCTGCATTGCAGGTGTATTCCTTACCAACTGAACTATCAGGGAAGCCCATTCCAGAATATACATTTCAGTTACTGGGGAGAGATTTGCAATGCACTATTGGGAAATGGCAACCTACTCCAGTATTCCTGCCTGGGAAACCCCATGGACAGAGGAGCCTGGAGGGCTACAGTTCATGGGGTTTCAAAGAATCAGACACAACTGAGAGACTAAGCACTAGCATGATGGGGAAACTATAGATTCCGCCTTCAAGAATCTCCATGGCAACCACAGTTGTATCTTCTCTTGCTGGATGGAACAGACAAGTCTGAATTGGATGGAGAAATAATTGCATTACCACCTGCATGGTTACAGAATTCCGGGGCACATATTCAAATTATGTGCTTTGTAACGGTCTTTGCTAAACTAAAAACATGAAGCAATGAACATGAAAAGGCTAAAAGTGGGAACATAAACACATACTTTTAATAAATTCCAAAGCAAAAAGTTTGGAGAACTACATGGTAGAGAAGAGCTCTGGCAGATGCCACATTAACTAAGAAATCAGTGTAGGAACCCTCCTATACTGTTGATGGGATGTCAGTTGGTGCAACCACTAAGGAGAACAGTATGGGGACTACTCAGAAAGCTAAAAATAGAGCTATATATGATCCAGCAATCCCACTCCTGGGCATATATCTAGACAAAACTCTAATTCAAAAAGATATGTGCACCCCCATATTCATAGGAGCAGTATTCACAATAACCAAGACATGGAAAAAACTAAGTGTCTATTCACAGATGAACGGATACAGAAGATGTGGTACATATATACAACGGAGTACTACTCAGCCGTAAAAAGAACAGAACAACGCCATCTGTAGCAACATGGATGCACCTAAAGACTATCAGTAAGTCAGTGAAGTCAGTCAGAAAGACAAATATCATATGATAGCACTTATATGTGGAATCTAAAAACAACCTATCCACAAAATAGAAAAGAAATAGACTTCTGGACATAAAGAACAGACATGATTGCCAAGGGGGAAGGGGCTGGAGGAGAGAAAGAGGAGGGGATTGGGGTCAGCAAATGTAAGCTGTTATATAGAGATTAGATAAACAAGAACGTCCTGCTGTGTAGCATGGGCAGCTACATTCAATCTCCTGTGATAAATGGAAAAGAATAGGAAAAAAGGCACCTGTGTGTATAACTGAATCCCTTTGCTGCACAGCAGAAATTAACACAACATTATAAAAAAGAACTATACTTCAATTTTTTAAAAACATTTCGGTCCACCTTACATGATTAAACTGTTCCGAGTTGGGTAAATGACTCTACATACAAACTGGAAGGTAAAGATAGAACTATAGAAATGATGAAGCAACCAAACTCACAGTATTTATGATTTTGTGTTAAATTTAGGAACATTTCATAATCATTCAGAATGTGTTTGTGTTACATATTTTTTAAAGACTTATTTATTCATTCATCTATTTTTAGGCTGCACCACATGCGGCATGTGGGATCTTAGTTCCCCAACCTGGGATCAAAACATGCCCCTCCCACACTGGAAGCACAGAGTCCCAACCACTGAACCACCAGGGACGTCCCTGTATTGCATATTTTTAACGTTCCTGATGTTTGAAAGAATTTAAGTAAAGAAACCTGATAGATTAGCCCAGTAATTTCATTTAAATATGTAGCATATTTTTAGATGCTATTTTAATTTTAACTTTAGGGTAGCTGTGCCACACAACTTGCAGGATCTTAATTCCCCCGCCAGGGATTGAACCTGCACCCTTGGCGATGAAAGTGCAGAGTCCTAACCGCTGGACTGCCAGGGAATTCTCAAAAGTTTAACAGATTTGACTAATTTTGTAAACACTACCATAAAATTGAAAAGAACTTGAATTTGTACATTTGTACATTTGGTTTGTTAGTTTTACAGAAGTTATTTTAATGCATCAGAAGATAATTATTTGTTAGTTTTCAGTCCCATTGGGCATTGGAAGTGTTTGGACATTTAATTAAACAAGTTTGTAATTAGTGTCCATTATGCAGGGGCAGCAGCTGGGAGGAGCTACCCGACGCCCGAGGTCAGGAGGGGCGGTGGTGAGGAGATACCCCTCATCCAAGGTAAGGAGCAGCGGCTGCACTTTGCTGGAGCAGCCGTGAAGAGAAACCCCACGTCCAAGGTAAGAGAAACCCAAGTAAGACGGTAGGTGTTGTGAGAGGGCTTCAGAGGGCAGACACACTGAAACCACAATCAAAGAAAACTAGTTAATCTAGTCACACGGACCACATTTCATTGCCTAACTCAGTGAAACTAAGCCATGCCATGTGGGGCCACCCAAGACGGGTAGNGCTTCCTTGTCCATCACCATCTCCCAGAGCTTGCTCAAATTTATGTCCATTGAGTCGGTGATGCCATCCAACAATTTCATCTTCTGACATCCCCTTCTCCTTCTGCGTTTAATCTTTCCCAGCATCAGGGTCTTTTCCAATGAGTCATGTGGCCAAATTATTAGAGCTTTAGCTTCAGCATCAGTCCTTCCAATGGATATTCAGGATTGATTTTCTTTAAGATTAATTGGTTTTGATCTCCTTGCAGTCTAAGGAACTTTCAAGAGTCTTCTCCAACACCATAGTTCAAAAGCATCAATTCTCCAGTGCTCAGCTTTCTTTATGGTCCAACTCTCACATCCATACATGACTACTGGAAAAACCGTAGCTTTGATTAGATGGACCTTTGTCGACAAAGTAATGTCTCTGCTTTTTAATATGCTGTCTAGGTTGTGCATAGCTTTTCTTCCAAGGAGCAATTAAAAGCTTCTTTTAATTTCATGGTTGTAGTCACCAACTCCAGTGATTTGGGAGCCCAAGAAAATAAAGTCTGTCGCTATTTCTATTGTTTCCTCATCTATATGCCATGAAGTGATGGGACTGGATGCCATGATCCTCATTTTTTGAATGTTAAATTTTAAGCCAGCTTCTCCACTCTTCTCTTTCACTCTCATCAAGAAACTCTTCAGTCCCTCTTCTGTTTTTGCCATAAGTGTGGTGTCATCTGACTATTGATATTTCTCCTGGCAATCTTGATTACAGCTTGTGCTTCATGCAGCTCAGCATTTACCATGATGTACCCTGCATATAAGTTAAATAAGCAGGGTGGCAATATACTGCCTTGACATAACCATTTCCTAATTTGGAACCAGTCTGTTGTTTCCTGTCTGTTTCTAACTTTTTCTTCTTGACCTGTGTACATATTTCTCAAGAGGCAGGTAAGGTGCTCTGGTATTTCCATCTCTTGAAGATTTTTCCAGTTTGTTGTGATCCACACAGTCAAAGACTTTGGCGTAATCAATGAAAAAGAGTTGATGTTTTTCTAGAAATCTCTTGCTTTTATGATGATGCAACAGATGTTGGCATTTTGATCTATGGTTCCTTTGCCTTTTCTAAATCTAGCTTGAACATTTAGAAGTTCTTGGTTCATGTACTGTTGAAGCTTCACTTGGAGAATTTTGAGCATTACTTTACTAGCTTGTGAGATGAGTGCAATTATGCAGTGGTTTGAACATTCTTTGGCATTGCCTTTCTTTGTGATAAGAATGAAAACTGACCTTTTCCAGTTCTGTATCTGCTGCTGACTTTTCCAAATCTTCTGGCATATTGAGTGTAGAACTTTCATAACATCATCTTTTAGGATTTAAAATAGCTCAGCTGGAATTCCATCACCTCTACTAACTTTGTTCCTAGTGATGCTTCCTAAGGCCTACTTGACTTCACACTCCAGGATGTCTGGCTCTAGGTGAGTGATCATACNATCTTCTGGCATATTGAGTGTAGAACTTTCATAACATCATCTTTTAGGATTTAAAATAGCTCAGCTGGAATTCCATCACCTCTACTAACTTTGTTCCTAGTGATGCTTCCTAAGGCCTACTTGATTTCACACTCCAGGATGTCTGGCTCTAGGTGAGTGATCATACCATTGTGGTTATCTGGGTCATCATGATTTTTTTTTTAAAGTAGTTTTTCTGTGTATTCTTGCCACCTCTTCTTATTATCTTCTTCTTCTGTTAGGTCCATACCATTTCTGTCCTTTATTGTGCCCATCTTTGGATGAAATGTTCTTTTGGTAACTCTAGTTTTCTTGAAGATGTCTCCATTCCTTCCCATTCTATTTTTTCCCTCTATTTCTTTGCACTGATCACTGAGGAAGTCTTTCTCAGCTCTCTTTGCTATTCTTTGAAAGTCTGTATTCAAATGGGTATATCTTTTCTTTTCCCCTTTGCCTTTAGCTTCTCTTAAAGGGCATTTTTTTTGGTGTTAGTTCTAGAAGGTCCTGTAAGACTTCAAAGAACCATTCAAGTTCAGTTTCTTCAGCATTGGTGGTTGACACATAGACTTGGATTAAATAGGCTTGGGTTACCGTGATGCTGAATGGTAAGCCTTGGAAGTGACAAGAATTCATTCTGCCATTTGTGAAATTGCAGCCAAGTACTGTATTTTGGACTTTTATGTTGACTAAAAGGGCTACTCAATTTCTTCTACTCCACTTCTACTTTTAAACTTAAATATGACATTAGAGCTTTCTATGATTTAAAAAGGGTTCATTGAGTTTCTATTTGTTACTCTTCATGCAAGTAACTCTTTCGTTGTTATTTTAATATTATCTATACTCTTCAATTTTAAAGGTGGTTTGTTTTTATTTTTAACAGTGTCTATGGTTGAATTGTATGTCACTTTTTTTTTCTATAATACAAGATTAAGCTGAGAAATATTTTTCCTTTTGCAAGTTTGCAAAACATGCTGCTGCTGCTGCTGCCGCTAAGTCGCTTCAGTCATGTCTGACTCTGTGTGACCCAACAGACAGCAGCCTACCAGGCTCCCCTGTTCCTGGGATTCTCCAGGCAAGAACACTGGAGTGGGTTGCCATTTCCTTCTCCAGTGCATGAAAGAGAAAAGTAAAAGTCAAGTCGCTCAGTTGCGTCCGACTCTTAGCGACCCCATGGACTGTGGCCCACCAGGGTCCTCCATCCATGGGATTTTCCAGGCAAGAGTGCTAGAGTGGGGTGCCATTGCAAAACATACCTTATTCTTTTCAAGAACTATGAGTCATAGACACTTTATTTACAAGCTAACAAGTCAAGCTTCCCAGGTGGCTTCATGGTAAAGAGTCTGACTGCCAATGCAGGAGGAGTAAGAGTCCCACATTCAATCCTTGGGTCAGAAAGATCCCATGAGGAGGAAATGGCAACTCAATCCAGTGTTCTTGCCTGTAAAATGTCATGGACAGAGGTACCTGCTGGTTATAGTCCATGGGGTCATAAAGAGTTGGATGACTGAACTCATGCATGTGCATGCGCGTGCACACACACACACACACACACACACACACGTTAGGCTGCAACTGTTTCTGACTCAGGAGACTCCTGAGTCAGAAGTGAGGACAGAATATTACTCCCAGCAACTGCAAGAGCCAGAGGAGCTCATGAAATTTTGTGTTCGTTACCTGAGCCCTGAATCTCACAAAGCAACCCCAAAAGGGCTAGATGAAATCTGCCCATGCAATAGGCAGTAGCCTGTGTTACAGGAGGGGAATGGAAAGATTAAGAATCTAAAGCTTCCATAATGGCTAGCCATGCCTGCCTTTTCTTTGAGAAGAGGCAACATCACTACTTTCAAAGACTCTAAGCAAGCTTACCCCTTGCTCTGGAGAAATACTTTATTTCTAACTTTCAATGTTGTACACTCTTCAACATCTTTGAAAAGGTCACTTGGAAAATTGTACAGTCAGTGCCTTTCTTCCAAAACACGAAGACACATAAGAGACACACTTGCATTATCTCCCAACAGTTATTCTGTCATGTTAGTCAATGTTACCAAGTGTAGTCTCTTATTCTGCCTATACTATGCTGGAATCTGCCTCCTGGACTGCTTTAGGTCAGGGGTGATGTGAAGTTTACCATTTGATCTACAAGCCAAAATTTAAAGAAAGTTTAAAAGAAGTTTGTCTACTCTCCATTGTGGCCACAATATTCTACTGTTTGTTTTGTTGTTTTATTTCTTTAAAAAAAAAAAAAAAACAACTATATGTCCTTCTGCTACCACAGGGTGTGAGGGTAGAGTTTTCAGATACTTATATTAAAGAGTAAAGTTGATGATTATTAAAATTGAACTTGCTTTTTCAAACTTATTTGAACTAAGTGAATGAATTTTTTGAGTCAGAAAGATTCAGAATGCATTTATTCTTAAATTTGAATCATGCAACTGCTACTAAAGTAACATATATCTTAAGACAATGTATGCATATTAAAACACCAAATTATTCATTAGCTTTCCACATTTGAATGGAAAACTCTGTGATCTGAGGCCACCAAGCACTAAATTATAGTGCTGGTCTTTTCTTGGTGGGTGACATATTTATTTATTTGTAATTTCCCCTGACAATTATTTATTTATTTTTGGCTGCTCAGCTGTGGAATTTTGATTCCCAGACCAGATATTGAACCTGGCCCCTCAGCTGTGAGAGCACAGAATTCAATCACTGGACCACTAGAGAATTCTCTCCTATGACAATTTGAGAATCTTATAAAAAAGAGAAATTATCTCTTCTGAGTTTGCCAGGGGGGAGGGAAGTGGTCAAAGCTTGATGCTGGATTTAATGTGATTGTGATATCTATTGTGGAACATTAAATTAAATGATTATTGTCACCATAATTGAAGTAAAAATGGATTGTACTTCTTTAGCATATATTTTGTACCAGGCGCATCATTAATTTTTGGTTTATATTTTATCTCTTTTATTTCTAACAGTGTCTTTTTAGGCAGATAGTACTTCATTTTTGAGAAAAAAAAGTATGTATCATACAAAGGTTAAGAAACTAAAGCATGTGCCTGTGTGCTAAATTGCTTCAGTTGTGTCTAACTCTTTGTGATCCTATGGACTGCAGCCTGCCAAGCTCCTCTGTCCATGGGATTCTCCATGAATACAAGAGTAGGAGGGTCAAATGTATATATAGTCAAATAACCAGAAAGGACTGATGCTGAAGCTGAAACTTCAATACTTTGGCCACCTCATGCGAAGAGCTGACTCATTGGAAAAGACCCTGATGCTGGGAGGGATTTGGGGCAGGAGGAGAAGGGGACGACAGAGGATGAGATGGCTGAATGGCATCATGGACAAGATGGACATGAGTTTGAGTGAACTGTGGGAGTTGGTGATGGACAGAGAGGCCTGGCGTGTTGCGATTCATGGGGTCGCAAAGAGTCGGACTGAAGTGACTGAACCGAACTGAACTTATCCAGAAAGAAACACAGCCTCTTGAAGGCATTACCTCACGTCCTTTTTCTTTCCATTCAAGAGCAACAATTGAACATAATGATGGCCTCCAGATGGGTGGGGAAAACACTCAACTTGGCAACCTGACACACTTGTTCATAGCAATGACAGAAATAGTTAACGTTGATTAAGAAATTTTTTCTGGCAAAATTGGGTACCTCAATGCCATATGGTAATTTTGTGATAGAATCTGGCAAAAATATTACTTTCCAATGAATCTATGACAGGAACCCTGATTCACTAAAGTGCACTTGATGTTAATTATATTTTGAAAATAATTTCCAGCAGATTGAACCATGGCTGTGGTTCATTTTAAATAAAACTCACTCTAAATAAAGCTGAACATCTCAAGGCATAAATTAGAAAGTAATTAAAATACTTCATAAAAAAGAGATTCTTCACAGTATAAACCAATTTATTAAAGGGTAATCCTAAGTGAGTGGCACTAGTGGTAAAGGACCCACTTGCAGTGCAGGAGACATAAGAAATGTAGGTTCCATTCCTGGGTTGGGAAGGTCCCCTGGAGTAGGATACGGCAACCGGTTCCAGTAGTTTTGCCTGGAGAATCCCATGGACAGAGGAACCTACAGTCCATAGGCTCTCAGAGAGTTGGACACAACTGAAGCAACTTAGCATGCACACTAAGTGGTGACTCTCCTCTGAGCTTTATAGCAAATTTAATCTTACTTAATACACATACACACACATATATATATAGCAGATTTTATGAAATGTATGCATAATTTGTGTTGCATTTGTTTTTTAAAATAGAATCACAAAATGGTTCATTAGCCCTTGAAAAACATTTATTCAAACCCCTAATTTTACAAATGAACATAACAACAGCCAAAGTGACCCCCAAACTACTTCTATGTTTTTATTGATTGTTTTTGTCTGATACATCAAAACTCTTTTTTATTCCCTTCAATGCATAATTTGCCTAATATTTATATTATTCTGTCATTTTGGCTGTTAATTTTTCCTACTTGTAACTTTTTTGGCCACTATATTTGTATATCTGGTAAAAGCATATTTTTATTATAATAGTATTACATCATTGCCATTTTTAGTCTATCAGTTAGTATCTTTTCACAGGATAGTTTAGTCTAACTAAAATAATATTGACTTTCTGATTTTTAGAACTTTCATTTTCATGTTTGTTTTCATATCAGTTTTTGCACTCTTTCAAAGACTTTTTTAGATTGAATTCTTGATACCTTTGCTTTTTTTAATTAATTTGATAATCACACCTCTTTTACTGATATAAATTAAATTGTTGACTTTCACATAAAATAACAAATTTTATTATTTTTAGAATTACAAATTAAAATCTAGCATATCTACTTGATTTTATCTATAAATATGTTGGTTCTTTTNGCCTCTTGAGGAAAGTGAAAGAGGAGAGTGAAAAAGTTGGCTTAAAGCTCAACATTCAGAAAACGAAGATCATGGCATCTGCTCCCATCACTTCATGGGAAATAGATGGGGAAACAGTGGAAACAGTGTCAGACTTTATTTTGGGGGGCTCCAAAATCACTGCAGATGGTGACTGCAGCCATGAAATTAAAAGACAGTTATTCCTTGGAGGAAAAGTTATGAGCAACCTAGATAGCACATTGAAAAGCAGAGACATTACTTTGCCAACAAAGGCCTGTCTACTCAAGGCTATGGTTTTTCCAGTGGTCATGTATGGATGTGAGAGTTGGACTGTGAAGAAAGCTGAGAGCCAGAGAATTGATGCTTTTGAACTGTGGTGTTGGAGAAGACTCTTGAGAGTCCCTTGGACTGCAAGGAGATCCAACCAGTCCATTCTAAAGATCAGTCCTGGGTGTTCTTTGGAAGGGATGATGCTAAAGCTGAGGCTCCAGTACTTTGGCCACCTCATGCGAAGAGCTGACTCTTTGGAAAAGATTCTGATGCTGGGATGGATTAGGGGCAGGAGGAGAAGGGGACGACAGAGGATGAGATGGCTGGATGGCATCACCGACTCGATGGACGTGAGTTTGAGTGAACTCCGGGAGTTGGTGATGGACAGGGAGGCCTGGCATGAGTCAGACACGACTGAGTGACTGAACTGAACTGAGCTGATGTAAATTTAACTTAAAAATTATAATTGAATATGAAACAGCAAGTGAAAATGATTATTCTTATTTTTATACTCAAATTATATTACCTGTATAACTAAAATAGCAAAGTGTATAAGTTGAAGACTTAAAAAGGAAAAGGTTAGAATTTTTTGTTTTAATAAATTGAATAAATTCAAACCCAAGGATATTGATTTTGTGTACAAAAGCGTCCTTCAGACATCAAACTCAGATTGGTAGGAACAAGCCAATTTGCTCTATTTCATAAAGAATGGGAAAGAGGCAGTTGTTACGGGGGGAAGGATGACCAGAATGGGTTGTGGAGGGACAAGAGGGTGAAGGGAAAGGAAGAGGAAAGAGAGTTGCCAAAAGAGCTGGAGAGAAAGGTGTAAAAACGACTTTTAAAAAGTCTTAATCGCTCTCATCACTCCTGCAAAAATTTCAACACAAAGCAACATGACTTTTTTTCTTTTTAAATCAATTTTATTGAGGTTTAATTTACATACATAAAATGCACTCATAATAAGTATACATATTGATGACTTTTGACAAATGTATACTCCTGCATACCCACCATCACTCTCAAGATATAAAACTTTTCCATCACTCCCCCAAATTCTTAAGTGTCTCTTCAACCCTGACCCCCAACATTGATCTGATTTCTACCATTATAGGTTGCTGCTGCTGCTAAGTCGCTTCAGTCGTGTCCAGCTCTGTGGGACCCCATAGACGGCAGCCCCCTAGGCTCCCCCGTCCCTGGGATTCTCCAGGCAAGAATGCTGGAGTGGGTTGCCATTTCCTTCTCCAACGCATGAAAGTGAGGTCGCTCAGTCGTGTCCGATTCTTAGCGACCGCATGGACTGCAGCCCACCAGGCTCCTCCGTCCACGGGATTCTCTAGGCAAGAGTACTGGAGTGGGGTGCCATTGCCTTCTCCGACCATTATAGGTTAATTTTACCTATTCTAGAACTTCATATATATATATGTATATATATATGCTTTTAACTTCATATACATATATTAATGTATATATATGTTTGCTTTTGTGTCTGACCTTTCATTTGACACCATGTTTTTGAAAGTTAACCATATTTAGATATTAAGTAGTCATTCTCTTTTTTAATTCTGATTATTCCATTGTATGACTTCTCTGGTGACTCAAATGGTAAGGAATCTGCCTCAGGTTCTATCCCTGGATCTGGACAATCCCCTGGAGAAGGGAATGGCAACCCACTCCAGTATTCTTGCCTGGAGAATTCCATGGACAGAGGAGCCTGTTGGGCTATAGTCCATGGAGTCGCAAAAAGTCAGAAACAACTGAGCGCCTAACACACACACACACACACACACATTCCATTGTATGAATCTGTTTATCCATTCACCTGCTGACAGACATTTGGGTTGCTTCCAGTTTGCGCCCATTATAAATAAAACTGTTATGAACATGAGAATACAAACCTTGTTTAAAGCATATTTTTTCATGTCTCTAGAAGTGGAATTGTTGGTCATTTGTTTAATAAATCTTTGCCTTTCTAAGAACCTGTCGAACTTTTCAAAGCAGTTGTATCATTTTACCCTCTCCCTTACACTTTTCCTCAGTAATTTCTGGAATCATATTTCTTTCGAGTAAGACAGTATCTTCAATGGCCTCAAGGTGGCCCCAGTACATCCCAGTGAACGCAAAAGATATTTTAACTGGAGGAAAGGAAGCCGAATCCATAAGCGACTTTGTCTTCTGCATCTCGTTTGTCTGTAATTTTCCAGGGCGTGGTGGCAGCACTCCTTTGAACCCAGGAGTATCTCTTTCAGGGAGGGAGTTACTTTGGTCTGCCCATCAACTGATCTGGAGTCAACCTGATCCCACTTCTGACCCCGGGGTGATGGAGAGAAGGTCACAGGTCCACCAGTAGGGATTGTAGCAGCTTACGGATCTTGCCAGTTATAAATATCAGCCATGCAGAGCTCTCGGGAGGGAAATGGGACTTGGAAAGACGCCTCTTGATAACAAACCTGTCCCCTTCCCCACCTCAGTCCCAAAGTAGTTTCCCTCCTCCGTCTTTCACTCTAGGCTTTCAAGGAAAGGAAGAGGGACTCCCAAGCCTCTTTGTCTCTCAGATGAGGCTGCCTGCAGGGTCCAACCACCCTCAGGCCCAGTCATCGTCCTCACTGAACAAAGCTGCCACACGTTCAACCTAGAAAAGCATGACCTGGGGAAAGAGACCAGGTGGGGCAGAGGCATGCGAATGAAGATGCACTGGTTTGGTAGGAGCTGAGGTGACAAGGTGACAAGGTAGACTGAGGCGGCCTCCTCCTTCCTCAGGGAGCAGCTGGTGGGGGCAGACCTGGGGCAAAACTTATCTGCCTGACTCCCCATCTCAGTGTGGAAGGTGAATACTAGAGGTGGACTTCTGACAGTGAGGGCTACGTTCTTGCTTCTTCCACTCAAGGCCACTCAGAAAAGATTCCATTTCCCAGGCTTCCTTGCGGAGGGAAGGCCAATGATATGCGAGCAGGTGGGTCACGTGGCAGCCCCTCCGGACTTTATAGAGAGACGTTCCTGCGCCTGTTTCTTCCCTGCATCGCCCTCTCCCTCCGCTGCCAGGAATATGATCGATAGATTCTGTGAATCGTGCAAGAGGGGCTATACCCCAGGAGGGGTTTGGAAGGAGGCGCCTGCCCCCTACTTAGGACTTTGGGGCGCAGAGCTGCTCTGCCAGTGCTGAACAGCCCCCACCCTCCTTTTATGTGAGAAACAAGGTTCCCTCTGGTTTGAGCCACTGTTTAGTATTTTTGCTCTTAGAGCCAAACCTCATCTTAAATAATTATAGAGCTAAAGGAGGAAATAAGCCTGGACAGGGAAGCAGGTCCCAGCTGGTGATAAATCGCAGAGCCTGAGGGGTCTATGGGGAACCAAAGGCTGAGGACAGAAGGGAGGAGGCTGAGAGCTGGGGCGACCAGTGACCAGAAGATCATCTGGTCTGGAGGCTTTTCAGACCAGCCTGGGGACCGGCTCAGAAACGGCGCAGCTCTGCAGGGGAAGGACTGCAGCAGACTTGAAGGGAGTAATCAAGGTGAAGCGGCCATGCCCCCTGCCTCTCACCCACTCTTCCCTCCTGCTCTGTTTGAGGTGGGGCAGATTTTCACCGTTAACCGATTTTGGAGTTTTCTTTTCTACCCAAGACTGGACATTCTGATTGCCGATCTCAGACTGAATATTCACTTAAGTGATCACAAGCCCTGGAAGAGATCAGAGGAAACAATGGAGAAGTGGGATCCAGCAGGGTCATCCTCTGGAGGCAGAGAAGATCTGCACCCTCTAAAACCCTTCCACCGCAGTTCACTCATTCAGCCACCACGCAGATCTACTAAAGTGCCAGGAAATGTCTAGGCACTGAGGGCAGGATAGTATATAAAGCACCAAAGATTTCTGCCCTCCTGGAGCTACCACGCTAATAAAGGAGACAGATGCCACACAGAATAAATAAGAAAAATGTAAAGTATGTTATGAAGTGGTCAGTGCAAAGGAAATAAAGCTCAGAAAGGAGATGGGGAGTCAGAGGTTAAATTCCAGTTAGGGCAGCTAGGAAAGGCCTTACTAAAAGGCAGCATTTATATAAAGATCTCTTTAAATGTTAGAGGGACACAGTGGAGAGAAAATATAGTTGTGGGTTGCTGATGTCATGGGTATTAATTTACCAACATGTGTGCACCTGCCTATGTGTGTTCATGTGTGATGGACATCATGTGTGATGGACATGGGAAGTGGTTCCACAGTCCAGTGGCCCAGGGTGAGGTGTCTGGGATGGAGACCGAGTGTGAACCAGTCTGCGCCCCGCCCCAGACCGAAAGTTGGGCCAAGAGTGGGGCCAAGTGCTGCCAGCTCTGGGCAGCATCAGTGACACCTCCTCCCAGGCTGGCACTATCTGAGAAGGAGGATGGGCCCCAGAGATTGCTGAGTCTCCTGTGTCTGGCCCTGCGGTATCAAGAGCCAGGGACGGTGCAGGGGAACCATGGCTCCACGGCTCCCCCCTTGCCCACCGGCCACCTCTGCCACTTTCCACTCTCCACAGGCAGATGCGTCTGGTCTGATGAGGATTTTTCCAGGCTGGGCTGGTGGGCTGACCCGGCAGTGGCCATGAGGTCAGGGCAGGGACTATTCCAGGGGTGATGAGGTGTGTCCCTGGGCCCCCATGGCTGGGGGCAGAAGTCATGGGTCAGGGAGCAGCTTTGCCAGGAGCAGGTGGAGGTAGGGAATGGGGAGGTCGCTGGTGCTCCCAGCCTACATCCTGTTTTTGGAATGGGCCCCAGCATGTGCTTTCCTTTGGACTTGATCCAGGCTGGTGTCTCCCCACCCAGGCCCAGTCCCTAGGGAACCCCAGCACTCCCGAGCATTAACCTAGGGTTTTTCCAGGCGGGGCTGGGCCGGAGCCAATGTGGGTGAAGGACACCCATTCTTGAAATCAGGCCAGGGGTCCCCATCAGCACATGGAAAACCAGACAGACCCCCATGGCCAGAGAGGAGAGAAAGTGTCACCAAAGAGGTAAGTCCTGGCATGGCTGCCACCAGCCCCACACAAAGCCTAGGGACTGTCAGGCTCTGGGAAGTCCAGGCAGGCTAGAACCAGAGCAGTTCCACCACGAGCTTCAGCATGTGGGCTCCAAACCACTGAGGCTGAGTGTGAGGCCAGGACCCTCTCTTTCTTGCTGCGTGACTGTGCCTTAGACCCTCTGAGTCTCAGCTTCCCATCCTTGTCAGGAAGATGAAATGAGCTAACTCTTACGATCAGTGGGGCCTAGGGCCCGACCCAGAGCAACTACACAGGCGAAGGAGAATGGTGTGGGTCCATTCTCCTGGAAAGGCAGAGAGGACAGATGAGCACTTAAGCTGGGAGTGTCCCTTCCCTGGCCTCTCAGGTCACCCTTGGTCATCCTAACTGCCCTTCTCTATGGGACAGCTTCTCCAGCTACCTAGAACAGTAGAAGGTGACTCAGTTCAAAGCCTTGTGAGGGAAAAGAAACCTTTTTATTTACTTTTCACATTAAAAAATGGCACGCTCATTACAGTAAATCTGGAAGTTACAGAAAAGCAGGAAGGAAGCAAAAGCTTTTATTCAAGTCCCAAGGCCAGACACCCTTGATACCCTAATGTTTTTCCAAAAGGAAAATTTTTCTGGGCTTGAGCTTTTTTGTTTTCTGGGACATGCTTGGGACCTCAGCATTCAGATGCAGAGCTGGAAGGGAACTTGGGGACCAGCTGGCCCAGGCTCCTCAGCTGACAAGCCAGGAGACTCCGGCCCAGAAGAACTAAGGGACTTTAATGTCAGAGCTTGAAGAAGAGTTAGCAGGTGTCTGTTGCTGCTTAAAATACCAGTGCCACCAATACCAGCATCAAACCCCGCGCCAGCCCCGAAGACCGCCTTCAGGGGGGACAGTCACTTGGTAGTGGATCTAGGCCTTCCAGTTAGGAGAGTCTGTAGGAGATGGGCTTCCTTCAACAGGGATGTAGCTCTGGGTAACCCCTTTCCTCATTTCCAGTGGGGACTCAACCCTGGGATGGGGGTGGGGGGCTGAGGGGATGGGGAGGGAAGGCTGGCAGAGTCCAGCAAGGGGCGTGGCCGTGGCTCTGTTCCCAGGGGTGGAGCCAGTCAACAGGGTCACCCTGTCCCTTTAAGAGAAGGGGGAGCACTCGCCCCTCTCAGCCGTCCTGTCTTGCCATCCATCCGGCCAAATCTAAAAGGGAAAATGAAAGAGGGACCAGGAGGAACAGGTCCCAACCATCTCCCAAGGTTCTTCACTCGGCTTTAACATCTCAGCGCCAGCTGCAGGGTGAGTGGTTACGGGTGAGGGTCTGGGGGCCTGTGGGACCTGTGAGGGGGGTGTTGGGGAGTCTCTCAGGAGATATGAGAGGCTGGAAGCAGAGGGACACCAGAGAGGAGATGGGAAGAGGTGGGCCAGCATTCCCACCGCACAGATGGTAGGGGACACCTAGGACAATGGATCCTGATGGAAGTGGGGTTCCTTCCCTTTGTGTCCACTCCCCAGTTCTGAGAGGAGTTCACTGCAGTAAAAAAAGAAAACAAAAACAAACAAACAAAAAAACGGAGGGAGGCAAGAGAAATGGTGGGTGGAGAAAGAAGAAGGTGAATCCTTCTGGGTCTGCTGGCTCCACTTCACCCAGAAGTACCAAGTTGGATCAGAGCCTTGGGTTCAGGGCACCGCTCTTGCCCACAGAAAGCATCCTGGAGCACAGGAGGGCACTGCTGGGTTTCTGCTTCCACACATGTAGTCAGGGGCCAGCAAGGCTCATCTCCGAGGTCCTTTCCCTCCAACCTGGCCTCGAAGAAGCACAGGATCCAACCCAGCAGTTCCATGGGTGTCTGACCCGAGCACCGGGGCGGAGCTCCTCCCCAGCGCCCAGAGTTGAGACTCACCTGAGCCCCCCTAAGCTAAGCCCTTTGTTCCCTCAAAGCCCCTGCTAAAGCCAGGTCTGGCTGAGCCCCTGACTCACCTCGAAGTTAGAGGCAGTCCAGCTGACCCCACCCCGATGGGCACGGAGGGTTGGGACCCTGATCCTTCGGCCTCTTAACTGCGCGCCCCGCGTCTGTCTCCAGCGCCATGGGGGAGTGGGCGTTCCTCGGCTCGCTGCTGGACGCCGTGCAGCTGCAGTCGCCGCTCGTGGGCCGCCTGTGGCTGGTGGTCATGCTGATCTTCCGCATCCTGGTGCTGGCCACGGTGGGCGGCGCCGTGTTCGAGGACGAGCAGGAGGAGTTTGTGTGCAATACGCTGCAGCCTGGCTGTCGCCAGACCTGCTACGACCGCGCCTTCCCCATCTCCCACTACCGCTTCTGGCTCTTCCACATCCTGCTGCTGTCGGCGCCGCCGGTGCTCTTCGTCATCTACTCGGTGCACCGGGCCAGCAAGGAGCCGGGCGGCGCGGACGGCGGGGCCGGGGCCCCGGGGCGCCCGGGGGACCGCCGCGCGCGCCGCTGCTACCTGCTGAGCGTGGCGCTGCGCCTGCTGGCTGAGCTGGCCTTCCTGGCGGGCCAGGCGCTGCTCTACGGCTTCCGCGTGGCCCCGCACTTCGCGTGCGCAGGTCCCCCGTGCCCACACACCGTGGACTGCTTCGTGAGCCGCCCCACCGAGAAGACTGTCTTCGTGGTCTTCTACTTCGCGGTGGGGCTGCTCTCGGCGCTGCTCAGCGTGGCCGAGCTGGGCCACCTGCTTTGGAAGGGCCGCCCGCGCGCCGGCCGCTGTCGCCAGGCCGCCGAGCGCGACAACCGCTGCAACCGCGCGCACGAGGAGGCGCAGCAGCTGCTCCAGCCGCCGCCCGCCCTACCCACGCGGAGACCAGGCACCGACCCCTACGCCCCACCGGCTTATGCGCACGGGGCGCCGGCCTGCGACAGCGAGGGCGGCAGCGGCAGCGGCCGCAGCAAGGCGTCGCTGGCCACAATCCGTCAGGATCTGGCCATCTAGAACTGCCTGGGGCGGGAGGTGAGGCCAGAGGCTGGACCCCACCATCACGGAGCAAGAAGTGTCTCCTCACCCACTGTTGGCAGGGTCTCCTGCCCCAGCAGATGACACGCAGGGTGCATGGCTCTCCAAGAGCACCCACACTTCCCAGCGGAGCTAGGGACATCGAGTCAACTAAGGCCTGTCCTTGGTGCCCTGATCCAGGCGGAAAGGAAGGAGGCCAGGGAGGCTGCGAGAAGGTGGACCAGAGGAAGGCAGAGTCAGTGGAGAGTGGACACTCTGGAGGAGCCCTGGGTGTTTTACTGGAAAGGAAAGCAGCTGTGATACCAGCATCCCCCGGGGCCTCTCTGTTCAGACTGAGGTGTAGCCTCTGCTAAGGCTCTCTGTGCACATGCACACACACGTGTACACACATTTGGTGTGAGCATAGGTGCCCTTGCATGTGTAAAACCTGTGTAAGCACTTTGTGTGTGTGTGTGCACACATATATCTCCTGTGTGAGCTCTGGATGTGCACACGTGTGCATATGCTCATGTCCATCTTGTGCAGACTTTCTGCACACACGTGTGCCTACCCCTGTGTGCATTTTGCGTCTGTGGGTGTGACGGTGTGTCCTGTGTGCATTGTGTGTGTGATCTGTGACATGCCCAGTGTGGGTAGCCAGGATCCAGGGCAAGCAACAACCACGGTGGCTCCTGCCTTCCTCAGGAAGATCTCCCCTCCTGATCGAGCCCACACAGGAGGGGCACTGGAGGGGAGGCAGTCCTTCACCCTGGGCAGGCCTCAGTCCAGGTACCAGCTGCACTCTCAACCTTGTGACCTGGGCAAGGTGGCTAGGCCCTTCTTTCATGAAGACAGAGTGGGGCTGGGGCTGGGCTCAGAGGGCAGGACTCTTTTCTAGCTTCCTCCTCCTCACCCTGCTGCTGTTACCCCAGTCCATAAGCATCCCCCTGGCCCTGCATTTTCTTCCTTCACTTCTTCCCTCACTCCCACCCTCTGGAAATACAAGAAACTGTCTACAGGGCTGCCTCCTCTTCATTCCTGTCTCTCCTCTGCCCCCATCAGCTTCCTCCTTCACCATACCCGTGGGGATGCTGTCCATAAGCAGCCAGCACCTTCTCTGGTGGCTCAGACAGTAAAGAATCTGCTTGGAATGCAGGATACCTGGGTTCGATCCCTGGGTCAGGAAGATCCTCTGAAGAAGAAAACAGCAACCCACTCCTGGCAAATCCCATGGACAGAGGAGCCTCGTGGGCTACAGTCCATGGAGTCTCAAAGAGTCAGACACTACTGAGCAACGAACACACACACACATACACACACACCCCCCTAAGTGAAAATTCCAGGGGTCACCATCTAACCACACCTCTGGCCCGTCACCAGCCTCTGCCGAGCAGGCTGCCAGGGCCCCACTCTGCACAATTTTCTTCTATGCCTCTGGGCATTCCCTCTGCTCCATCCCTTCATGCCTCTTCCTCAGTTTTCCTACCTGGACTGCACAGAAGCAGAGGGAAGTCTTTCTAAACAGGTATCCTGCTTACTCTTTGGGGCTCCCCTGTCCTCAGGTAAGTCACGCACCTGAGCGAGGCTTCTGAATCCTCCACGTCTGGCCCTGTTGCATCAGGTCTTCTCCAGCCCCTTCACCTCAGCTCCTCCAGTTTCCATGCTCCAAACCGATCTAAACTTTCCTTTCCTACCAAGGGTACCCAGATTTGCTTCTCATGTTTCAACTTGCTGTTCCTTTGCCTGGAGCAGCCTCCCTCTCTGCCTCCCTGCTTCCTCTAGTTAACTCCTCTCTGCCTTTTGGTCTCATTTGGGAAGAAAATGAATGCCTTTCTGGACAGACAGATCAACCCAACAAAACCAGAGCTAAGGCCCCAAGGCAGCACTTCTATTGGATACATAGCTCTCTCCTCCTCGCAGGCCCATAGTAGGTGCTTGGTAAACTGGCCCTAGGGGGCTTCCCAGGTGGCGATAATGGTAAAGCACCAGCCTGCCAATGCAGGAGACATAAGAGACATGGGATCAATCCCTGGATCGGGAAGATCCCCTGGAGGAGGGCATGGCAACCTACTTCAGTATTCTTGCCTGGAGAATCCCATGTAAAGAGGAGCCTGGCAGGCTACAGTCCATAGGGTTGCACAGAGTCGGACACAACTGACCTGACTTAGCACGCACACACACAAACTTGTGTTGGAAGTGTTCTCTAGGCCCAAACACTTATCCACGCTCACAGAGTGTGCTGGCATCTCTCTGCCAGGGTGAGTTCTGTGTCTGCCTCCCAGACCCTTCCGCACAGACTCAGACATGAATATCCAACTGTTTCCCATGTATATTCATCCAACAAATACTTTTGAGCATGTACTATATGCCAGGCACTGTTCTGCAGAAAGAGGGCACAAGCCGCCTATGTCATTCCAAGTTTTCCATTAGTCACATTACAAAATGAAAGGAAACATTTGCAATATATTTTGGTTAACCCAAAATATATTTTTAACATCTAAAATATTATTTCAAACACATCATCAGTATAAAAAAAAATCACAGAAATGCTTTACATGTTTCACTTTGTACTAAGTCTGGTGTGTGTTCTGTGCTCGAAACCCTTCTCAATTTGGACCACCCACGTATCTCAGGTTCGGCTGTCATCTGTGACAAGTGGCTGCTGTATTAGCAGACCCACGTGCAAAACTTGCCCTCTCAAAGCTTACATCCTGGTGGAGAAGGCAAACAATAAACACTGACTATGCTACCAGCCAGGGTAAGAGTCAAGGGAGAGAGCGCGACACCTGGGGAGTGTCGGGGAGAGGAACTAGCGACCGTCTAGCTGGAAGTCTCTCCAGGGAGAGCATTCACGTTGGAGGAAATGGCAAGAGCAAAGGTCCCAAGGCAGGATAAGCTGAAAGTCTTGGAGGCCCAAGAAGAGACTGGTGTGGCAAGAGTGGAATGAGGAGGGCAGAGGGGGTTACCAGTAACTCAGATGGCATCTCAACTTCCTTAGCTCTCGCCTCAGTTGCTGGGGCCCCCAGCCACCCTGGCCACCACCATCCACTGTTGCCATAGCCTGTCTTCTGCCCGCCTTCCGCATCCTATCAAGCACCTGACCCTCCCGTTTCTCCACCTAAGCATTTCTTCCCCTCGTCTCCTGTTTAGAAGCTGCCCAGGAGCAGCCATCATCGATGGTCTGGTGTATGCCCTCCCTCAGCCTCTGCTCGGGCCCCTGTGATTCTAATTCGAACACTTCACTCACCAGCTTCAAACGCTTCACTGCTAGGGCCCTCAGGATCCAGTCTCACTCCTGAACTAGCCTTGTCCTGATTCTGTCCCAGCCTGTACACCTTCATCTCTTTATCTTGACTTAATTTTTTTAATGGAAGGATAATCGCTTTACAAAATGGCACTGGTTTCTGCCAAACATCAACATGAATCAGCTGTAGGTATACATGTATCCCCTCCCTCCTGAACCTCCTTCCCACCTTCCTCCACATCCCACCCCTCCAGGTTGTTACAGAGCTGGGTTTGAGTTTCCTGAGTCATAGAGCAAACTCCCATTGGCTCTCTAGTTTACATATGGTAATTAAGTTTCCATGTCACTCTCCTTCCTCTTCCCCCCAGTTGTGTCTGCAAGTCTGTCCTCTGTGTTTCCACTGCTGCCCTGCAAATAATTTCACTGGTACCATCCTCCTAGAGTCCATATACATGTATTAAGATATGATATTTGTTTTTCTCTTCTCTGTGTATAATAGGCTCTAGGTTCATCCACCTCATTAGACCTGATTCAAATGCATTCCTTTGTATCAGCCTCACCTCTTTTACCACTTCAACCAAAGCCCCAAATGGTTAAAACACAGAGCTGGGGATAATGTCTGAGCCCAGAAGCTTTTTATTAACTCTGCATTCCACCTAGCTAACTCGTCCCCTTACAGATGTAGGTGGGCGGCGGGGGTACGTCTTTCAGGAAGCTGTCTAAGGCCTGCTCCAGGCCTGGTTAAATGTCTGAGTCTTGTGTTCCCCTAGGCAAAGCACATATCAGCCGTTGATGACCAAACTCCACAGCAGTGGTTCTCAACTGTGGGCGATTTTGCCCCAGAGGGGACATTCGGCAATGTCTGGAGACACTGACGGCCCCTCACGACAAATAATTCCCAGTGAAAAATGTCCCTTGTGCCACGAATGAAAACTGCTCTACGGTGATGCTCTGTGAACCACCCAGAGCGTCCTCAGACCCCAGACGTTCCCAGCAGCAAAGTTACTATCCCAAGGTGGGCGTTCTGTATGTTTGGGGGTCACTGATTTGGTCATCGCAAGGAGGATCCTTCTGGCATTTGGTGAGCAGGGGCTAGGAATGCCAGTGTCCCCCGCAGTAAAGAATTGTCACACACACCTTTAGAATGTCCCACTGACATTTACATAGTGAAAAACCTCTTTATAATTACCTGAGCCCGAAACTTGACTCTGTTTTACATACAAAATATTGGGGGTTTAGTTCGGGTTTTTTTTTTCACATGGTTGTATTATTCATTATCTGTTTTTGTTTCAACATTCACCCATATTTTTTTAACTTTCCTGGGCTTCCTGTACAAAATAACTTCTGACCTTCTTCTTTTAGATCCAAATATTTGTTAAGAATAGAAGCAAACAAACGTAGGACTATGTCCTATTGTCTGGTGATTGTGCCCGGGCATTGACATATTGAAATTCACAGTTCAGGTCAGTTCAGTTCAGTTCCTCAGTCATGTCCAACTCTGTGACCCCATGGACNTTAGATCCAAATATTTGTTAAGAATAGAAGCAAACAAACGTAGGACTATGTCCTATTGTCTGGTGATTGTGCCCGGGCATTGACATATTGAAATTCACAGTTCAGGTCAGTTCAGTTCAGTTCCTCAGTCATGTCCAACTCTGTGACCCCATGGACCGCAGCACACCAGGCTTCCCTATCCATCACCAACTCCAGGAGCTTTCCTTTACAGGACAGTGTGACAGCATGGTGATTTTTTTAAAGCATGTGTTTGATATGTTTTATTAAATTTCTGTCTAGTTCATAAAGAAACCTGATGGAAAGTGTTAGAAAATATTTGCTAGAGGAAGAGAACCTCTGTCCCACTCCAACCTGGGCCAGACTGTGACATAAGTGAGAAGCTGGCGCCACCTGGTGGCTGAAGTAGAAATGGCAGGTGGATCCCTACAGAAGAGACTTGCCACACAGGAATCTCATCCTGCAGGGGTGCTTGCTAACCTTCCCCAAACACAGCCTCTACTGCCAACTCCCTAGACCTCCCCAGGCCTCAGTGCTTGACACTTCTTCAAGGACTTCAGAGATCCAGGAAAGAGCTCTGGCTGAGAGGTGGGAGCCCACCCTGTTGTTAAGTCGTGGCTGACTCTGCGACCCCATGGACTACAGCATGCCAGGCTTCCCTGTCCTTCACTATCTCCAAGTTTGCTCAAATTCATGTCCATTGAGTTGGCGATGCCATCCAACCATCTCATCCTCTGTAATCCTCTTCTCCCGTCTTCAGTCTTTCCCAGCATCAGGGTTTTTCCCACTGAGTTGGCTCTTTGCATCAGGTGGCCAAAGTAGTGGAGCTTCAGCTTCAGCATCAGTCCTTCCAATGAATATTCAGGATTGACTTCCTTTAGGATTGATTGGTTTGATCTCCGAGTCTGAGGGATTCTTAAGAATCTTCTCCAGCACCACAGCATCTGTTCTTCGGTATCCAGCCTTCTTTACGGCCCCAAGTCTCACGTCTGTGCATGACTCCTGGAAAAACCATAGTTTTGACTACACAGACATTTGTCCACAAAGTGGTGTCTCTGCTTTTCAATACACTGTCTAGGTTTGTCATACTTTTCTTCCAAGGAGCAAGTGTCTTTTAATTTTATGGCTGCAGTCACTGTCCAGAGTGATTTTGGAGCCCAATCAAATCAAATCTGTCAGTTGCCATTTTTGTCCCCATCTATTTGCCATGAAGTGATAGGAGCCCTTACTGCCTGCCATTCCCTGACCTGCCACTTGTCAGGTGACCCTGGGCAAGGGCACTGCCCTCTCTGGACCTTGATGTCTAGCGTGAGGGAGTTAAAACTGGTTTCTAAGGACGCCCAAGGCCTGTCACACTCCACCCTCTCAATCAGGAGCATCCAGGTGCCCTAGCACCTGCCTGTCCCCTGTACCTCCTGCCCACAGAGATGACGTTAAGGGTGGAACAGGGACAGTTCTTCCTGGAGGTGGAAGAACAAGTGGGCTGGCCTCCCAGGTTCCATCTCAATCCTAAGGTCTTCTTAGATTGCAATGAGCGAGCCCCTGACCCAAGCCCCCCAGGCCAACTGCCACTCTTACTGTGAAGGTCATTGGTGGTCACTAAAGATAGAACTCTGCCACTAAATGACTCCAACTCAAGCTCTAGCTTCCCAAGGGCTAGGGACTGAGAGCTGAGGTGGCTTTCTCTCTCGGGCTGGGACTCCCTGAAGGCTGAGGCGGCCTCTCTCTCCCTACTGCTCTCTACATGGGCTCCTGACAGGCTGAGACCCCTAGACCAGGGGCTCCTAAGGGCAGGCCTGTCTCCTTCCGGTGTTTCCCAAGCTCTGAGCACAGCAAGGCAGGTCCCGAAGGCAGCTTGGGCCGCAGTCCCTGCCCGGACACGGAGAGAAGGCGGCGAGGCAGCGAGGCTGAGGCGTGTGTAGAATAAATATAACTTTATTCTTTATCCAGTAGATCTCAGTGGCAAGTCCAACAGTAACAGGTGCACCAGCGGGCTCTGGGGGGCATGAGACCCCCAACCCCGGGGCAAGGAAGGCAGGGCAGAGCCAGCTCCCCCAGCCCCGGGGGAGCAGGGGTGACGTGAGGGGACCCCCTGTAGGCCCGTCCTGCGGGGCAAGGAGGGGGCACGGGTGTGGGGTGGGGGGCAGGCCAGGGAAATGGAGGAACTCAGGCCACATGTCTGTCGGCCTGTCTGTCCACTGTGTGTGTGTGTGTCTGTGTCTGGGGGCCCTGTGGGCGGTGCTGGTGGCCATGAGGCTGGAGGGCAGGGGAGCTCGGACCCCCTGGCCAGCCCCTTCATGGGGAGGGGAGCGCTGGAAGGCTTCGATGACGTGGGTTCTGACGGGGAAGCAGCTACGCCGAGGACACAGGACAGAGAGACACATGCCTTGAGGTCTTGAGGCCCCGGTGCTCTGCCCCCAGCCCCATCTTGGGGGTGAGCCACTCCTTCCAGGGGTTGCCGGGAAACTGTCCTTGCCCAGTGGTTAGGCAGAGAGAGAGGAGAGGGCAGGCCTTGGAAAGTTAGTACTTCACAGTTTTAAAGAGAAAACTGAGGAGGAAATGGTTGGGGAGGGGGCCTTGGGGGGCACAGGGACTTGGAGAGAGAGAGGAAGCCCCTTTCAAGCCACTCCCCTCCCCCAGGGCCCACCCCTCCCAGATCTGAATCCAGCTCCCCCCAATACACAGCACACTTCAGTATAAATGTGCTTAAAATGAAAATTCTTATTAAAAAAAATCAAAACCAGAAAAAAAAATTAAAATAAAAACAAAACCAGCGAGAATTAATACCTGGGGGTTGGTATGGCAAAGTATGTACAGGGGATTCCCCCACCCCTGGCCCACCCCCTCTGTCACCAACCGAGGCAGGGGGGTTCCCCAACCGGGGGGCAATGGCTTGCGAGTTCTGAGGATGGGGGAGCCAGGTCCTGGCATTTGCTGGTGATGAAGATGTGGCGAGGTGGGCAGAAGGGTGTCTTGATGAACACGAAGCCCCCAGGCCCCATCCCAAGGCCTGGGACCAGGGGTCCTCACTCAGTCCACGGCCATGCCCCTGACGTCAGCCCAGGCTCCAGGAGCGGGCGGTCCAACGCAGGCCCGGGCCTCTGTCCGAAGAGTCGCCGCCACCTCCTCCCTCCAGTCCCCCAAGCAAGGGAGGACAGGTGGGGCACGGGGCTGGCGGGGGTTGCGTGGTTGGTAGAAAGGCAGAGAAAAGCCAGGGCATGGGGTGAGGGCTGTGTCCACGGGGCAAGGGCAGTCACGGGGAGTGGGTGGCCGGGCTGCTTCTGTTTGAGCTGGGGCTGAGGCTGGGGCTACAGCTGCCGGGCGGGGCAGCCAGGCCGCCCCCGTCCCGCCCCCCACCCCCCGCTTGTCCGCTCAGAGTGTCCAGGCCCTCCGAGTTCTCCAGCATTTCCTGGATGAGAGGTGGCATGGAGCCCGGGATCTCCATCTTCAGCGTGATCACCCGCTCAGCCCCTGCAGGAAAGGAGGAACAGGTCAGTGCGCCCATCCTGCTCCTCTAGCCCTGCACGCAAGCCCGGCCCCAGGGGGGAGCACATAAGGGGTAGGAGGATCCACAGTACCAGTCTCCGCTCCCGCCACACACCGAACCCTGCGCTCAGTTCTCTGACCTAAGCCAGCTCTCCTAAGCCCCCACAGCTGAAGGGCAGCAGGGCCAAGTGGCTCCCAGCTCTGGCTCTGGGGTCACTGGGCTGGATGCCAGGCCCTTCCTACGTGCTGCTGACTCTCCTACTGACATCTCAAGACAACCCTGTAAATGTTATCCCTGCTCTGCAGATGGGTAGCTGAGGCTCAGAGCCGTTGTGTGACCCGCTCAAGGACAGACAACGGCCTGGTTCCAGAGCCATGGCCTGAACTAGCATGCCAAGATGACACTGCCACCTTGGGGCTCACAGGCAGGGAGGTCACCTGGGCACGGTGGGGTCCAGGTGAGTGGGGCATCCCATGGGCACAAAGATGTGGGGTGCTGGCTCAGATGCAGGAAGCCTGACTCTGGCCATGATGGCGGACACACAGGGAGAGGCCTCACCCTTAGCACTGATGCTCCGCAGGTCTGTGATCTTCATCAGCATCTTGGGGAACATGTGTGGGCGGCTGGGCCTCCGTTTCCGCACATAGACCTTCAGTGCCTCAAGCAGCGGCTCCTGCAGCATGTCCACCCTGTCTGGCTGCTCCAGGTCCTGCCGGTCTGAAGAAGCAGAGAAGCCCACTCAGTCCGGTGAGGAACACAGCTGCAGGCCCCATCGTGGCCGCCAGGGGGCGCCCCTGTCCAGGCCACAGGCAGAGCATCTTTGCTCCCCAGGCCTCCCCACACACACAGGCCCGAAGAGGCTCTCAAATGTGAGCCAAGAGGGGCTGGGGACAAGGGTGTCCCAAAGCTCGCCCTGAGAGGCCACATTCCTGAACACAGGTAGTGCCATCTTAAGTAGAGGCAGGCCTCCCACTCCTGCTGGTTATTCTGGACACCAGCCCAATATGGCAGCACTCAGGACAATAAATAACAGCAGCCAACATTTACTGGGTCTTACTCTGGTTCAGCGACCCTGCTGAAGGTCACACGTTGGCTAGGATTTGAACCTGGGGGGTCTGACCTCCAAGTCCTCACTCTTTAGCTCCCTGTAAGGAGCGCTGCCTGGAAATAGGGAACCAGAGCTCAGGTATCCATCACTGTTCCCTTGCCCTGTGGTCACAGACCAGACCCTGCTCCGCTGGGGCTCAGTTTCCTGACAGGTGCCTTTCTGACCAAATGATCCCCCAGCTTCTCCCTGGGAGAGGCTCCGCAAGCCGCACCACCACCCCTGAGCCTGGCCCCCAGACCCAGGCCCCCTGCCCACCTCCACAGATGAGGCAGATGGCGCTGAGCAACCCAGTCTCAGCATCATCCATCTCCAGGGGGAGCAGCTGGTTGGCGAAGGCGAAGACCAGGTCCGTGAGTGGGCCAAAGCCGGCGTTGTGCATCTGGGTCCGGTTCAGGGTCAGCCCGTCCGAGAAGGTCATGGTGTCCTGCTCGGGCGTGTACCGCGTGCAGATCCGCAGGATCTGGGTGCAGAGGGTTCTCGAGTTCAGGAACTCACGTCCGCCAGCACTTCCGGCCCCAGCATCCCCCCAGGACCACCTGGCCGGCGGCCAGACCACTGCCGTTCTACAGAGCCTTCTGTGTAACACAGTGGCCACCAGTCACACAGGTGACCGCCGGGCACCTGAAACATGCTGAGTGCAACTGAGAAACTGAATTTAATTTTAATTAATTTCAATTTAAAACAGCCATACATGGCCAGCGGCTACTGTATTAGACAGTGCAGATCTACAGCATCCTGCCTCCACACAGAGAATTACGAGGGAAATAAAATATCTCCAGGAAGGCCAAAACCAAAGTGGATTTCGGTCTACGGTTCCCAGGGCTGGGTACAGAACAAGAGCTCAGTAATGCACCTCATCTTCAGCTCTCTCAAACCGTGACCCTGCCTCTTGCATCTCCCTTCCACCAGGAAGAGCAGCCTGGTCACAACCCAGGTTCCCGACCTTGGAGGGGGCCGAGACTGAACAGGAGGGCTGAGGAAGACAGGGAGGACAAGCCTTGGATTTGACAGTCTCACCCGCCCCCATCCTGCCTCAAGTCCAGCCTACCCTCTGGCCTCACCAAATGCCCTGCAGGCCCCTGAATCTCACTCGTCCCACACCAGCAGGCCTTTCACATACCGTTCTACACACCTCTAGAGGCTACCTCCTCTGGGACTCTTCCCTAGGGCCCAGCAGGGTGGCTCTCTGTCCTGCAGGGAGGGGACAGCCCTCCCCAATCTGCAGCCAGCACTTATCACAGTTTCCCAACCTCTGTTTACCTATCTCCTGCCTCCACCAATGGAAGATTCCCGAGAGGGGCCAGTGGTGTGTTCACCTCTGCTCTGACACCCAGTTCAAGGCCTGGCCACACAGGGTCCCAGGTGAACCTTTATTAGTCTGAACAGACGGGAAGATGGGTGGTTGGACGGAAGCACTGAGTCAAAGATGGGCTGAGGATGGATGAATGAGAGTAGTGGTGAATGGGTGCACACCCGGTGCTGGGTGGCTAAGCAGACAGGTAGACACATGGGGGAGAGCAAGCGTGGCTGTTTGGGTGGGTGGGCATTTGGACAGGTCGACTCCAGATGGATTTTTAGGAAGGTGCTTATTTGAGCGGCAGGATACCCTCCAAGAATAGAGGGGGCAGTGCCTAGGTGGGCAAGGTGCAGACCCTCACCAGGATGTCCAGGCAGGCAGCCTTGAGGAGGGTGATCTGGTCCGCAATGGTGAGGGTGGTGAAGCCGGGCAGCTGCTTGGCGAACTCCACAGTCTTAATGATGCACTTGGTGGAGAGTTCACTGAACTTGTCCCAGAGGTCAATGTCCAGGGAGACACGCTGTTCTGAGCTGTTGTTCTGGGGGGAGGGGGGAGGGGGAGGAAAGTGAGGGCCTTCCCCTGGCAGCACCCTTCTGGGCCTGGCTCTACCTGCTCCGCCCCACAGGCCTGCCCTCTCCTGGCCTTCACTTCCTGAGAGGAGGGGAAGGGGCGGACCAAGCAGCCCAAGCAGGGCTGCAGAGAGGCAGGCCTGGAAGAAGCAGGGGTGCCCCTGGGAGGCTGTACCGAAGTCTATTTGCCCAGCTAGGGGAGGGGCAGGCCTGACAGCTGGAGGGGTATGAGGCTCGGGGGGAGCGGGCCATACCGTAGTGTATTTGCCCAGTTGGCAGAGCGCAGGGAAGGTCTCCTGATGCGCTTTGCGCACCTTCTCGATGAGCTCCCCCACCTCCGGCGTTAACGTGTAGCTCTCGGAGCACTCGGGCTTGGGCACCTCCTTCTTCTTCTTGTTCCGGTCATTTCTCACGGCTGTGGAGGGCCCAGGCCGCACAGTGAGAGGGCAGGTGGGGTCAGTGGTCCATCCTCCCAGCCATCCAACCCCAGCCCAAGCTTCTCCCACCAGACTGAGAGTTGTCGTTGCAGAGGCCACCAGGTGCAGCCAGGCAAGCACACAGAAATGCACACACACGTGAGTGCACAGGCAGGCGGGACGTCCCTTGGCCCCCCCCTGCGGTGCCCACCCGGCCCTCACACCGATGCCTGCCCCAGGGCCTGTGACCACAGCCTGCATGCGCCAGACCAGCTCGCTCTCCTGGCATCTGCGCCAGCTCACTCTCCAGGGTGAAAGCCCGTGTGCAGGTGTCCCAGGTCTGTGCTCCCAGCCTCCCTACCCCCAGCCCTCCCGTCAGTGCTCGGGATGGGCTCAGAGCAGCTCCCTGGGCGGGCAGACACGGAGTAGGGCTCCCCAGCCTGAGAGTGGGGGGCCGGGTGGGAGAATCTCTCGGCCCATTAGCCGGGGGAGCTGACAAATCACCGGGGGCGCTGAGCCGCACACACCACTCGGCTTTAAAGAAGCGATGGGGTCGTTACCAGCCGATTATCCCAGACACACAATCACTCACGGGGCCAGTGGTGGCGGCTGCTGACGCTGGAGGAAGAGAGGGTGGGGGGTGGGGGACCCAGGGANGGGCTGATGCCTTCCAGCTGACCACTTCCTCCCGGAAGCTCTCGGGAGGCCTGTTTCACTGGAAGAAAGGCCCAGGTTGGGTAGGTCCAGGGAAGTGGGGGGATGCCCTGGGAGAAGAGGACATCTTATTGTCCCCTCTGGCCCTGCAGCCGAGTTCCTCATTCTAAAAAGGGATAGGAATTTACGTGCTTCCCAAGGATATTCTTCTAAAAGCCAGGTTTCTAAATTACGTGGTCAGGTAATCCTCACAGCCACTCCAAAAGATAAACACTATTATTCCTGTTTTACAAATAAACTAAGCTCTCAGCAAGGTTAGACGGGTTGTCCAAGATCACACTGCTAATATAGAGTAGTTGAACTTTCTGCCGTCAGAGCCCATACTCCACCATGCCAAGCCAATGCAAGGAAAACTATTTTCTGATCACCTCCTAGGTGGATACCATGGGGAGCCTGCCTTTTTAGACCTTATGGTGAAACAGCCATTTAGCAAATCATCACACATATATGTTTTTTATTGCATATATATATATAATTGCAAGCTGAGATACCTGGTATTATGACACAAGCAAGCACATAAAAAACAAGTAAGCTTGAGGGAGAATTAATGTAGGCACCTAATTTAGGTTGGAGGGTCAAAGCAGAGACCTAAAGAAAAAATAGAAGTTTAAAAATTAGGCAAAGAGCAGGAAGGAGTGGAGTTCCAGTAAGAGCTTATGCAAGGGTTCTGGGGTTATAAAAGTCAGAGTTTACTCAAGGAACTATCAGGGGACTAGAGTAGATGGCATATACAACTCAAGAAGAAAAGGAACACAAGGCCAGACCGTAGAGGTGGGCTGAGACCAGACCAGGTGGGCTTGCTGAATTTTATCTCAAATGCAGGGAGAAACCACTGAAAGGTTCCAAGCAGAGGAGACGCAAGATCTGATCTGCAGTATTACAAATCAGCTTTAACCTTGTGAAGCTGTGTGGAGAATGGATGGTAGGAGGGCAAGAGAGACCAGTTAGAACAGCCCAGGCAGGACACAATGGTTAGCACAGCCCAGGAAACTGCCAGTGGTGATAAGTGAGTGAAAGTTGCCCAGTCGTGTCCGACTCTGTGCGACCCCATGGACCATACAGTTCAGGCCAGAATACTGGAGCGAGTAGCCTTTCCCTTCTCCAGGGCATCTTCTCAACCCAGGTCTCCCGAAAGGAAACTAATCAGTGTGTGGCTTGTGCTACAGTAAAGTTCCAGGACTGCAAAGCAGCAAAGCCGACTGGGCTGGGGGACAGGTGGGTGTGGGGCTCCAAAGTGAGGTCTCACCTAAGTGAGGTGTCTGGGCTGCAGAAGGAATGCTGGGACCTAGAGCACAGATGCAAGCCTTGGCTGGGGATGAGACTGCTGGGGAAGAAGGCAGATTGCTTCCAAGGCCCTTGGTATCTTTCCTCCCTATGACACAGATCCAGGGCACCCGTTATGTGCTAGGCCTTGCGTTCGCAGCTTTCAGGTGCTCAAGGATCAGGGACTGTCCCTGCCACCAAAGACCTGGTGATCGGGAGATCTCCCAAATGATTACAGCTTACAGTGGGTATCAGGTGGAGAGGAGTCCCTTCGTGGGAGACAGATGAGTTTTATAGAAGAAAAAATAAGGACCTGCAGGCGGTGGGCGGTAGGGTGGAGAGTGAGAGAGGAAGAGGGAACATCTGTGAAAGTTTCTGGGAAGAGGTGGTATTCGGGATGTTCCTTGAAGTATGGATAGGATTTCCGGAGCTGGAGAAGGGGAGAAGTCAGGGTGAGATGCCTGTTCTGGGCAACAGCAAGGTCATGGGACAGGTCAAAGTAGAACACAGTGTCCTGGGGCAATGGGAGCAGGGGAAAAGGAAAGTTCCGGCAGGTTCTGGCTGGCCACGGTGAGTGGCAGGGGAGGTGGGGAGGGCCTAGCGGCAGGTCTGGGGCCTCTGTCCTCCTCTGCCACATCCCCCATAACTCCTCCAGCACTGTTTGCTTAGCAGGCCCTCAGCAGGTGTGGGCTGAACTGAACTGGCCCCCACATTTCCCCCCAGGCACGGCTCCCTCTGGTCCCGGACCCCATCTAAAGGGGATAACAAACAGGAAATAATGAGGCCCAGGGGCTGGACAGACATCAGGCCCCAGTACAGGGTGCCATCCCCCAAGACAACACCAGCTCCACCTCCCCACTCCTCCCCTCCCCCACCCAGTCATCACTGATCTTACAGGGTACTTGAAGCTTGCCCAGGCCCTCACTAGCAGGCAGGTCACCATGGCCTCCTAGCAGGCTGCCCAGCAAAGAACAGATTAGGAGTCTTGATTTAAAGAGGAAACAGACTCAAGAGAGGTTGAGTGACCTGCCCCCCACCCCCCCCCCCGCCCCCGGCCGCGGCCGCACGGGAAGAGCTGTCCTTTAAGACTTCTGCCAAAGGGGCCTTGGTCTGTGGGCTGAGGTTCTCTGCAACTCAGAGGTAAGAATGGGGAGGGGAGGACCTCTATTTCTGATCTAGCCAGGNGCAGGAGACCCCCCCCCGCCCCCGGCCGCGGCCGCACGGGAAGAGCTGTCCTTTAAGACTTCTGCCAAAGGGGCCTTGGTCTGTGGGCTGAGGTTCTCTGCAACTCAGAGGTAAGAATGGGGAGGGGAGGACCTCTATTTCTGATCTAGCCAGGGCTGAGGGCCTCTGGTCTACCCTGGGAGGTCCAGCTCCACGGGCTACGCCCCACCTTGAAAAGGGAGAGGAGGAAGAAGGCGCTGTGGGCACCACCCCAAAGTGATTTGGAGAAGGGAGACATTTCCTCTTTCCACAGACACTACCCTCAAAGGGTGGTCAGGCCTGCACTGGCACATCCCCATGGGCACAGGGCCCTTGGCATGGGCACACACTATGTCTCAGGTCTGGGCCAGCCTAGAGGACAGGCTTCCTTCCTGGAGTCCTCTCCCCCAGCCCATGCTGGGATCTGGCCCTGAGGGGGTCTGTGCACTACCAGTGCTTCGAGATAAAAGGTGAGGGGGCCCCATTTTCATTCAAAATCCCATCCAACAATCTTTCGGCTGACTGCATTTTGGACCCCAGGAAAGGCACTGCTAGCAGTTCCCCCACCCCCTGAGCTGTCTCTCCAATTGTCCAGGGAAAGAGTGGGCAGGAGAGGGAGTGGCAGAGGAGAGGAAGTCTCCCCAGGCTCTCCCAGATCCTAGAGCCGCTCCCCCGTTTCTAGGCATACATAGCAAATGTGTGGATGGAATCGAAAAGTCTGGACCCGGTCTTTGGGGGCTCCCATCCCCAGTTCCCCTCCCCGTGGCTTCCAACTTCCCTGCCCCGACTCCACAGATGGAAACAAAATAAGAATAAGAATGTGGCTTTTACACTCGTTTCCTCCAGTGTCTGTCTGGAGATGGGAGGAAGGTGCCCGCTGAGCTCTGCAAACTCCCGGGGCTGCAGTGGGCTGATTCGGGGGCGGGGATGGGTGTGAACAGATTGTATCCGCAGCTTCCAGGACAGGATGGAGATCTGGCCCAGGCCTCTTATCGCTCTTTCCCTCCAGCCTTCAGGATCAAAAACAGAAGAGGGGGCGTGGCTAGGGGGAGGCCTTCCCTACGCCCCCTGCTGGGTGAAGGCGGGAGGTCCTGAAGCAGAAGCGGGGCTTCCTCCTACCTTCAGCCAGGGAAGAGGCGGTTTCACCATGGCCCTGATCCGCCCCCCAGACTCCTCATACCCAGGGCTCCCCACCATACCCTCCTGGGGCTGCCTATATGGATGGCAGACAACAGCCCAGCTGCAGGGTCACTCAGCTCAGCCACGTAACCACCAGCGCTGTTTCCTCAGGTATAAATGGAGATAATGTCCCTCTCCCGGATTGTCGGGATTCAGATTTGTAAAACAGAGATAAGGTCCCAGGCACACAGTGGGCGCTCCACAGATGTTAGCATCCCGTTCTCTCCAGCTCCCACCCAGAAAAGGGTCACGATCCCTTTCCCCTGTCATAACACCCGGGTACCACGGCCGCGAGACTGTGATGAGCGCACGCCAAGGCGAGCAACAGAGCGCGTTACGTCGGCGATCTTGCCTAACCTCAGCCGTCTGAGGGAAGTTCTGCTTAGATCCCTGTTTTACAGACGAGGAAACACGCACGGAGAGGTTGTCACACTTAGGAAATGGCAAAGCCAGAACTCAAGCTACCCAGCCTACTCCACAGCAACCCCTCCCACCCCATGGAATTCCCAGGGCAAGCAATAAAAAAAGGCAGGTGCGTTTCCTCTCCAGCCTAGACTAGCGATAAGAAATAGAGACCCTTCCCCCTCCAAACACACAACACAATCACAGACCCCCTCCCCCTTACACATTCGGTGCCCTAAGTCCCCTCCCCCTCCAGCACACAAACACATTGACACCCCTCCAGGCTCGGCTCTGATTCTCCTCAAACACACTCTGACCCTCTCACCCAATACTTTTAAGCCATTGACCCCCCCCTCCCCAGCACACACCCAACCTTGACCTCCCCACCCCTAAAACACTACCCAACCCTCACCTCCCTCCCAAAACACACACAACCCTGACCCTCCCCACAAGGCACACAGAATCCCAAGCCTCCACAGTAAATACCAGTCTTCAAGAGCCCAAGCCTCCAGGGCTGGTTTGGAGGGGGAGGTATTGTACCATCCCTGGAACTTCCCACTCTGGCTTCCCAGGAAAGGGAGACGACAGCAGGACAAATACCCACCCGTCGCCACTGACCTAGAGAACAGTTCTGTCCCTCCACAGGCCACTGAAGCACACCCAGGGTCCAGCCTCCCCGGGTCCCAACCTGGCGAGAGAGGGATGGAAGGATGGAGGGAGCATTATCCAAACACCTTTGTTGGTGGCAAGTGGGAGGAGGCGGCTCCTGTGCCAGGCTGCCTGCAGAAAGGGTGGCAGGGGACCAGAGCACATAATTCCTCCTGGTGGGGATGGGGGCCACAGCTGTCCACCCTCCTGGGAAATGCCTGGCCCCCAGCACCACCCCTCAGGTGGGGGAGCAAGGCTGCCTCCAGGTCTGAACTTTGATTTGTCATGCTGCACTACCCAGAGCTGAAAGCCAGGGTTACCAGGTCCCGCATCCTTCCACGAGAAAGAGGGAGATGCCTGGCTCCCTCGGGGTAGATGGAGAGGTTCCTGACCTAAGGGGAAGGAAGGTCAGGGAGAAGCTCAGAAGCTGGGGGTCTGGGTAAGCAGAGGTGTTGTTTACTAGGAAGAGGCAGGGAAACCCACTGGCTCACAGAGGGAGGGGGGCAGGAAGGGGCATTGCTTAACCAGAAATGTGGGCACCCCACCCTGGGGGAAGAAGGTTACCAGGGTGGGAGGTGGGGTACCCGGAAACCCTCCCCACCCATCTCGAAGAAAGAGGAAGAAGCTTGCAACATTCAAAAAGGAGAGCAAAACACTCGTTTGTCCGGCACAAGATAGGGGTCAGGCCAGCCCTCCGTGAGATAGGCCCCAGGGGGACAGTGTCCAGGGCCCTGTTCCCAATCACCTGGGGAAGACCAAGTTGTCCACTAGCACCAGGATGAGCACCCTCGGTTTCTCCCTCCCTAAAAACCCCACCCTGGCAGGAAGCAGACACTCCAGTTCCTGGAACTGGGATGTGAACTCCAGTTCCCACACAGATCCCAGGCACCACAGACCCATCCGCCCCTTCTCTAGCATCCCCTAACTCAGAGACTGGCCTCTCCCATCACCAAGCACAGACTGAAGATCGGGCCAGAATCGTTCTGACTCCCAGGTCACGATGCTGCCTGCTGTGCCCTCTCCATGGGAGGAAACAGAAGGTGAGGTTTGAGGAGGCAGCATCCTCCTGCCCCCTGCCCCGGGGCACAGAGGGTAGGGACCTAAAGGAACACAGACTNAGCCCCCTACTCCCCTCACCCACAATGAAGGAGCAAGGGAAACTGAGCTCAGACTTCATCCACGTCTTCTGCCTGGAGAAGCAACCTTCCTGGAGGGAGTGGGAGGCGAGCAGAAGATGTGAGCCCAGATGCCCCCACCACCATCAGTGTATACACAGATCCGCACCCTGTTTGAACAGCTGGGGCCTGAGGATATACAAAGATAACACCACAGGTAGCAAGAGACAGAGGTGAACCCAGAAATTCCACGACACAGTGAGACAGACAGGCAGCAACAAGAGCCAAGAAAGAGACAGAGAGAAACAGAAGCATCCGCAAGAGGACTAGGAGGATATATATGAACAGTATCAATAAACATGCATGTATTTACATGAGTGTGTGTGTACACACATACACACACCTGTGACATATATGAACAAGAGAAACATGGCTAATCAAAGCCACAATGAGATACCATTTTGCATCCACCAAGATGGCTATAATCAAAAAGACTGCTAATAACTAGGTGAGGATGTGGAGAAACTGAACCTTCATATACAGTTGGCAGGAATGTAAAATGGTACAGCTGCTTTGGAAAACAGGCTGGCAGTTCTTCAGGAGGTTAAACACAGAGTAATATGACCCAGCAATTCCACTTCTAGGTATCTACCCGAGAGACGGTAAAACATTAAGTCCACACAAAAACCTGTACATGGATACGAACCTTCAAACCAACACCCCTCACAGCCAAAAGAGTAGAACCGACCCAAATGTCCATCAACAGATGAATGGATAAATAAAACACCGTACATCCATACGGTGGAATAGTATTCTGCCATAAAAGGAACAAGGCAGTGGGACTTCCCTTGTGGTCAGGGGCTAAGACTCCGTGTTCCCAATGCAGGCAGCCTGGGCTTGATCCCTGGTCAGGGAACTCGGTCCCACATGCTGCAACCAAAAGTTCCCGGGCCACAGCTGGAGATCCCACACACGGCGACGAAGACGAAGGATCTCAAGTGCTGCAACAGAGACCCGGCGCGGCCAAGTAAATAAATACATGAATATTTTCTAAAAAGGGACAAAGTCCTGATATATACTACCTCATGGATAAGCCTTGAAAACATTCTGCTAGTTGTAAAAGACCACCTGTTGTCTGATTCCCTTTATATGAAATGTCCAAAACAGGCAAATCTAAAAAGGCAGAAAGTAGATTGTGGTTAGTTACGGAGGAGGGGGGGGTGTGGGTGTGGGTTTGAGGGAAATGGGAAGTGACTGCTGAATGGTATGGGGGCTCTTTTTGGAGTGATGAAAAATTTCTACAAGTGAACATGGTGATGGTTGCACAACTCTGTGACTATAGTAAAACCACTGAATTGTACGCTTTAATAGGTGAATTTTATGGTATACGAATTACATCTCCATAAAGCTGTTAAGGGGAGGAAGGGAAGAGAAAAGAAAAGAAAAGGAAACAGGGCCACAGAGACTCAAACTAAGGATGGCCTCCAACCCCTTCCTCTCCAAGCTCAGGCCATAATACCATGTTCCAAGCTCCAGGCTCCAGGCTCAGACCTGGAGTCCAGGGGACATGTACATGGCCAGCATCTGGCCAAGAACGATGCCTGAGATGGAGGAGTTCTGCCAAGGCCACTGTGGATGAGGCCAGGACTTCTGGGCCCAGCTGGGCGAGCCAGCCAGCCTGTGACTCTGTGGGGCTGAGCGGGGAGGTGGGGACAGGTACTTGCAAGGGACGGGGCAGCTCCCCAGGAGTGAAATCTGGACCTTGTTAATGACCATGATTTTTACTGTTACTAATTATGACCTCCTCAGGGCCTCTCTTACTCCTGAATGAGGTGCCCCCTTCCTTCCCCAGGCCCCGCCGATTCCCTCCCAGGCAGAGAGGCTGACGTCAGAGGAACAGGGGCCCCACCCATTGGGCCAGCTGCCACCCTGGCCCCCCTACACACCCCTGAGGGGCCCCGCACAAGGGGAACTCGAGCCAGCACAAGAAGGAGGGGCTAGCTGAGCCTCAGTAGTGTTGACAGTCAGACCCTCACACACACACACACACATACACACATACTTACAGGCACTTACACACAGAGTTCTAGGGAAAGCGTCCGGTGGGCAAGGGCACGTTTGCACATCCAGCCTGTGTGCATGCAGACACACACGTGGCACATGAGGAGGGGAACCCAGATACACGCTCCTCCACACCTAGGCTCTACACACAATGAAGCTGGCTCCAGGTCTGCATGCCTGGCCCAGCACACAGCTCCTCACAGACACACAACCACAGCCTCACGGTCTCCCTGGTCCTCACCTAGCCAGGCTGGCCTCTGCACCTGCCTCCCTGTGGGCCAGCCCCCCAACAGAGCAGGGTCCACACACACAGAGAAGCACTCCAGTGGATTCAGGTCCATAGGGGGGCTACCTCCGGAGGTGAAGCCCAGGAAGCCATTCACTCCAGACTCCAGGCTTCCTGACCCAGCTTTTGGAGGGTGGAGGCGGATTCAGTCTGGACCCTCTGGAGCCCACCCTTGACCCCAAAAGAGAGACTAACAACAGCCACCTTAATATGCCTCAACTCTGCCCCTGAGAAGTTTGAAACTGGACCATACTTGAAACCTCACTCACAGATACACACCCCAGGGAGAGGCTGGAAGGCGTCCCCCACCCCTCATCAGAGCTTCACCAAAGGAGCTCAGCCTGCAAACTTCAATGCAAAGTTACTCAACTCCCTGGGGAAGGCCTTGAGTCAAGGGAGGGGGTAAAGGTCACAGAAATGGGCCAAGGGCCAGGCTGGCCAGGGAACAGGGATGGGCAAAAGCAGGGATGAGGGGGGTGGGGAAAAGAGCACAGGCCCGGCCTCAGTAGGTTTCTCTGGAACCATGATCACCCTCGGGGAGATGCCTGGGCCCTGGCCTCCGGCACCCAGGGGTGGAGAAGACACTGTCAGAGAATCGAAACCAGCACCAAAGAAAGGGAAAACAAATTACCCCCATCCAACCTCCACCCTGTGCCTGCCACCTCCACTGCCCACGGGCACCCTCCCTCGAGGGAGGGAAAAACCACAGGCCCTCACCTCCCATACACTGAGCTCAGCCTCAGCACAGCACAAAGGGGGTGGGGGGAGGGCCGAAGCGCTGACCACCAGCCAGGCACCTCTGCCCACTGGGGACTCCCCCACCCTCAAAGGTGCCAGGACCCCTTCCCCAGCATCTGGAGTCCCAGCCACCCGTTCCTCAGGTCCCCAGAGTCTCACATCTAGAGAGAGACAAAAGCTGGCCGAGCTGTGAAGGCAGCAGAAAGAACCAAAGGTTTTGAAGGGTCAAATCTCAGCTCTGCCACTCTGGGTGACCTTAGACAAGTCACTTAACCTCCCTAAGCATCTGTTTACTCGCCTGTGAACTGCCTACCTCAACAACTGGCTGTGTGATTTCAGAGATAAAAGTCCTGGAAAGCACCCGACACAGTGCCTGGCACCCAGGAGGTGCTGGGCAACAGGGTCCCTGCCTCCCCCATGTCTGCCAGAGCCTCCGCAGCACCTCCCTGGCCCACGTGTCTGCGCTCCCCTCCTTTTCCCCAGCCAGTGCTAGTATCTGCTGACGGGGCTGGGCAGGAAAATTACCCATTTTCCAGGGTCTGTTTCCCCCCTAGACCAAGGAGTGGAATGTAGGGAGAGGAATACTCGGGGTGTGGGTGGAGGCCTGACCACAACCCTCTCCCAAATTCCCTTCTTTCGTTTCACAAACCAAAAAAGGGAAACCTTTGGATTTGGGGAGCGGAGGAGGGGAAGAGAAACAGTTGATTTATTCCCCTGGCCTCAGGGAAGGGGAGCCAGGGGTCCCCAAACCCAGCTGGCCTTGCCCTCCTCTCATCTGTTTCTCCTCTCCGTTCCCAAGTTCCCCCACAACTAAGGCTCCTAAGGAACAGAGGCCAGGCAGTTCTGGATGGGCTGGGAGAGAAGGGGATAAGGATTGACGAGCTTAAAAGAAGGGGTGACAGGGGCTTTCCTAAGCATTCTAGACAGTCAATGAATCATATGCAAATGACACCCAAAGCTCAAGCTCAACTTCGGGGTTGGGGGCAGGGAGTCCAGCCCTGGCAGAAGCAAAGACCCAGCCTCTCTGGACCCAGGAGCTGGCAGAGCAGGGCGGGACAGGGCAGATTTCAAACCAGAACAGTGGGCTGGAACTATTTATAAACTTTCCAGGAAAACACACACACACACATACACACACAAAGCCACAACTTCTCCCCCTCCCCCATACTTCTCAGATCAGCAAAGTAATGAACATTACTCCTTTTTCGCCCTTTTCCAGGGGCCCCTCTCTCTTCCCGGCCATGCTCATCCTCTGTTTACCTTTTGCTCACCCGGCTCTGGGCTGCAGGAAGCCAACAAGGCCAGCCTCATTTTGAAAGAGACCACCCCAGGCAGAGCAGAGGAGGATCGGCTGGGTGAGGCTGGGACAGGTGGAGGGCATCTCTTCCCCCACCAGTCCTCAGAAGCCCAGGCCTGCCTTGCCAGAGCCAGGAATTGTTTGAAAACCTGCCCCAAGCGCTTGCAGGGCATATCATTGGAGACAGTCAGGGGAGACCTGAAGTCCAGCAGCTGGCCTCAGGATGCTACCACTGCCCCACCCCACCCCACCTCAAGACGCAGCACTTACTCCCAAAAAGTGGGTCTCATGTCTCCCCAACTTGTACCCCCCTGCCCCAAGCTTCTGCCCCAGCCCCACTGGGCTGCCTGATGTCCACAGGCCATGCTCCCTATGTGATGGAATCCCAGGCAGAAGGCAATTGGATAACTCAAGCCCAGGACAGGCCAGGTCTGCAAGGAGGAAGTTGGGGGGTGGTCTCTGCCGGTCAGGGCAGTGTCCAACTCTTGCACCCCCAGGGACCGCACCTCAGAGGCCCCTGGGAGATGTGANGCCCCCCTCCCCTTATCTCCAGACCTCAGCCTGTTCGTTCCTGAACTGCCCCTGGCACCCCTCCCCTGGGGCCCAGCCAAGTCAGGAGTCAGCAGGCCCAAGGTGGTGCCTGGGAGGCCTGGGCAGTGCCAGGGGCAGCCCTCATACCATCCTCCCACTGGCTTCCCTCCCGCCTGCTCTCAGCCGCCACACATATCTCAGCTGTCGAATCCGATTAGGGCTCCTGCCCAGTGAGCCGGACAAGGAGGCCACTGGGCAGGGGAGAGACAGGGACAAGGACGCTGAGCAGGAATGGCAGGAGGAAGGTGAAGATGGGGCTCAGGGGAGAAGGTGTGGAGCCCCAGAGGACCAGAGAGCTGGTAGCCAGCTATGACCCGCATTAGGGGAACTCTGCAGCCCCTAGGGCAACAACCTGGTTCCTCCATCCCAGAGATGGGCAAGGATGGGGGAAGGAAACTGAAGGCAGAGAGATGACCTAGATTAGAAAAAGAATCCCATCCTGGAGCACTATCCCCGCCCCGCCACCCCACCACACCCCCACCCACTACCATTTGTACTGGGCTGTAGGATACATCATCTTATGAGGTCTTTATGGCTGCATCCCTATCAGGCAAGCTGGGCTTGTTACTAATAGCCATTTTTATAAATTAAGAAACTAGAGGCTTAGAGACCTGCATAAATGCACATAGTCAAATGAGCAAGCTGAGTCTCAAATTCAGGCCTGATTCTCAGTCCACTGCTCAGAAGCAGAATTTACTTTCCTTCCTTGGTCAAGAGCATAACTGAGTCTGAAGTTACTCCATTATCCACATTTTCCTCCAAAACCACCCCTTAGGGGATCTGGGGGATCATGGAGGAATACAGAACATACCCTACACCTAGATAAAGTGACCAGATAGGGGTGTGCCACTCACCCACCACACGGAGAGCTGGAGGGGTTCCCTCAAAGTGTGACCTGTCTCTTCCATGGCTCCCCAGCCCAGTCTGCTACACCCAGAGGCAATACACACACATGGTTACTCAGACAAGTCATACACCCCTCCTGCCAACCCACCAAACCAGAATGGGATGCCCTAGATCTTCAGAGAACAAGGCCTGTCAGCCCCCCAGGATAGGGACAAACAAGTCACTGCAAACACTAGGTATCATCCACCCCTCTCCCAGAGAGCCTGCAGGAGGGCAGAAGCTTCAGGGCAACACCAGGAGCTCGAGCTCTGAAAGCCAAGGAGCCCAGGGAGCTGGCATGGCTGGGTGGCCTCCCTGATTTGGTCCACACCCCCTTCCCCAGCCATCTGGGGTGATTCTATTCTGGCCTGGGCCACACTCTGGGATCTCTCCCCTTCCATGCATATAGCCACCTCTATCCCAAGCTTATAGATCTTACAACCATATGGTCTACACACACACACACAGAGTGGGTGTTGGGGGGGGGGCGCTTTTCCATTGGTGTTGAGGTGTTGGCAAGGATGGGAAGGGCTCTAACCTGAAAGAACCCCCCCCAGGGAAAGGTCACCCCCACACCCCCCAAAAAGCTCACAATCTCCACTGCCCTCCCACACAGCCCTTGGCCACTCCAACTTGCCATGAGCCTGGAAGCGGGCACTGGTTCTACAAGGAGAGCAGGGAGTGGGGGGCAAAGTCCTGGGCTCTTAGGACTGGCGGGGTGGGGAGGGAGGGCAGAGAGGAAGCAAGAGAGAAATCCCCAGGGAGTCTTGGCTTCCTCAGCGGTCTCCCGGTCCGGCTCCCGGTCACCTTAGCGTGCCAGTTCTCCCCTCGAGGTGAGGTGGGGGAAGGGGGATTAGGAAACACTGCAAAGGAGGGTGCGGGGTCTGGCGCCCCGGCAGACCTTACCCCCACTTTCCATTCTTAGCTGGAGAACGGGAATGCCTGAGGGGCGTGCACCAAGGGCGCCGGAGGGCGCAGGGGCTCCGAGCTCCCAGGCACCCCTGTGTTCCCAGGCCCCCACCTCCCTGGACTACAGCGAATCGTGGGGGAGGAGAGATGGGGAAAGCCTGAACTGCCGAGAGGGAAACGGCCAGATGAGAAGCGGAGAGGCCCGGCGGAAGGCGGCCGAGGCAGAATTGGGAAGGGGTGTTCGAGGTCCTACCTGCTCAGGTGCGTGCCGGCGGGGGGCGATGGGGTTCCCAGGAGAACCGGGGAAGCCCTCTCAGCTCGATTCAGGATTCCCCCCTGCTTCTGGGTTAGGCTGCTGCAAGAGGCACAGGTTCCCGTTGGGTCCTAAAGCCCACTTGCCAAACTCTCCCCGCCCTCTTCCACCAGCCGCGACTGGGTCAGCGGGTGCAGAGCTGAACCGATGGGGCAGAAGGAACTCACTGGTGAAAGACGAGGTCTGAGTCATGGACTGGGGACAGCCACAGTCCCCGGTGTCAAATACACAGCACATGGGAGATTTTAGTTGAGGATATTATGGGACAGAATTAAAGAAAACATTGCTTCTGCCTGGCCTGAAAGGATGGATTTGAGCTTTGGGACTGAAGGTGGGGTTATGATGGCTTTTCTCACCACTCCCAACTAGCCTGGGATCTGGGGAAGGGGGGGGGTGGTCACTTTGGACAGGAGGTCACTTCTACCCTCCCCCTCCTAGAGAGAGCACAGTCTCCCCTAAATTATTCCTAAATGCCTAGGAGGAGGAGGTCATGCCAAGGGGAGAGAAGACACTGATTTCTAGCAAGTGGAAAGGGCAGTATGACTTAGGTAGCAATTGGAAATTGGCATTTTTATATCCTTAGACTGAGGCCTGTGTGTCTGGGAGTGTGTTGGGCTGTGCAGTATACATAGCCAGGTGAGAGGATAAGCCGGTAGGGCTGGGAGTCTTTGGGTTACATCCTTTGGCAGAAATGGCAACTGTCAGGGGATGCAGAACCTAGGGGTCAACTCCAGCTCTCTACCTGGCCCTCAGTTGGATCCTGAAGCTTTACCAGAATATGTTAAAGGAGAGTATTTTCCCAGGTACTATTTGGGATAAATAGGGGGCAAGAGGGCCTCAGCATTAGATCAACTTCAAGGTTTTTGTTGTCTAGTCGCTCAGTCATGTCCGATTCTTTGTGACTGCATGGACTGTAGTCCACCAGGCCCCTCTCTCCCTGGGCTTCTCCAGGCAAGAACACTGGAGTGGGTTGCCATTTCCTTCTCCAGGGAACCTTCCTGACGCAGGGGTCAAATCCTGTATTTCGGCAGGTGGATTCTTTACTGCTGAGCCACCAGGGAAGCCCGCAACGTCAAGGTTACAGACCCAGTTTAGAATAGCCCAAATTCTCAAAGGGAGAACTCAGGGTTGGGGGGCAAGGTGGGCCAGGGAATGTGGAGGGAACCCTGAAGAGGGCCTGGTAAACATTTTGCAAGGGGAGTTGCACACACCTCCAGCAGCAAAGCAGGGGAAATGTCACAGGGTGAAGGGCCAGGGGAAGTCAGGGACAGAGTCATGGAAGGGAGAGGGCACGGCCTCTTCCTAGAAGGGGGAGAGGGTGGCAGCAGTGCCTCCACCCCTGCATCAGTCTGGCAGGAACTGGGGAGAGGAGCTGGATGGCAGGTTTGGAGGGCCCCAGGGTGGAGCCGGTGGGGTGAGCTCAGGTCAAGCCTTTCACCCTAATGTGCCTCAGTTCTCTCCCAGCTGTTAACCAGGGCTCTGAGTTCTTCCCAGGCAGTTAATGAGTGTTTACAGAAGAGCTTGGAGATCTTCAGATCTCAGCTGGGCCACCACTACAGTTATAAAGCTCAATAAGGGCTGAGTGTCATCGGGGAGGGAAAGAGCAGGGGAAGATGGAAACAGACGACTCTCTTACAACCTAAGGATAAAGCCACGCTCAGAGAGCAGAGCCAGCCTCAGCTGCCACAGGATATCCTTGTGCCCAGGGATGGAGGTCACATACCCTCATCCTTCTCACCACCACCACCAAAGGCTGGCCCGCAGCTAAGTGTGGGCAGAACCCAGACTACAGCCGGTCTTCATTAACTCCAGCCCTTTTTCACCCCCCACTGTGAACCCACAGCTTCTACAGACCCAGGCTGGAGGGGCTGCCCTAGCCCGACCTCCGACCTCGCTGCTGACTCGGGTAGGGGGCACCATACCGCAGGCCAAGCTACCAGCTGAAAATAAGGTCGAAGCAAGACTCGCTTTTCCCACTGGGAGCGAGCAGAGAGGAAAGAAAGGAGTGTGGGGGTGAGAGGGTGGAGGTGGGGGAATTTAGGGCAAACAGCAGGCAGCGAAGTCAACTGGATCTAGGCCCAGAAACCCCCACACCCTGGGGCCAAATCTTACTCTAGCTTTGCTTCCAGCCCGGTCTTGGCTGGGCCCCAAACTAGGGAAGGCCCTGGCTGCCCCTTTCCACCTCCCTACCCCCACCCTTATTAAATACACATTTTATCTCTCAGCATCTTCATTATCTTAACTGAAGGAGACAAGCAGTGGATGGCGGCAGCAGAGAGCGTCAGGAGAGGGGGGCGGGTGTGGGGAGCAGGCGCACCCTTGTTGTAAAGTGCTGATGAAGCTCTTTCAGGCAGTGTGGGAAACAGAGGCGGGATCAAAGGCAGTGAGGCTGATTCAGAACTCAATTAGAGCTTTTTAAAAAAGGAGCTGGCTCCCTCCTTTTGCCAGGCTTCAGACAGCCTTTACCCAGGCCCCTCGCACCCAATTAGCTTCTACTGGGGGCCTAGGACCGGGGTTGAAAACCAAGGGGAGGCCAGAGGGCACAGCTTCTCCTCCTGCAGACCCACCCCTTCTGAGAAGGCGGAGACCTGCTGCTGTGGGTAACTTAAAAGGTCTCGGAGGGCACCTGATCTTTTCAGGAGGAACCTGAGATCACACCTTTTCCTCAAAAGTTAAAACAGGACACCAAAGTTGGGCTCTTCCCTAACCCCTTGTCAACTAGAGGCTGCGCAGCTTCTGGCTCATCTCTGGGGACACTAGGTAACAGCCAGACACCCCCTCCTCCCAGCCAGTAGGTGGGACTCTCTGCCTCAAAGCCAGGGGCTCCTGGGAGCAACATGGAAGTTGCCTCAAGCAAAATATCACATCAGAGGGAGCCATTGGAACGCATCTATGAGGCTGAGAAACACCGCGCTGCCACATGCCACAGGATGGAGCGCCCCCTCTCCCTGCTCCACCTCCATGCAGAAGCACCAGGCCGGGCTGCCTCCAGATCAGAACTGTCCTCAAGATGGAGGGGAAGGCGGCATCTTACTCCATCATGGATCTGTTCACTCAACAACTGTTAATGGAATATGCCCCCACCAGGTCTCAGGCACTGAACTAAGTGCTGGGGACAGATACAAATGTTAAAAAAGCTCTCCACCTCGGTTCTCTGTTTTGGTCTCTCTCTCAGTAGTCAAGGTAACCTCTTCACAGATATTTTTAAAAAGCCCCAAGTCGTATCTCCTTCCTACTTCTCAGTTTTTATTGGTGTATCTTAAAAGGGCACAATGAGGGGGAAGAAGGAAAGAGCTCTGCCAACTTTGGATCTCTGGGCAGCTTGGACCTCACACCCTCTTGCCAGTCATCCAGCCACAAGCAGGTCTTCACTGAGCCAGAATTGTCCATTGCAGCTCTGGGGTTGAAACTCAAACCAGTTTTATTGTGTCTGTGTGCGTTCCATGGCAATACCCACCGACACTCTATGGAAGCTTCCTCTGCCTCGGTGAAGAAATAAATAAACCAGGAGACAGACATACACACCCCACCACCTTCGAGAGGAAGAATGTAGGTCAGCATCTCTGCCACTACTCCATGTGAAACGGCCTATGCTCCTGGCAGAAACCAGTAACCACAAGCCTAGCCCAGCCCCCTAAAAATCCCACCGCCTTCCCAGAGCTCTCAGCTTCAGCGAGAAAAGGACTTTCTTCCTGCTCTGTCTGCTCCCCGGCTGTCTGAATTACATTTAAGACTCCGCTGACAAACGTACATCAGCCTGTGCTCCCACAAGGGCAGCGAAAGCCAAGCAGGGACTCGAAGTCAGCTTCACGCATCGTTGACGGAACCAACCCTGTTCCAATTGCTGAAGTCTTAAGAGCAGCAATGACCTAGAAATTGACAGTGGGGGGAGAACTGAAGGGAAGTAAAACGAACTAACCAGTACACAGAAAACCCTATTTCCTAATACCAGGGGAAAGGGAGAGGAGGTGGGGGTGGGGGGAGAAATTTGGCCTCTTTGAATCTGCAAATGCAATCTTGGCTCAGTGCCATAGAGGATACACAGCAGCCCCAATGCGAGTCAAGCCATGTTCCTGACTCCAGCCCTACAGTTAAGAGGAAGGCACCAAGCCTCAAACACAATGAGGTCGCTCCTCTTTGGGCAGGATCCTACTGTGGACACAGAACAGACAGCAGCTGCCCACAGTGTGGAAACAACCTGTAAAGCGGTCACGTCTCTTAAGGCTGCAGCATCCAATAAAACGTAATTTAAATCAAGCCTCGCATCTGTTCTCAATCCCATTCAGTCTCTGCTTTCCATCAGCCTTCGGACAATCTCTGCAGTTATGCTCGTTAACCCTTATAGCCCCGGACACTTTCCAAGCTACTAGATACAAACCTGTGTTCTCCCCTCACAAATTGACCTCAGAGGGAACAAATGCTCTAGTGAAGGCGTGTGAGACATTCAGACTCCCGTCTACAGACTACGCTCTGCTACACACACTAGCAGGTAGTGTTCATTTCAGAGGGCTCTCTCTGTGCCCTCCTCCTATTCTGTACCACCTGCCGCAGCCCAGATCACATTGCAAGGAGACAGTGGGCAGCATGAATGAAACAGTGGCCAACTGATCATTTGTACAAGTATCAAGTTCTCAAACCCAAGCCATGTCAGGAAGGCAGAACTCAGAGAGCAGCAGACTTGGTCACTGGCTGTGAGACCATGCCTATCACACATGGTTTGCATTCCAAGCATATGCTTGAGCTATAAAAGTACAGCAGTCTCCCAGAGGAATCAAACTTCAGTTTTTTTTCCCTTCCCTCAACTACCCCAGTCCCACACCTGCAGGTCTAAGGCAGTGTTATCATAGTGCCCTCTGGTGTCCCCATCACAAACTGCCATTTAATGCCACTGGAAGCCAAACCCAGAAAAGTGGGGACTTGAGTAACCATGTGGATTAATTTATCTAAGGGGACTGGGAAAATGAGTTTTCAATGACAATCCAAACCCAAACGAGGGCATCTTGAAACAGTGGCTTCAGCTGAGGACCGTGGGACGGTTTGGGGAGGAATTTTCACATTGCCTTCTGAAAAGTTTGAGCTCTCTTGAAATATGATAACTGAAGAAAACAAAGACTGCAGCTTGAAAATAAATATATTCACAATCTGTAGTCACATTCTCCTGACCACCCCCACAACCTTGGGAGTGCCCAGGAAATTCAACAAGTCTTTAAAATGTCACAGTGTGGAAGTATCTGGAACATAACATGGACACAGTACACTCCAAAAAAAAAAGATATCCTTTGTTCAAAGTGTCCTCCGAATCTCCACGTCAAGAGAGATTTGTCTGGAGTCTCCTTTTTCGTTCTGCTTCCTCTGATCCAAGTTCTTAAAAATGTACCAATGTTTGAGGAGACTAAGAAATAAATATATGAACTTTCTGCAGCATCCATCTGTATATCTATAAGCATGTTGGTTAGGGGCACACTCAGGGTAGAGGCGGTGAGTATAATTAAAAAGGGTCTACTTGGTAGTTTGTAATGCATAAATATAATAAAACTCAAAGATACAATTGTATGCTAATAGTCACGAATCTATAGATTATTTTTTCTCAGCTTTAAGTAAAAAAAGGTCATCTGCTTTCAGACCTGAGTGTATAGGGTACTAAAATGAAGACTCCATCGGTCTCTAAATGCCAGCTGGATACTTTCGGGTGAGGTATTAGTAGACAAAAATTTAAGGCAATCCAGTAGCCAAGATATTTCCAACTAAAGCTTTGTCTTTCAGAGCATGCTCTATTTCCTTCTCTTCAATCTTCAGAGACACCTGCAAGGAAGAGAAAAGGACTTTTTGTGGTGGAGAACTCATAAAAGCCAAGTTTTTATTACAGAAACCTTTACTATGTTAAACTTCTCACAAGAGTCAAGCAAGTTAAACACTGCTTTTCCAATAACGGGGCGGGGGGGGGATAAAAAATCTGATTTATACTATAGCCCTATCTTCACATACCTTAAATCCTACCTAACAAACAACAAAAAAAGTGTTTATCTGTGATCATTTTTAAATCTTTACTTTAGCAAAATATAAGCTCAAAATGTAAGCAGGACAATTAAAAGCAATGTCACAGAGAAGCAGTTCATTGTACCTTTGTGAAGCGGGTTTCCTTGTTTTTCTTTAATCCGAAGATGCCTCTGGCCTCCAAGAGACCTGAAAGTGACAAACACTCTGACTGGGCCACAGCTGCCACCTGCTGTTTGCGACAGACGTTACTATAGGCTTCGTATAACTGGAAGGAAACAAGGGAANAGAAGCAGTTCATTGTACCTTTGTGAAGCGGGTTTCCTTGTTTTTCTTTAATCCGAAGATGCCTCTGGCCTCCAAGAGACCTGAAAGTGACAAACACTCTGACTGGGCCACAGCTGCCACCTGCTGTTTGCGACAGACGTTACTATAGGCTTCGTATAACTGGAAGGAAACAAGGGAAATCAAATGTCGTTTAAAAGCCCTATCTCTTCTAACTTTGTGATCTTTTAAAATAAGGTAAATCTGGGTTTGCAAAAGAGTTATCTGAATACCCCAATGCTCTCCATTTTCAATAAAATCCTTGAAAATGCATTCTGGAGGTACCGCCAAAAACCTACACTGTAATGCAAGGAGGGGGCTTTATTGTGTTTCATAGGGAGAGGCAGAAATAAAGGGGAGAAGATTAATGGTAAAGTCTCAACCATAGCCCAAGGGAAATAAAAGTCAGCTGCCTTTTACATGATACCAGTACTTATTCTCACTGTTAAAATCCATTTTTAATTCACATCAGCTGCAGCATCATAGGCCTTTAGGAAAATATCTGCTCTGCAAAGCAGATTCTCCTCTCCACCCCAGCTCCATCTGCTGAGATTCCTGACTAACCTTCCCCAGGGTGACCTCTTTGATTTTCAACCGCCTGGTCAAAAGCAGCAAAGAGCAGACCAAGATCTTCTGCTGGAGGGGGAAGGAATCTTGCGCTCCTTCTCGGCTCAAAGTCATTCTGTTTCCATCAACTTCTGAGATGACTTGTGATATGTGAATAACACCAACCCGCTTGGGAACCAGTGACTCAGCGGGTGATTTACCTATCAAGTAAATAAATCAGGATTAATTCGATTTTTAAAATGCTGTATTTTTACAATTAAATATGAATCGAGATAGAGATGATACTAAGTTTTAGTGGAAGGAGAGGTTCCAGTTCTGTAACGAGAAGTCAAAGGATGAGACACAGTGCGATCCTCAGAAGATGCCAAAATGTGACACGACTTGGAGAGTAAGGTTATCATCTTTCTGGGCAGAACAGTGAGCTGTTTTATCCTGTACGATGCAATTTAATGTCAAAAAGATGAACTCTACCTCATGAAAGAATAACGACCAGACAGAGAACTAACATAAGGTTCCTAATATCTCAAAGGCAAAGAAGGACAGAACCTTGAATCAAAGATGACCGGGCCTGGTCATTGTTAAAGGCTGGAAAAATTACCTAATATTTCAAATCAAGTGAGTGGCTAAACGTGGACAGTCCTAAGTCCTCTTGATGGCCTCCCCAAGTGACCTTTGAGGTTTGGTTCATTTGCCCAAGCCAATCTCCAGGAGAGGAACACTTGAGAAAATGTCATCGGATATTTCAGCAGATAGCACCATCTCAGAGGCCGGAGGTTGGGAAACTGCCAAGGAGCCACAGAGGACTGTGGCCTCATTGTCTGGATGCAGGAATGGCAAGACGGAGGAGGATTTGCTCTGTAACAAACTTTGCCTCATGTTACTTCCTGAGACCAAGTCAGTCGTCCCACAAGAGTTTGCTTCGATTGTTGTTGTTCAGCCGCTAAGTCGTGTACGACTCTTTGCAACCCCGTGAACTGAAGCACGCCAGGCTTCCCTGTCCCTCACTGCTTCAATTCTAGGATCACAGACAGGACGCTACCGAGGACTAAGCATACTGGAGAAACTGAAGTTCAGTGGTCAAGAAGCAGAATCTCACAAACCTGAGAATTCAGGTCTAGCCTTACTCCCTATCCAATGGCTGAGTCTCTTCATAACAGTTCCAAGAAGAGCTCACCTACCCAGCTTGTGTCTGAGTCTCTTCAATACTGGGACACCCCCACTGTGTCAAAAGAAGATCAGTTAGTGCTCTTTACTGGGAAATGCCTTCTTTTTTTTCTTTTTTCTTTTGCTGCACCACGAGGCATGTGGGGTTTTAGTTCCCCAACCACGGATCAAACCCACACCGCCGGCACTGAAAATGCGGAGTCTTAACCACTTCCCTGGACCCACCAGGCAAGTCCAAGGTGTCTTCTTATATTCAGTTAAAGTCAGTCTCCCTGTAGCCTTCTAAAGCCATTAAAGCTAATCACATCTACCAGAGGTTAAAAGACAGGAATTAGATTAGTTTAATAATTTATGACAAGAAGTCACAAATTCTTTTAGTTGTGTGTGTGTGAGCTGTGCTCACCAGGTCCACTCACAAGCCTAAATGTTACTGATAGGGGAAAAAAGAATGATGTGAAAAGTTGAAGAGAAACCAGTATCTAGTCTGTGCATTGGCAGATACTACCTACTGTCGGTCAAAGCACTGTTTGGCTACTTCTGAAATATTTTTATTAATCTTCTTTCAACAAGTTGATGATAAGGAAGAAACAATCAAATCAGACTGTTCTGTTTCTAAAGATTAACATTGGATATTAACCACAAGATATGCAGTTCATGGCCATTTTACATCCTCTATAGCTAAGAGGACAAGGCTGAGGGAAAGGAAAACTAATTTTGTCGTTTTTGTGAAAGCTTGCAGTTTACTGTAGCAATGCTATCTTTGTATCGCCACCCTCTGAGGCTTGTTGAAAGTCTAGGGATATCCAAAGTTGAACTAATTCTTTCCCTGTCTGACTCTTATTTCCTGGGCTTTCACCTATATCAAGACCTAAAGTGCACTCGATATAAGTACCCAGAGAGACGCTGATCCAATCTTAGTGTCTAGTTTTCATTCCTAGGACTTGGAGAGAAAACCGACTCTGTCCCAACTATTCATGTAACACCCTGGAGAACCCATTTCCAGTAATGCGTGGATTACAGCACTGGCAGGCAAGACTAAAATAAAGTAGATGAAACTGATGAAAAACACAGACACCCATATACCAACGGATACCAGGATTTAACTATGCTCATCTCATCTTTCTATCTCTTTCAGAAAAGTAACGCTTCTAATTATAAAGGAAGAGGGAACAGAGATAAACTACTCACATTCAGAGAGTGGTTTGAGGATAGTCTGACTTTTGACATCTGACTCTACAATTTCAATAGCCCTCCTACAAAAAAAAAAAGTTTTTCTAGAGTTAATTTAGGCTGAGCCAAACCAAACACCACACCAAACCACCAAGCCCCAAAACAGGCATATTAACACAAAGCAACAAGTTTTATAATTTTAAAACCCAAGAAAATTGGATTATGCCTCTACTCTAGGGGACTTAATTGCCTCGAAATAAATCATGGACCAGGGAATCTGAGAAACTTCAACACTACTCGATTTCCTCTTACAGAGGCTGAGTAAGTCATCATACATTGAGCCAATGATAATATTTTGGACAAGGAAAACATGTCATGGATAGAAGAGAGGACATGCAGTGTGGGTGACTGACTAAAGAGAGACAGCACCACCCATACACTCCAGCCCTAAAAGAGGAGCCCGCAGTTATCTATACATAGGCTATGTGTAGGCTAAAACCACACCGGCCTACATGACTCTTGCTCATAGCTGCAATCTTTATCCAAGTAGTTTGCTGACTAGGAAGAACTTTCAAATCCAGGATCACACCATCTAGCAAGAGGAAGAGCGTATTCTCCCACTGCTCTCTCCAAAGTACTTTGTCCACAGGAAGCCATGCACCAGACCTGGGTCTTCTGCATGGCAGTAGGGGGAGGCTGGGCCAGCGGGCCAACACAGCAAGTGCCATTTTAATGGACCCAGTGTCCTACTGGGAAAGAAGAAATTTCATCAGTCAGCACAGAGGCTTTCCCCAGCAGGAGGGGCTGGAGGATGGGAAGGGGGAGAGAAAGAGGTCTGGAACACAACTATGGGGAACCACCAGCTGGAGGAAGGGGTGCTCACAAAAGCAAAGGAAGGGGCAAAAAAAGTCTCAAGGCAAGGATGGTTCAGGTCCATAAATAAACCTGCTTGAGACCAGCTAATGGAAAAGTAAACTGGAGTCTTTTTTAATACAAATGTAATTAACCAATCTATAATCACCACAGGGAGTGCCAGCAACATCTCATTTGCTTCTCCCTCTGTAGGTAATGGACTGATAATGTTTCAGACATTAGCACGTGGAAATGCAGAGCTCCCCACTGAGAAACAAGTCCTCCTTTCCGAACGTAAAAAGTGGCAGAATGGAGCCTCTTAAGCCACATTCATTTGAGTTACACGAGATAATTAACAGCATTTCTTCTTTTTTAATAAAAGCAGCCAACAGTGCCATTACTCACCTGCAAATATCAAGCGCTTTACGAACATCTCCCGAAACAGCAGAGACTTTGCGGGCGCAGAACTGAACGGCAGCACTGTCTAGGACCTGGTCATTAAATGCCTTTGGACAAGACATAGAAGTTCATAGTTGAAAGTACACAGCTCCTCTTCTGCAATTTAGGTCTCAGACATGAATACTTTCACGCTTAATTCTAAACTTGATTGACCAAACTTTAGGGTCTAAGAGATGCCTTTTCTGCTTAGGAATGGGAATTTCATACATTGAAGCATTTTGTAGGAATGTGGTAGAGGTTCACAAAGGGGAAAAAAGCAACTGAAACTTAAATTACCAAAACTACACTATACTAAAATCTACTTGGTTGTTTACAAGAGAAAGTGCTTTCTTGGTCCTATTTTTAAAAAAAATTTTTTGGCCAGACCAAGAGATATACGGGATCTTAGTTCCCCGACCAGGGATAGAAGCTGTGCCCTGAGGCATTGGAAGTGCAAAGTCTTAGCCACTGGACCACCAGGGAAGTCCCAGGTCCTATTTTTTTTTTTTTTTCTATTTCTTTTTGGCTGCGCTGGGTCTTCACTGCTGCGTGGGCTATTCCGTGGTTGTGGCAAGCAGGAGCTACTCTCTAGTTGTGGTGCACGGGCTTCTCTTGTTGTGAAGCACAGACTCCAGTAGCTGCGGTTGCCAGGCTCAATTGCTCCAAGGCTTGTGGGATCCTCCCGGATCAGGGATGGAACCCGTGTCTCCTGCACTGGCAGGCAGATTCTTTACTAGTGCACTGAGCCACCAGAGAAGCCCCCTCAGGTCCTATTTTAAGACTGTTGTGTGTGTGTTAGTCGCTCAGTCATGTCCGACTGTTTGCGACCCCATAGACTATAGCCTGCCAGGCTCCTCTGTCCATGAAATTCTCCAGGCAAGAATACTGGAGTGGGTTGCCATTCCCTGCTCCATGAGACTATTAGAGAAGCATTTGAGTGACTTCTCTCTTATGTTTATTCCAATACTGAAGCACCCAATAAATGAGCCCCAGGTGGAAATTCACACAAAATGTTCTCGCTATGGCCCACAGGAATGCCTTGTTTAGCAATGCAGTCAAAGCAAAATATTTTAGAACCATTGTTAGGTTTCCCTTTCACAGGTGATACAAAGAACAGACACCTTGGTACAGTGCTTGGCACTCACCTGATTCAGTCGATCCTGCAAGATGGTGGCTATCTGATTTTTGGTATAAGGTGGGAAGTTCAACAGCTGTGGCTTGCATTTTTCTCTAGCTTGAAGCCTCGGCAGAATTCTGTCCGTGAGATCCAGAGTATTAGCAATACCTGAGGAGGAGATATGTAACACTTGTCATCAGTGGTCAAATCATCCTAAAAGGAAAAACAAACCTTCTGAAAACTGAAATTTCTAGTCATAATCCAGCATTCCAGTTGTTGCTTCCTACTTGTCCCCCACTCTCAATACTCATTAGGTGGGATGTACACAATCACTGAAGAATTTTTTAAGTGTTCTTTATTTCTTGGCTGTGCTGGGCCTTCATTGTGGCATGTGGGAAGAATGCTCTATTCAAATTAGGTTTAAAATTTTGACTAATAGCAGGACCAGACACTCCCAAAATTGACTGTTGCTAAAATGCAGTATTATGTCATTTCTATTCAGAGTCAACAAAACTGATTTGATTTGTGAAAGTGAAAGTCGCTCAGTCGTGTGTCCGACTCTTTGCTACCCCATGGACTATACAGTCCATGGAATTCTCCAGGCCAGAACACTGGAGTGGGTAGCCGTTCCCTTTTCCAGGGGATCTTCCCAACCCAGGGATCGAACCCAGATCTCCTGCATTGCAGGCAGATTCTTTACCAGCTGAGCCACAAGGGAAGCCCTGATTTGATTAAGTTTCCTATTATTTTATAATAACGTTCCTTTAAAAAAAAAATTCTTCTTTTATTTATTTTTATTCTTTTTTGACTGAGCTGCACAGTATGTGGGGTCTCAGTTCCCTGACCAACTCATGCCCCCTACCGTGGAAGTGTGGAACCACTGGACCACCAGGGAAGTCTCTATAGTAACTTTCTTCTTATGGTAAGAAAACAGAAAGCTGGTGTAAGATAAAGTAATAGGTGATAATTCCTTGGCAGTCCAGTGGTTAGGACTACTCACTTTCATAGCCAAGGTTCAATCCCTGGTTGGGGAACTAAGATNTGGACCACCAGGGAAGTCTCTATAGTAACTTTCTTCTTATGGTAAGAAAACAGAAAGCTGGTGTAAGATAAAGTAATAGGTGATAATTCCTTGGCAGTCCAGTGGTTAGGACTACTCACTTTCATAGCCAAGGTTCAATCCCTGGTTGGGGAACTAAGATCCCACAAGCTATGTGCACAGTGAAAACAAAACAAAACAAAACTCATAAGCCGAAGAGATCTGAAAAAGAAGTCTTTAGAACCACCATGTAACATGAACAACAGAGCACTAACCAATCAGCACCAACCGAGAACTGCTTAGCCACGGCCATTCAAAGAGTGTGTACAAGACATCCTGCCCTCTGCTATCCAGCTGATCCATCTCGTCCAACACCAACACACTACAAAGAAAGAGAAACAATGAGGATCCATGTTCACCTTCTTAACTCCCCAATCTGTTTGATGTGGGCTGACTCTAGGTCACATTCCTACAGCTCAAACCAGTTTGAAGGTAGTCATCTACCCCATTTGGTAACATACAGCAATGAGCTTAAAAATATTTTCCCCCAGTTTGAAATTAGAAGGTTTTTCTTTTTTCTTTTCTTCCTTCCCTTTAAGCTTATGTAACTACCTCTCAGAGAAAAAATATAGGAAATGTTCTTTTTATAAGTAAACTGATAAATTCAAGAGACGAGACTGTGAGTTTGTGGGCAACAGATCTTGCAGACTTTCATAAAGCAACATGCAGCAGAGCAACGCTTACATCATGGGGCCCTTCTCTGCAGTCATATGGTTTTCCAGTTTCCTCATCATGTCCTTCCCAGCTGGCCTGGATTCTTCTTCCTGACAAATCTCCTGAGCAATGGCTGGGAATACAGCCTGGGCATTCCTCAAGGACATGCAATTCAGCACGATAGTTTTAAAGCCTTTTAGTTCCTTCTAGAAAAAATGCAAACAGGCAAGTTAGTTTGGCCTCGGAAAAATTTCTGATGGAACGTGAAGTGTCTTTGAGGGGTTAACAGCATATAAGAAAATAAGCTCCACTTTCATTTGCAGAGATTTTTACAATGAAATTTAAAATGTCTTATTTGGGGGAAAACTGCAATCCCTGAAGTACTTCCACTTTTTCTTAACCCTTAATAACCAGATGTCATTTCAGCAAGAGCATCATAATTCAGACTCTCAATGTACCTTGAGGTCTTGCAGAATTCGGCTTAAGCAGGCAGTTTTTCCAGTTCCAGGAGCACCAGAAAGATAAAGACTTCCAGCTTTTCTCCCACAGATGTGCTCCCTTAGGAAATTCCTGATGACATCCATCTCCTTTTCCCTGGCAGGCAGCTGATCCGGGACAGCTGTAGTCAGGACCTGTTTCGCTTGCTGGTAGCAAGTGCCTGTGCCAGACATGAAAGGACAATTAGACAAAACAGAGAGGACTGAGAAGACCCACCGGCTTTCACTTGGAATCACCAGCCTTGGTTATGAGGCTGCACTAACAGCTGCCATGAATGAACCAACCCTCTTGTTTGAACAGCCTCAGACATGCAGATTCTTTCTCCGGCGGACATCTCTGCTCAGAATTGGTTGTGATGTCCTGATCTTTCGGAACTGAGGAATGTATTTTGTTTTGGTGAACTCCGGTGCTTTCTCTTTTGCTAGGAGACTTAGTTGTCAGCTGATTGTCAAATACCAATCTGCGTCCCTTTGATGTCTGTAAGCGAGGGGGCCCATTCTCTTTCTTGCCTTGCTTTGGTGGAGAACAGGGAGATAAACGGGGAGTGTTGCACAGGTTGTCATCACCTGAAACATATTAACATCAGAATGGGTCACTTATAGCAGTGGGCAGTAAAAGGACTTGGAAAGATCTCTGCATCCGCCCCTCAAAAGAGGGATGACTTTCTACCAGGGTCAGAATCATAAAAATAAAATGCCTTTCACCCAGAAGCAAACATCAGCCACCAGATGGCACCACTGAGTCTTACTAGTTGGTGGAGGTTTTAATGCGAGGAAATTCTAGGACTGCTCTAAAGCAGGGCTTTCCAACCTTGGCATCATTGATATCTTGGACCAAATAACTTTTCATTGTGGGGGACTGTCCCGTGCACTGTGTCACAGTCAGCAGCATCCACTGTCAGTGGCATCCCATCAGTTATGACAACTAAAAGTGTCTCCAGATACTGCCAAATCACCCCTCATTCAAAATAGATGCACTAGAACAAGAAAGGGAAAAAAGAAAACAAAACTTAAAGAAGCAAGAAAGGATTATCCACCACAAGAACTGTCATCTGTTTCTCATAATCTCACAACCACTGAGCCCAGTTTCAAAATACTAGGCAACGAACAGTGGCACGGACAGAATCAAGTTCAGTATTAAGGAACCGAAGATCAGCCCTATCAAGGAGTTCAGAAAGTGATTTCAAAAGTAGCTTAACTCTGAAGTTCAGTGAGCAGTTAGCAACCATTCTGAAAATAACCAAAGGGAAGAGAATCATCTTAACTGTACTTAGAAAGCGATTTCAAAGTCAGGTTATAATAATAAAGAGGTTGAAAGCTACTAGTTAAAAAGTACTCAAACAATGGCTATCTTACCCAGACGTTTTCTGGGGCTAAGAGGCAGAATTTTTTTACAAGAAGAACGCAGGATAGCCTGGGCATTTGTCAATTCTAGTCTGGTGTCACTGGAGCTTTTAGCTTTGTCCACTGTCCGAGACGGTTTCTTTTTTGGAAAACTGATTGTAGCCTGGGACTGGGAACGGGTTCGAGGCATGATGGCAGCACAGCTGGGTACAAAAAAAGGAACAGCACATCCAGTCAATATGTAAAACTGAAGGAAACATAATTAACGTGGAACTTAAACCAATGATCAACACTCATTTCATAATCAGATTGTGTTTGGCAATATCTTAGCCTTTAATTCTGCTTCGTGTCCAAATCTATGCAACAAGAAATACTTTGTCTACCTACTACACATAACAGGCTGTCATAAGCATTTTAGGTATTTACTGAGCTTCCCTTGTGGCTCAGCTGGTAAAGAATCCACCTGCAATGCGGGAGACCTGCATTTGCTCCCTGGGTTGGGAAGATCCCCTGGAGAAGGGAAAGGCTACCCACTCCAATATTCTGGTCTGGAGAATTCCNTTGGCAGTCCAGTGGTTAGGACTACTCACTTTCATAGCCAAGGTTCAATCCCTGGTTGGGGAACTAAGATCCCACAAGCTATGTGCACAGTGAAAACAAAACAAAACAAAACTCATAAGCCGAAGAGATCTGAAAAAGAAGTCTTTAGAACCACCATGTAACATGAACAACAGAGCACTAACCAATCAGCACCAACCGAGAACTGCTTAGCCACGGCCATTCAAAGAGTGTGTACAAGACATCCTGCCCTCTGCTATCCAGCTGATCCATCTCGTCCAACACCAACACACTACAAAGAAAGAGAAACAATGAGGATCCATGTTCACCTTCTTAACTCCCCAATCTGTTTGATGTGGGCTGACTCTAGGTCACATTCCTACAGCTCAAACCAGTTTGAAGGTAGTCATCTACCCCATTTGGTAACATACAGCAATGAGCTTAAAAATATTTTCCCCCAGTTTGAAATTAGAAGGTTTTTCTTTTTTCTTTTCTTCCTTCCCTTTAAGCTTATGTAACTACCTCTCAGAGAAAAAATATAGGAAATGTTCTTTTTATAAGTAAACTGATAAATTCAAGAGACGAGACTGTGAGTTTGTGGGCAACAGATCTTGCAGACTTTCATAAAGCAACATGCAGCAGAGCAACGCTTACATCATGGGGCCCTTCTCTGCAGTCATATGGTTTTCCAGTTTCCTCATCATGTCCTTCCCAGCTGGCCTGGATTCTTCTTCCTGACAAATCTCCTGAGCAATGGCTGGGAATACAGCCTGGGCATTCCTCAAGGACATGCAATTCAGCACGATAGTTTTAAAGCCTTTTAGTTCCTTCTAGAAAAAATGCAAACAGGCAAGTTAGTTTGGCCTCGGAAAAATTTCTGATGGAACGTGAAGTGTCTTTGAGGGGTTAACAGCATATAAGAAAATAAGCTCCACTTTCATTTGCAGAGATTTTTACAATGAAATTTAAAATGTCTTATTTGGGGGAAAACTGCAATCCCTGAAGTACTTCCACTTTTTCTTAACCCTTAATAACCAGATGTCATTTCAGCAAGAGCATCATAATTCAGACTCTCAATGTACCTTGAGGTCTTGCAGAATTCGGCTTAAGCAGGCAGTTTTTCCAGTTCCAGGAGCACCAGAAAGATAAAGACTTCCAGCTTTTCTCCCACAGATGTGCTCCCTTAGGAAATTCCTGATGACATCCATCTCCTTTTCCCTGGCAGGCAGCTGATCCGGGACAGCTGTAGTCAGGACCTGTTTCGCTTGCTGGTAGCAAGTGCCTGTGCCAGACATGAAAGGACAATTAGACAAAACAGAGAGGACTGAGAAGACCCACCGGCTTTCACTTGGAATCACCAGCCTTGGTTATGAGGCTGCACTAACAGCTGCCATGAATGAACCAACCCTCTTGTTTGAACAGCCTCAGACATGCAGATTCTTTCTCCGGCGGACATCTCTGCTCAGAATTGGTTGTGATGTCCTGATCTTTCGGAACTGAGGAATGTATTTTGTTTTGGTGAACTCCGGTGCTTTCTCTTTTGCTAGGAGACTTAGTTGTCAGCTGATTGTCAAATACCAATCTGCGTCCCTTTGATGTCTGTAAGCGAGGGGGCCCATTCTCTTTCTTGCCTTGCTTTGGTGGAGAACAGGGAGATAAACGGGGAGTGTTGCACAGGTTGTCATCACCTGAAACATATTAACATCAGAATGGGTCACTTATAGCAGTGGGCAGTAAAAGGACTTGGAAAGATCTCTGCATCCGCCCCTCAAAAGAGGGATGACTTTCTACCAGGGTCAGAATCATAAAAATAAAATGCCTTTCACCCAGAAGCAAACATCAGCCACCAGATGGCACCACTGAGTCTTACTAGTTGGTGGAGGTTTTAATGCGAGGAAATTCTAGGACTGCTCTAAAGCAGGGCTTTCCAACCTTGGCATCATTGATATCTTGGACCAAATAACTTTTCATTGTGGGGGACTGTCCCGTGCACTGTGTCACAGTCAGCAGCATCCACTGTCAGTGGCATCCCATCAGTTATGACAACTAAAAGTGTCTCCAGATACTGCCAAATCACCCCTCATTCAAAATAGATGCACTAGAACAAGAAAGGGAAAAAAGAAAACAAAACTTAAAGAAGCAAGAAAGGATTATCCACCACAAGAACTGTCATCTGTTTCTCATAATCTCACAACCACTGAGCCCAGTTTCAAAATACTAGGCAACGAACAGTGGCACGGACAGAATCAAGTTCAGTATTAAGGAACCGAAGATCAGCCCTATCAAGGAGTTCAGAAAGTGATTTCAAAAGTAGCTTAACTCTGAAGTTCAGTGAGCAGTTAGCAACCATTCTGAAAATAACCAAAGGGAAGAGAATCATCTTAACTGTACTTAGAAAGCGATTTCAAAGTCAGGTTATAATAATAAAGAGGTTGAAAGCTACTAGTTAAAAAGTACTCAAACAATGGCTATCTTACCCAGACGTTTTCTGGGGCTAAGAGGCAGAATTTTTTTACAAGAAGAACGCAGGATAGCCTGGGCATTTGTCAATTCTAGTCTGGTGTCACTGGAGCTTTTAGCTTTGTCCACTGTCCGAGACGGTTTCTTTTTTGGAAAACTGATTGTAGCCTGGGACTGGGAACGGGTTCGAGGCATGATGGCAGCACAGCTGGGTACAAAAAAAGGAACAGCACATCCAGTCAATATGTAAAACTGAAGGAAACATAATTAACGTGGAACTTAAACCAATGATCAACACTCATTTCATAATCAGATTGTGTTTGGCAATATCTTAGCCTTTAATTCTGCTTCGTGTCCAAATCTATGCAACAAGAAATACTTTGTCTACCTACTACACATAACAGGCTGTCATAAGCATTTTAGGTATTTACTGAGCTTCCCTTGTGGCTCAGCTGGTAAAGAATCCACCTGCAATGCGGGAGACCTGCATTTGCTCCCTGGGTTGGGAAGATCCCCTGGAGAAGGGAAAGGCTACCCACTCCAATATTCTGGTCTGGAGAATTCCAGTCCATGGCGTCGCAAAAAGTCGGACAGGACTGAGCGACTTTTACTTTCATATAAGTTTTACAACCATTTTAGAGGTAGGTACCATTATCCTTTTCTTACTGATAAGAAAACTGAGAGGCAGCAAGGCCCAACATCATAGCAAAGTAAGATATAAGACCAGGTATTCTGGCTCCAGAACCCAAATTTTTAACCACTCAAGCCATGCAATAAGAAGTTGATCTTAAATTGGCGCCTATAGCACTTCTAATTCTCTAGCTCCAGACCTGGGGTAGATCATTATCACCATCTTAGCGCAGCAGCCTCCCATACTTACAGGCTTCCCCAAGGGCTCAGTCCCTACTCCGTCCAACCTCGGCCCCACATAATCCCAGATGTTCGGGGAACACCGCCCTCCCTCCTATCGCACTCAGCACAACTGTCAGACCACTCCGAGGGTGCATTCCTCGCTACCCGACCCCGACCTCATCACCTTCCGGCGATCTGAGCTCTCCTCCCGCGGTCCTTGCCCCAGGCTCTCACAAACTCCGCCGCCCCCGAGGAGAGGACCCGGGCCTCCTCTCCTTTCCACCATACAGGGCTGCGTCACCTCAGTGCCGGCTCTTCCTCACGTCTCCGGCAGACAACTTTAGGGACTGTCCACGACAAGCTGCTGGATAAACCCCACACAGACAACACCAAAGCCCATCCACGCTCGCGCCAAATGTGCACAGCCGCAGCTTTCCCGCCTCCCGCCAAAGCCCGGCCACGCTTCTGATTGGGTGTCGCCAGACCGCCGCGCGCGCCTTGGACGCAGCCCCCTCCTTCACAGCCAATCAAGCTGGAGGGTACGCAACCAATAAGAGAGCCCCAGGTCTTAGCGCCACCGTGAGGCCACGCCCACAGGTCCGTTTACATCCGGGGCCTTTGCGGAAAGATGCGCGTTTGCGCCGGGGCCGAGTGAGTCCGGCTAGCCCCGCCGCAAAGCCCGGCGGGAGATGTAGTCTTTGCAGCTCGCGACTGTATTCCCACGCCCTTTCTTGGTTCTCGATGCCGTTTCTCAGTGTTGCACGTACCCATTTTCATTATCCTAATGGGCTAGACCCTGATGCTGGGAGGGATTGGGGACAGGAGGAGAAGGGGACGACAGAGGATGAGATGGATGGATGGCATCACCGGACATGAGTTTGAGTGAACTCCGGTAGTTGGTGATGGACAGGGAGGCCTGGCATGCTGCAATTCATGGGGTCGCTAAGAGTCGGCCACGACTGAGCGACTGAACTGAACTGAACTGAATGGGCTAGATTTTCGGAGAGCTACTACATAATCAGTTAATCATTTCAGTCGCTCAGTCATGTTCGACTCTGCGACCCCGTGGACTGCTGCACTCCAGGCTTCCCTGTCCATCACCAACTCCTGTTGTTTGCTCAAACTTATGTCCATTGAGTAGGTGATGCCATCCAACCATCTGATCCTCTGTCATCCCCTTCTCCTCCTGCCTTCAATCTTTCCCAGGATTAGGATCTTTTCCAATGAATCTGTTCACATCCAGTGGCCAAAGTATTGGAGCTTCAGCTTCAGCATCAATCCTTCCAGTGAATATTCAGGATTGATTTCCTTTAAGATTGACAGGTTTGATCTAACTGCAGTCCAAAGGGACTCTCAAGAGTTTTCTCCAAAAGCATCAATTCTTCAGCACTCAGCTTTCTTTATGGGCCAACTCTCACATCCATACATGACTACTGGAAAAACCATAGCTTTGACTAGATGGACCTTTGTCAGAAAGTAATGTCTCAATACCTACCATTATTTGGGCAATTCTGGGTACCAGGTTTGATGCCAAGCGCTTTACGAATGCTCAACACTGCAAGGCACAAAGCAAATCCACTGAGGATTAGAGGTCACAAAATTTTTGGTGGCCTTGAGGGCCTAGGATCATTATTGGGTACCAAAGTCAGTTTCTTTGTAAAGTTCTACATAAATAACACTGCACTTCACATTAGCCCCCTTATTTGTGTTGCAAAGATGAGAAATAGGGCCAGGCCTTTGCTTTTATTTTGTTACAGGTAAGAATATGATATTCTGTGTACCTTCCCATCACTAGTCCCATTGATCCACACAGTGTGGGGAGTGGAGAGAATTATGTCTCCTTAATTTAAAAATATTTTTTAATGGCTAAACACAAGGGTTTTAGGACCAGAGAAGACCTCTATAGAAGAGGCAAGCTGAGCTTTTAATGAAAAAATATAAATTAGAGCAGTAATTTACAGGCCAGCTTCCAAAGCTAATAACCCAGTTAAGCCTCAGGCGCCATTAAAAATCAGAACCCAATTCTAGGTGATGGTAAGCATTTATCTCATCCTTCTATATCAAATGAAATAGAGCAAAAAACCAAGTTATAGGAAAACAATATTACAATCAAGTTAGTTTTAGTTGATTCATATAGGGTATAAAAGCCAATACTTATGTGTATGTCAGGCTTTGAGCTCTGGTATTTTACCTATATCACCCTATTAATTCTCATAGGAACCCTATGAAGTTGTAATTATTTCCATTTCACCAATAAGGAGACAGAAATAGAGAGGTTGAGGAGATGTGCCCAAGATCACACTAGTGAGAAGAAGAATTGGAATTTGAACCCAGGAAGTCTGAAAGGAGATCAAACTCCTAACCACTTAAAACATCCAAGAAGTAATAGAAAGTCAAAGTTGCTCAGTCATGGCCAACTCTTTGAGACCTCATGGAATTCTCCAGCCAAAAATACTGGAGTGGGTAGACATTCTCTTCCCCAGGGACTCTTCCCCACCAAGGAATCGAACTCAGGTCCCCCACATTGCGGGCAGATTCTTTACCAACTAAGTCACCAGGGAACCCCAATAGACAGATGCAGGTTCTATACCAGAGAGAGGGCAAGGGAACACATTTGAGGAAGGCTTTCTAGGAGATGAACACTGCAAGAATGAAGGGTATGGGCTGTCACAAATGGAGAAAGTGTTACCATAGAATTGAGGCTTTTTTACCAGCTGGTATTTCTGATCTCTTAATAGGGCAATAGAACCTAGGAGGCAACTTCCACTGTTGATATTTATTTCTATAACCTGGGCACCTAAAAATTGTCCTTCATAACAAGTATGGTAACAAGTGCCCAGCGAGCTTTTAAGGGATGGTGGTGAACAACCTACCTATCTTAATTACAGAAGGAGCAGAAGCAGCCATGAGTACTGAATGTGCATACTGGAGCCTATGGGAGCATCTACCAGGAAATACAGCACTGGTCCAGGAAAAGCCTACGAGAATCAGGGGCTCCTGGGGAAGCAGGCAGAGAAATGCAGGATGTCCAGGTTGAAAGGTCTCTGAAAGGACACCTACTTGAAGCTTTCTCTCTCTAGGACTCTAGTAGTTATGATGAGAAACCATCATGTTTCTTGCTTCTGTTCCTCTTCTGTGCTGTTTCCTGTGTCTGGAATGCTGCTCACCATCCTTCCCTGGCTAATTACCATAAAGACTCTTAGTATCCCTCATAGGTTTCTCCTGGTGGCTGTCCTGCTCTCCTGCTAGACTGTGAGCTCCTTGGAGGCAAAGACCATGTCCTATTCATCTTCATACTGTCGGTGTCTGGCACAGAGCTAAAATATGCAATCAGTGCTTGCTGAATGAATGGAAAAGACACTCCTGCCAAGCGGCTATCCATCTTTTGTGTGAACATTTTTTGTGGTCAGACAGCATACAGTCCTTTAAGTCTCACACCCCCCTAAACCTAGGAGTGGAGAATGAATTATGTGTAAAATGATCCAGACTGGGCTCCGGTGATGTCAGAGACAAAGCATCTCTCCATCTTTATCCTCCAGGGTGATGAGGATCCTGAGGTTGACACTTTAGTCCTTGTAACTCTGTCTGCAGAGTAACAGGGAGTCAAAGACAGGCAGCTTCCTCACAGTAACTTGCAGTTTGTGGCTGGGCTGGGTCAGGAAACACTGAAGCGACACTTTCGCCGTAAGCAGGTATGCCTCGGTAATAATTAAAGTGGGACAGACTAGTGTCCTTATCACCTGCTAATCCACACACAGTATCATGGGGGAAGGAATGAAATCACACAGGAAGAACCTGTCTGGCATCCTTTTGTGAGTCTGTGCGCATGTCTTTGTGTGCACTGGTGGGTGTGACTAGCAATACCATCCCAAAAGGACAGAGAGAGCTGATAGAAAGTTAGGAAGTTAAGGGTCATTTAGGCAAGCTCCATTTGAGAGCTATTCAAAGGCACAGGAGGAACAATTACATCAATAAATAGGTAGTTTATTAATCATATTAATAACAATGATGAATCAAGGAATCAAGAATTCTGCCTATCTGGCAAATATGGATGAAAATGAAAGAAGGTCCTTTCCCCCGCCTCACTCCCTCCCCCATAGGTTTTTATATCAAAACTATGTGACTCATCCACACACCCGTTATGAATCAGTCCAGGAAATAATTCCAAGACCTCTGCTAGTGACGAAAGTACAGGTTAAGCTCATTAAATCTACGGTGATTATGTCAGCTGACCACAGTAAGCTGAGACTGTCTGGTTCAATTTCGACACCTAAAGTCAAAGTTCAAGGAAGTCAGCTAAGATTTCAACTTAAAAAGGAGTGAAGGCGAAAAGCCAACATCCACATGAAAAAACCGACACAGTCTGTGTTCTGCTCTCACCTTCTCTTCACACCTCACTGTGAGAAGCTACCATGCGCACAGGCGGGGAGAACCATCAGGGATAGAGAGACAAGGCCTGGGGGATCTCCTTGGGCTCCCTGAAACCATGGGCCAAGGGGAGTTAGGTGGCAAATACAAATAATGACCAACTCTCAGAATCCCCCGGTCAGCTTGGCGGAGTGGAACTGCGAGTTCCCAAACACAGCAGGAGGGGAGGAGAGAAAATTCTCAGGAAGCTGCAGATGCTTATGTCCAAGTGAGTGTTTCTACTGTCTCAAAGGGACCTGGAGTCAAACGACACCCCCGAGACAGCAGATTTGTTCCCACTCTCTGCCACCACTTGCAGCAGCATCCCAGACAAGAGTACACAGTTTTCAGGTTTTTTGTGTTTGTTTTTAGCAAGGTTTAATTAAACTGCACGGCATCCAGAAGAAAGAAATGTACCAAAGAATCCAACCTGAGACCAGATTACACATTTGGGGTGGTGGGTGGGGCATCAATGCTAAGTGGGGGAGGGAGTACTTTAATCAGAAACAACGCCGAAATAAATCATACAATAAATTATTTTTTAAAAAGAGAGAAACTGATCGATATGCAAAGATGGACACACATACATACACACGCTCTTCGCACATATCACTCTAGTCTTGCACTGTGTTGATGAGGGCTCCCGTGCTGGTCGCCATGGGAAAAGACAAAGGTTAGACATGATAAGAGAAGGCTCAGCCCCTCTGCCACCAACGGAATGAGGTTCAAGACAGTTAAGAGAGGGAACCCGGTCACTTGTCAGAAACAAGAGTAGAAAGAAGGAAACAGCAGTTATCAAGGAAGATTTAATTGCTTCAAAGAGGGACAGAGGAAGAAAGCACAGAAAGCTAACATAAGTAAAGGCACAATGAATGTGGAGTTGAATGGAACCAAACCCTTCCTTCGGTTAGTTATCCTTTGTTTCTGTAAGTGTTTTGAAGGTGGTTGTCGTTTTGCTTCATTCTGCTTTTAAGAGGAAGGCAGAGTTCCAATTCCCTAAGTTAGGGTGGCGCCCGGAGAACCCCCATGACCACCTGGAGCTGGGGACTGAGATTCAACAGGGAAAGAAAGCCTACAACTGGAATGTCAGCAATCTGATCTGTAGTTCATTGTAGGTTGGGTTTCCAGAAGAACAGACAGCTCAGTGTAGTGCCATCAAAGGGCCTCAGCTGCCCTTTACTCCACCCCCAGAGCTTTGCAGAAGGGAAGGACCCTGGAGTCACACTTCTCCCCCACTCCCATAAGCACGCAGCCTACAGATTATTTCAAGTGATCAGGAGAATTAAAACACACCCCAACCCTGAGTTGCTCTGTAGCAAGTCTATTTACAATTTTCTCACCTCTCCCTGGAGGTGAGTCTGGGTTTCAAGTTGGGAAGCTGTGGGGTGAGGGGATGCCCCCAGTGCAGTGGCCAGTCTCCTCGCCTCCACCAGCTGAGAGAGCTGGTATACTTTCTGGAGGCCGGAGCCTCCCATCTGTTGGTGGGATAACCCGAAGTGCTCTCGCTTAGCGGGCCCAGGCAGTGAAACTACTGGGGGCGCTGTGGCTGGAGGAAACCCCCACCAGAGAGAAAACCTGGAATATTTAAGTGCTGTGATCCAGGTTTGGGGACCAGAGATGAGGGACACGGGGACATCAAGCTCATTGAAAAACCTGGAGGCCACTGGCCTGTTTCCCAGAAAGGGCGGTAAGAAACAACTATTAAGTTTTTCCCACTCGAGAAAAACAGCATAAAACCAAACCCACACAAGGGCTTTTAGCACAGCTTCCTGATGCTTAGCTGGGCAACGTCTCTTCCTTCCAGGAAGGAATAAGGGGGTTAATGGGACTGGGCAACAGCCTCAACATGAGACCACCCAATCTCCCACTGAAGAGACAACATTCCCACAAGCAATTTAAAAAGAGCAGTTTAAAAGGCGAGACGTTTTAGTGCTCTTATAGCCAGCCCACCTCAAACCTATATCACAAGCTTTTTACAGCGTACAAAATAGATCGGTAACTATGAGGCTCACATTCCCATTCTTCAACAGTAAATATACATGATAATAAATCTGTTATTAACAGAGGGACCAAATAAGGTATAAGGCAAAGACATTTAAATAGGTACTGTGTCATCAACATGCTCTGCAGAAGAAAATCCAGCTGACTAGATCTAGTCCCAGGCCTTTTCCCATGAGGCCAAGAAAATGAAAATACAATCCATACCCACATGACGCAGTCCAAATTCTGGGGAATATGGGGGCCAGCAGGTCACAGGGGAGGACGAAGGAGCCCCAATGAAAACCTGGGGTTTGGCTTTTACGTGTAACGCTTATTTCAATGCTCTGTGTTTGAGTAGTCAGGGGTAGGGGGGAAAGGTAACACTTTGATAACATTGTACAAAAGGCATCAACTCCCATTTCAAAAATAAATGGGAAGACTTCACAGTCCAAGTTCAATAGCCGGTCAGTGTCTCCCCTGGAACTCTGCTGCTGTGTCGAGTCCTGCACTTTCTCCTTTGCCCTCCACTAGCATCCCCTCTCTCAGCTCCCCTGGCTTCAGGATGCCAGGGATACTGCCAAGAGGTAACTGCTAACAGAAAATAAGAATTATAAATAAAAGAATGATTAGGAAAAGTTGTTGGTGGCAGACCTAATTGTGGTTTGCCTCAACAGTCAGTATGGTCCAGGGAATGGCAAAGGACAGCAGACCCCAGACAAGCAACTCAAGTTAAAAGTTCTCTCATCTAGCAGTGGGAAGACTTGGGTTTCACCGGGCACCACGAAAAGACCCTTAGTTTGTGATCCAAGACATTGGAAAGTCCCTAGGACAGTTTAAGCCTGTGACGTATCTGGTGAAAAGTCTTCATGGACTTTTTCCCATTCGTTCCAAACAATAGCATGGTTCCTCTGCTCTCACTGTAAGCTCTGAGCAGCCTCTGCACTCAAGGGCTTGAGCAAACCACACCAGCTGGATACGGAGCTCCACTCTGCTGTTAGAGAAAGGCAAGTCCCTTGTACCATGATCCAAGCTCAGGTCCTACCTAGACTGGGAACCTCCATTTTCTCTGGGCTCTTCAACTAGGACTTGGAAGATGAAACAATGTCGCTGGCTGCCACAGAAGATCAACTAGATCGAAGCACACTTCATCAAAGTCATTGTGCTTCTTGGCACAGAGGAATCTTTGACTCCCCCAGAAGCTTCCTCACCTGTCTCTACTCAGAAATGTTAACGTACGCAGGCTTGTGGCTAAATGGTGAAGGGAATGGGAAGAGCCTGCTCAGTCAGCTGGGCTATGAATTTCAGAGCCGGTGGGCCTTAGTTAAAAGTCTTCACAGCCCACAGAGCTGGACCTTTCACAAGGTGCTTCACCCTTCCCTCCTTTGTCATCCTGGGGGCTGCAGTTTCTGAATAGGACTGAAAGGGCCAGGGGCTTCTGGAGCCAGGCAGTAAAAGACGGAGGCAGCCTCGAGGTCAAGGTTAAGGCCAAAGCCAAGGTCCTATTTTCCTATCTCTCACTAGAGGTTTTAGGGATCTGAGAATCCATAATGAATGAATGAAAGGGACTTTTCTCTTGAGGGGATAAGGTGGTGAGAGAATGACAACATCCCTCAGCCTCAGCACCTGCGGAAGCGGAGCCACGAGTCCCAGACGGCTCCCACCATGGCCCCTGGTCCCTGTGCTGCAGAGGAACTGACTGGCTCTGAAAAGATGCCCAGTTCATTTCACCTTCTCTTTTCATTGATGTTTAGTTCAACTGGTTAGTATTTAGTGTTTCTATCCAGCCTACTTCTGGGTATGGGCGTGGGGTGGGATTACAGCAAAACCAAAATACCTCTAAAAACAGAGCAGATCCATTTCCTTGCCTATGCTCCAAACCTGACCTTTAAAACAGATCATTTCCCTGCAAACTCCTTTCCCGTTTCACTAAAAATGCCCACTCCCGAAAGTTCTGGCCATACCAGCTTCCTAAAATGAAGAAATATAATGTAGCCATCAAGTTCCTCTCTCTCCACCCGCCTACAGTGGGTAGGAGAAGGTGGAGGACCACTCTCCACCCCACCCCAACAATGAGTTCATTCATCACGACAAGGCACCTTTCCCCAGAGGAAAGCAGGAGACATGGAAGCTGCTTCCTCATCCGGCCAGCAGGGCTTGCTAGAGGGATGGGTGCAGGGCCTGAGGCCCTGCTGTCAATACAGAGAGTCCGTTCGTTCACCAAGTCCAGAGATGAGATGCATAGATGGAGGCGAGTCGGGAGGACGCTTGGAGTCTAGAGGTTGGCTGCACTGGAGAAACACATCAGGAGCTGTCATGCAGGTTTCAGGGGAATGGAAGGGACCATCTGAGAAGAGGAGAGGGTCCATCCTTTTCCTGAGGAGCAGGACCAAGCCAGGCTTCACCTGAGAATGGGGGGCAGAGGTGGGGCTCCACGGGCAGCTGAAAAAATAAAAATAAAAACCACATACATAAGGTCACTCACCAGACCCAGAATCACCAAACACTGCTAAAACGAGAGACAGGCAGGCTCTTTGAGCTATCCTTTAAAACCTGGGATGAGGTTTTGTCTTTTTAGAAATGCAGACCAGCAGCAGCAAATGTTAACCTAAGAAAAGCATACATCACTCCTATAGCCTACATAATTGTGGAAGAACTTCCTCGATTCTCTTCTTACCTCGGTTTGTTTTGCTGGGATATATCCTCTGAAAGTGTTTATACTCTTCCGGAGCAGGAAAGTCTTCGACTGGATGGAAAGAATACTTTGACTCAAAATCATCTGCAAAAGGAATAGAGCGTTAATTCCTATCACTGCCTAATTAACTCCTAATTCTGCCCCGGCTCCCATACGCCTCGCCGCTACTCCTAACCCTTCCTAATGCACTGAGAGGGCCTGCCTTGCGCAGTAAACCCATGAGGATGGCAACAGCAGTACTCTCTGTGCCTTGTATGTAGAGTGTGTTCAAAGGCTCTCTACTCTAAGGAATAAGTCTTGGAAATGGTTCTTTACATCTTTCCACAAACTGGTTCTTTACAACTTTTGGTTTGGATGTTTCCAAACGGGGCACATCCCAGTAAAGGAGCCCAGCTGTTTGCCTGGGAGGAGAAGGAAATATAATTCTGTTTTAGTAACACAGTCATCTTAAAGACTATCACCATGGGAAACCAACTGAACTGAATCCACAAACTGGGAGAAATTAAGCTAACCTGGGAATATTTGTCACCAGCTAGTGAGAGATTTTGACCAGGTAATTCCTTTTCGGTCTGGGCTCCCCTCAGGGAGTTCTGTAACACAGTTGGGAGAGCCATGGCATGGCCTCTGCTCCTACCTCCCATGGCTCCTCTACATGAAAGCTCAAGTTTCCTATGGGTATGACTTGATCGCATTCCACAAGGCATACCTTCTAAGCAAAAACCCTAGTCCACTTAATAGGAACAGACCAGAGCAGGGGCAGAAAGAGGTAATCATTGAAGAGTCTACAGAGCACAGGCTAAAATGGACCGTGAAGATTTTTCCTGACTTCCTCAACAGTTGTTCAGTTGCCCGGTGGTGTCCAACACTTCACGACCCCATGGACTGCAGCACATCAGGTCTCCCTGTCCCTCAGCAGAGGGTCTAGCAATACCTGCTGGACAACCTTTATTTGGTGCTTCATTACAGACCTAATGAACCAGACTCTCCCAGGTGGAGCCCGAGATTCATTTATAACCTTGCAAAAGTGGACCTGATAACCCTAGTCCATTTGGTCAATCTCCTTGTTTCACAGATAAGCGAAGTGAGGGCCAGAAATATGAAGTGACTTCTCCAAAGTAACAGAGCTAGTCAGTGGCTTTGGACTACCAGATAAATGCTATGCATACAATGTTCTGTTTTCAAAGGTCCAGAAAGGAGCCTTTCTTCCTCGGAGAATACGAAACTCCCATCTCTATAATCCTGAAGAGGATACAGTCTCGGACCTAAAAGCTGACCACGGATAATGAGCCTTGAAGAGCAAGAGAGTGGCTTCAGAGTTAGCAAAACACTTGCCGATTTTACTTTTCATCTCTTCCAAAGCAGTTGTCCTGAGAATTCACCTAAGGAAAGCAATGTACATGGATGGGAACAGAAGTCTGAAGGGAAGTCAGGAGAGGAACTGCAGTGAAGAGGGTACCAACTGGCCATGCCCATNTTCATTACAGACCTAATGAACCAGACTCTCCCAGGTGGAGCCCGAGATTCATTTATAACCTTGCAAAAGTGGACCTGATAACCCTAGTCCATTTGGTCAATCTCCTTGTTTCACAGATAAGCGAAGTGAGGTCCAGAAATATGAAGTGACTTCTCCAAAGTAACAGAGCTAGTCAGTGGCTTTGGACTACCAGATAAATGCTATGCATACAATGTTCTGTTTTCAAAGGTCCAGAAAGGAGCCTTTCTTCCTCGGAGAATACGAAACTCCCATCTCTATAATCCTGAAGAGGATACAGTCTCGGACCTAAAAGCTGACCACGGATAATGAGCCTTGAAGAGCAAGAGAGTGGCTTCAGAGTTAGCAAAACACTTGCCGATTTTACTTTTCATCTCTTCCAAAGCAGTTGTCCTGAGAATTCACCTAAGGAAAGCAATGTACATGGATGGGAACAGAAGTCTGAAGGGAAGTCAGGAGAGGAACTGCAGTGAAGAGGGTACCAACTGGCCATGCCCATTTTGCAGTGGCCACTGGAGTCAGTGAAGTCCCTTAGGAGCCATGAGACTAATACTGCTAGCTACTCACCCAAGAAAGATCGGACAGTGGTGATGGAATCTCTGTGGCCATTCCTCAGGGGCGGCGGTGGCGGAGGAGGCCCGGCTGGCGTTCTTGAGGGTGGAGGTGGGGGTTTTCCTCGGCTCAGGGGTTCTGACCCATGCACTCGGTATGGTGGTGGGGGAGGGGGGGCATCCCTGGCACCATTTCGGATCATCGGTGGCGGGGGTGGAGGAGCTGCAATTAGAATCGAAAGCAGTTAGGCTTGGATGCAGAGACTGTGATGGGCAGAGGGATGTAAGAGGCATGGGCCAAAAGAGCACCTCGGTGCCTTCCCAAGAGCCAGCCTCTGGGAGCCTCTGGGCAGCATGCTGAATGTCACACCCCCTCCTCTCAGCCCTGTTTCTTTTTCAAAACTTTTCCTTTCTTTATTTGGCTGCGCTGATGCAGTATATGAGATCTTAAGTTTCCCTGACCAGGGGTCGAACTCATGCCCCCTGCAGGAACACAGTGTCCCAGCCACTCGGATCGCCAGGAAGTCCTCCTGTTTCTTTAGCAACATCACATTCTTCCAGAGACAAAGTTCAGAATGAATAGATGACCCTTTTCCATTTCCCATGACAAGTCAGGCAAGAACCCTACTTATTTGTGATGATTTCTTCTTGGCTTTTCCACGCCTGCCTCCACAATTCAAAGTCAGGGCTTTCTCACTTTTAGCCGGTTCTACTGCAGAAAGCCTCTCCATTGTTTTCCTTCCTTCTGATCTCTTAGGCTTCCCATCCATTCTGCATACCAATAACTCACTAATCTCCCTCAAATACTAGCTCAAATTTTTTCAAGGGCTTTGCATTTCCTACCTCATGAAGTTTCAAATCCTTGGCTTCCACAAGTATCACCCCACAGTCTTCCTTGCTTACACAGTAATCTACCATGTGAGTGACCGGCTCTCGCCTTCCTTCTTTCCTTCCTAGCCTAGTTGAACTGACGCCATTCATCCACACTCCCACTGTTACCCCTGTCTCTCTCTACTACTCTACTATGCTATATTATAATTACTCATTATTTGCGCTTCTTTCTCAGGATACTGTACATTCCTTAAAGTCAGAGCAGTGTCCAATCATCTGAGTTCCCAAGCTCAGCCAGATGTATAGCAAATAGTAGGTATTTAATCAGTATTTGCTAAATAACCTGAATTACCTATGCTTTCCTCTTGTAACCAGTCCTTACTATCAAATCCTACCTATCCTTGAAGGTTTAACTCAATTCCCGTCTTCTCAAGGCTTTCTCAAAGCAACCCACTCTATTCTGATTCGCTCTTTTGCACCCTGACGGCATTTATAGACCATGTCACTTATTCCAGGACTCAGTAGTACAGACTAAAATGTGTGCCTTTCAAGTTATGTATAACAGTTTCACCGACAGAAGTTACATATTTCCAGTGACAGGCTCACTGCTCAAAAAAAAAAAAAAAAAAAAAAGTCGGGAAAGCCTCTTTAGAATTGCCTTCAAACCCAGTCAGACAGATCATAAATATTATTATATGATGGTCATTTCCCATTTTCTGAGGTTGCACCACCAACAAAAATATTCTTAACTATGTCTGACTTTTGGCCATTTCCAAATATCAAATTCACCCTTAAAAGACAAAAATCTGCCATCAAGCATTAGATAACATCAAAAGCATGCTGGATATCGGACTTCCCTGGTGGTCCAGTGGTTAAGAATTGTCTGCCAGTGCAGGGAAGGAACACAGGTTCGATCTCTGGTCCAGGAAGATCCCACATGCTGCAGAGCAACTAAGCCCACACACCACAACTACTGAGCCGGTGTACTAAATCTTTAAAACTTCTTGTAGCCAGCCCTGTACAAGTATGTGGCACTATCCCCGTTGCACTGCATAAATGAAGAAACGGGGACTCTGGCTATTTATCTAAGGTCACAGATCTAACAGACCCAGAACACGCCTACTCTTTCATAGTAAGAAAACTGCTACATACTGCTTTTCATAATTACCACAAGTATTAATTACCTCCCCAACAAATGTATAACCCAGTGAGACGGAGGTATGTCTTTTGGTACCTAGGCTATGCCCAATAAGAAGCTGTTACTTACACAGTACACAGAGAGACTACTTTGTTTAACAAACAACATTGTCTTAATAATAAGAGTATATATTATTCCTCCTGAATTACTGTCAGAATGTCTATAGAGTAACTGTAGTTAAGCATGAAACAGTAATGGGTTGATGCTTATAGACAAGGAGTCTGGCACTGTAGGCCCAGTAAATGTCAGTTTTAGCTTCCCGCAAAACATACTCAGAATGTAAACTCTCCCTCAATCTCTAAGGTCTGTGTAACCATGGACAGTGTCCATTAGAGGTAATAATTAAAGAGAAACCTCCTTAACACCTCCCAGCAGATCTCTAAACCCTGTTTTCATACCAAATCTGCTCAAACCAAAGCTCTTTCAGGTCATCCTTAAAACATTTCCCTCATGCTGAGATTTCTTCAGTTCAGTCACTCAGTCGTGTCCAACTCTTTGCGACCCCATGAATCGCAGCACGCCAGGCCTCCCTGTCCATCANAAAAAAAAAAAAAAAAAAAAAAAGTCGGGAAAGCCTCTTTAGAATTGCCTTCAAACCCAGTCAGACAGATCATAAATATTATTATATGATGGTCATTTCCCATTTTCTGAGGTTGCACCACCAACAAAAATATTCTTAACTATGTCTGACTTTTGGCCATTTCCAAATATCAAATTCACCCTTAAAAGACAAAAATCTGCCATCAAGCATTAGATAACATCAAAAGCATGCTGGATATCGGACTTCCCTGGTGGTCCAGTGGTTAAGAATTGTCTGCCAGTGCAGGGAAGGAACACAGGTTCGATCTCTGGTCCAGGAAGATCCCACATGCTGCAGAGCAACTAAGCCCACACACCACAACTACTGAGCCGGTGTACTAAATCTTTAAAACTTCTTGTAGCCAGCCCTGTACAAGTATGTGGCACTATCCCCGTTGCACTGCATAAATGAAGAAACGGGGACTCTGGCTATTTATCTAAGGTCACAGATCTAACAGACCCAGAACACGCCTACTCTTTCATAGTAAGAAAACTGCTACATACTGCTTTTCATAATTACCACAAGTATTAATTACCTCCCCAACAAATGTATAACCCAGTGAGACGGAGGTATGTCTTTTGGTACCTAGGCTATGCCCAATAAGAAGCTGTTACTTACACAGTACACAGAGAGACTACTTTGTTTAACAAACAACATTGTCTTAATAATAAGAGTATATATTATTCCTCCTGAATTACTGTCAGAATGTCTATAGAGTAACTGTAGTTAAGCATGAAACAGTAATGGGTTGATGCTTATAGACAAGGAGTCTGGCACTGTAGGCCCAGTAAATGTCAGTTTTAGCTTCCCGCAAAACATACTCAGAATGTAAACTCTCCCTCAATCTCTAAGGTCTGTGTAACCATGGACAGTGTCCATTAGAGGTAATAATTAAAGAGAAACCTCCTTAACACCTCCCAGCAGATCTCTAAACCCTGTTTTCATACCAAATCTGCTCAAACCAAAGCTCTTTCAGGTCATCCTTAAAACATTTCCCTCATGCTGAGATTTCTTCAGTTCAGTCACTCAGTCGTGTCCAACTCTTTGCGACCCCATGAATCGCAGCACGCCAGGCCTCCCTGTCCATCACCAACTCCCGGAGTTCACCCAAACTCACATCCATTGAGTCGGTGATGCCATCCATCCATCTCATCCTCTGTCGTCCCCTTCTCCTCCTGACTCCAATCCCTCCCAGCATCAGAGTCTTTTCCAGTGAATCAACTCTTTGCATGAGGTGGCCAAAGTACTGGAGTTTCAGCTTTAGCATCATCCCTTCCAAAGAACACCAGGACTGATCTCCTTTAAAATGGACTGGTTGGATCTCCTTGTAGTCCAAGGGACTCTCAAGTCTTCTCCAGCATCACCGTTCAAAAGCATCAATTCTTTAGCACTCAGCTTTCTTCACAGTCCAATTCTCACATCCATACAAGTGAGTGAAGTCGCTCAGTCGTGTCTGACTATTTTCGACCCTATAGACTGTAGCCTACCAGGCTCCTTTGTCCATGGGATTTTCCAAGCAATAGTACTGGAGTGGACTGCCATTGCCTTGACTAGATGGACCTTTGTTAGCAAAGTAATGTCTCTGCTTTTGAATATGCTGTCTAGGTTGGTCATAACTTTCCTTCCAAGGAGTAAGCGTCTTTTGATTTCATGGCTGCAATCACCATCTGCAGTGATTCTGGAGCCCCCAAAAATAAAGTCTGACACTGTTTCCACTGTTTCCCCATCTATTTCTCATGAAGTGATGGGATCGGATCCCATGATCTTAGTTTTCTGAATGTTGAGCTTTAAGCCAACTTTTTCACTCTCCTCTTTCATTGTCATCAAGAGGCTTTTTAGTTCCTCTTCACATTCTGCCATAAGGGTGATGTCATCTGCATATCTGAGGTTATTGATATTTCTCCTGGCAATGTTGATTCCAGCTTGTGCTTCTTCCAGCCCAGCGTTTCTCATGATATACTCTGCATGTAAGTTAAATAAGCAAGGTGACAATATACAGCCCTGACATACTCCTTTTCCTATTTGGAACCAGTCTGTTGTTCCATGTCCAGTTCTAACTGTTGCTTCCTGACCTGCATATAGGTTTCTCAAGAGGCAGGTCAGATTTCTTAGGGTCCTGGAAATCTGTGTCTACTCAGACTCCCTGGTGGGGATAGGCCAAATAAAGTAGACAGCATCAGCCAAGCTCAAAAGGATACCAGTAAGGCTGTGAGCAGGTAGCAGTGATGACAGCCAACCTGGACAGGCAAAATGGAGCATGACAAAGAACCACCTGCTTGGTATTCTTAGCTCAGGGACGGTAATCCTGACCAGGTTCTGCTGTTTGTCACATCCAGTTTTAAGACTACTTCAAGTGACAGAGCTGGAACCCAATAACCCCAAGAGACAAGCAGTGTGTAAAAGAAACCTCAGGGTGGGAAGATCAACTTTTGTAATCCAAGATAAACCTAATTTTGAGTAAAGCGTAATGTTATTGATTCTTTTGTTTTAACTGAAGCAGGGCTTCCCTGGTGGCTCAGATGGTAAAGAATCTGCTTGCATTGTGAGAGATCCAGATTCGAACCTTGAGTTGGGAAGATCCCCTGGCATAAGGAATGGCAACCTGCTCCAATATTCTTGCCTGGACAATTCCATGGACGTAAGAGCCTGGCAAACTATAGTCCACGGGGTGGCAAAGAGTTGGACAGGACTGAGCACACAGACATCGCTGATTTACAATGTTGCACTTACATCTACTAAACCGAACCTCCCACTCCATCCTTGATTCTTTTCAAAAGAAAAAAATGCCCTTCAAATTAGAGTTTTACTCTACAGAGGAAAAATTCAAAAAGAAACTTTATGGACCAATAAGAAGGGATATTTTCGGTCTTTAAGTACCCTGGGCAAGGCAAAGAGTCCTTTTGCCTTTTTTACATGTTCTTTTGCCTTTTTACATATTCTTTCAAATGTAAATCATTCCTAGAGAAACAAAAGTACATTATAACATGTTAGCATTATCATAGTATGATTAATTAATAGAAATAAGTCCATGAAAACTACCCAGAAGCCCTTTGCATAAAACCACTAAACTCACCAGCGCACTACAGTTTATAGAGCACTTCTATGCATTCTTTTATTTACAGCCACCTCTGAAAGTACTATGAATATCATTTTACAAATCAGGAAATAAACTCAGAAATCGGAGTGATAGGCCCAATGTCACAAACAAATGGAGCCAATACTCAAAAGATCTCTGACTAAAATATCTCAATTTTTTTTTTTCCAGAGTATCATTTTTAAGAACTGTTGCTCTGGTTTACTGATGCAGAAAGTAGACTGAGGCCTATGGCAGGCTTCAACGTTGGTGATGGCTAATAGAAGAACAAGACTCATAACTTCACAATATTCTAAAGAAATCACAAAGAAAGAACTGAGAAGTGGGAAGCAAGAAGTCTACAGACATTTAAAATGACTCAATTCAACCCACGGAAATTACATTCTCCCCTGCTTCTATTCCTGGTTGGGTTTAGAAAGATATGGGCTCTGGCTCAGATAAAGGGTCATTAAAAAAAATTCTTTAGTTAAAAAAAATTTTTTTAACCAAAACTTTATAAAATCAAAGGTCACGTTGGGACTATATCCTTACTGCTAAAGCCAGGGAGACACAGAGTTGGCCATGTACTAGGCTCCTGTGTGACCACCTGATACCATGGCCAGCTCCCAGAATAGATGTCTCTGTACTTAGTCAAGCAGCATACAGGTTAATGGGGCTTTAATGCATGCTTCCTGGTGACAAACCTTCCTACTGGATGATTTCACCTATACATGTGGGGTGTCTAAAGCCAAAGTTCAAAAGCCATTTGTGGAGGGTGTGGCTCAAAGCCCAGGGATACAAAAGCATTGTTGCTATTCAGTCTCTTAAGTTGTGTCTGACTCTTCTGTGATCCCATGGACTGTAGCCTGCCAGGCACCTCTGTCCATCGGATTTCCCAGGCAAGAATACTAGAGTGGGTTGCCATTTCCTTCTTCAGGGGATCTTCCTGATCCTGGGATTGGGACCTGGATGTCTCCTGCATTGACATACAGACTGCTTACCACTGAGCCACCAGGGGAGCTGATACAACAGAATATGGGAGCCAAAATCCCTGGGCCTAAGAAGGGCTTCCCTGGTGGCTCAGATGGTAAAGAATCTGCCTTCAGTGCAGGAGACCTAGGTTCGATCCCAGGGTCAGGAAGATCCCCTGGAGAAGGGAATGGCAACCCATGCCAATATTCCTGCCTGGAGAATTCCATGGACAGAGGATTCTGGCAGGCTATAGTCCATGGAATTGCAAAGAGTTGGACACAACTGAGTGACTAACACTACAGAACACTAAGAAGCTCCAGAGAGCTATCAGAGTCTCATTCACTTTCTACTTTCAGTCGGGCTATTTTGAAAGATGACACAACTTCTTCCACATTTTCGCTTGATTCAGAGTCCAGAGAGCTCACCGTCACACCATAGAACCCTTCTCTTCCACCTTTTCAAAGGTTCCTGAATCTTCTCCTCACCCAGTTTAGCAGCATGGTCCCTTGTGACAATCACTCCCTAACACACCCTCTTACCTCCCTTGTCCCACTCTCCCTCATGGTCACACATGCCTACAAAACGCTAACCTGGTTAATTACAACTCTGCCCCAACTCAGGACTGGCAGAGACGCAGCTGAACACACGTCGAGCTGATGAACCTCACTGGGAACATGTGGCCCCTAAGCTGGAGTGAGCCCTCTGTGTCACTGGTCACCGCAGCACACTTCCCTCTTTCACTCACTCACCCGTGCGCCCAGATGGCCAATTCATGCCCTCTTTCCTCTCCTCAAATCTCTAACTCCTTACCCACATTCACAGCAGATGTCCTTGCTTTCAAACTCACCAAGAAGATAGAACCAAAAAAAAAAAAACTACAGAAGAAACTTTCCGCATGCTCCTACCACTACACCCACCTACCCACTTGCTTCTTTGCCTATATGTTCAGTCACCCCTCTTGCTACCCAGAAGAACTATCTGAATTCTTACCTAAGGCCAACCCTTGACCTGTGGATCAGATTTCATTCCTTTTTGCCTCCCTGAGGATTATCCAGGCAATCTCCCCTTCCCTACAGGATCATTCCACTAGCATACCAACAGATGCTGAAACCTCTCCCATCTTGGAGCATGGGGCAGGGGGATCAACCCTCAATCTCACATCCTCCTCCAGCAACCGTTCCGCATAGCTGCAGCCCTCTCCCTTTATAGCAAACTCCCTAGACGTCTACTGCTGCCTTCATCAAGGCCTCTCCTATTCCTGCATGCTTGAACCCAATCCAAGCAGACTTCACTTCACCCTCTCCTCCACATTCCACTAAAACCACTCACAAGCATAGTTTGTGGATCCTCAAAATGATTCTTCGTGTTGCTGAGACCAGTGGCACTCTCAGCCCTCAGCTCGCCTGGCCCCCTGGCGGCACAGGCCCTGGGCGCTCACTGCCTCCCCCTCGGCCTCTCCCACTCCTCTAGGCACTGCTCTCTTCCTCACTCCAGGCCCTTTCTCAGCTTCCTCTGCCTTAGTACTCTCACTGCTCTGGCCTCTCCTATAGGAAGGACTCACGCCCCAGACCTCTCCTCTCCTTTAATGAACTCACCCCCCAGGTGGTCTCGCCCCAGCACACAGTCCTCTTTCACGGAATCTAGCTGACCGCCACGTCCTGCTGCTTGTCCCCTCGCGCGTCCCGGTCTTGCCACAACGGTCTCCCTGCCGTCCCGTCTCAGGGCCTGAGCATCTGCTGCTCTCAGTGCCGCTTAGTGCATCCCCTCAGCTTCTTCAGGTCTTTGCCAAACTGTCACTTTATCAGCGAGGCCTTCCCTGGCCCTGCTTTTACCCTCATCCCTGCAATTTAAGTATTTCCTCATCCCCACTCCAGTACATTCCATCCCCTTTCTCTGCTTCGTATTTCTCTAAAGCATCTATATACTATGTGCTTATATATTTTTTTTTGCTTGTTTTCTTTATACATACACACATATATATATATATACATATATTTTTTTCTATTAACTTATTTTCCTCAGTGTTCAGAACAGGATTTTTTGGCTTTTTTAAATTTATTGCTGTTTCCCTAACAACAGAATCTGACATGTAAAAAGGCACTAATAAACCTGTCCAGTGAGCATTCACTTCAGTCACTGAAGGAGAGCTTTGGTGAGAAGGGTGAAAAGGAAGAGAGACTCAGTCTGGGTATGAGGGGAAACACAAGGTACTTCCAGGCACTTACCTGCTCCCCGGCTGGGGGGGTCACGGGTTGGGGGAGGTGGCCTATTACTCTGTGAAGAGGGGGAGGCTGAGGTGGGCGGAGGAGGCGCCAGGCCTCTGGCAGGGCCTGGAGTCTTCCTATGCAAAGAATTGTGTCTCTGTGGCAGCTCAGGGGCTGACTCATTCGTGGGGCTGGAGGGTCCGTTGGGGACCCCAGGAGGCTGGCGGTAAGGCGGCGGAGGAGGAGCCAGAGACTGGCCACTTGGTCCCGATCTGACATTCACAGGGGAAGGAGGCGGCTTGACTGGGGGTGGAGCAGAAGGTCCCTCTCGACCCGGGTGAAGCCTCTGTCCAGGCGTGGGTGGCAGGGGTTTCTCTCTGTTGTAGGCCGCGGCTTTGTTGCTGTGCATAGGCAGGGGCGTGGGAGGGGCGTTGGCACGCCGCCCCGGGGGAGGTGGAGGAGGGGCGGAGGAGCTGTGCTTCATCCCGGTACTGCTGGTGGGATTGGGCCGAGAGAGGTCCGGTAACGAGGGTCTCTGTGTCCGGGGCAGCTCTGGGAGTGAGGCCCGGCTGCTGTCTGTGTCATCTTGAGGACGCCCGCTGGCTGTGGTCCCTGGAGGCCTCGGGGCAGCAGCTCGGGAACTGGGGACTTGGAGGGCTGGCTTACCAGCCAGGTTCTCTGCAAATACAGCAGACAGCACCAGGTCAACAGAGCCAGGCGCACGGTGGTGAGTTGTCTCCATGTCACCCTGCCTCCTCTGTGCGACCTGCATGGCAGCACGTACAGTTCTGGGGTTTAACTGGGTTTCAGGCTCAAGGTCCATTAACAAACACTACTGCTGCAAGTCGAACGCACTTTCATCCAATCCCTCGGCTTCTGCCTTAGTCTCCTCTGTCACTCCTCCCCTGCTCCCTCTCCTCTTTGCTGCACCTCTACCATATTCCTGATTTCCAGGGGTCCCGCTTGGGACCAGTCAAAAACGAACGCACTTGGGAAATACCCTAAGGAAGTCCTTACCACATACCTGAACTGTCCTTGGCTCCCACAGGGCGCAGCTTTGGCACTCCTCCTTGGAAGAGACCTCCCTTGGCCTGCAGGGCAGCTGCTCCAGAACCGTAACCACCACTGCTTCCTTTGGGTTCTGGAAAGCACACCATTGGGATTATCATTTCATGTGTGCTCTGAGCAGGTGACTAAGTCAGTCCTGAGGAGAAACCCGTCCTTCTCCTTGGGCTGTCATTTGCAAACCGCCACTGCTTTTGTCCTTCCACTGAAACAGAAAGTGAGACTCTCTGCTCCACAGCTTCAAGTAGGCATGGGGATGAAACTTTGGGCTGTGATGAAAGAGAACGAATGGAACGAGAAGCCAGTCTTCCTTTATTTAGGGCAGAGGGGTAACCAGGATGAAGAGAGTTCTCTAAGCTCTCCTCTCCAAGTCCCAGGTGATCAGGGGCTGATGGCTCTGGGTGTGAGCCAGCTCTCCAGAGGCCCTCCAGCAAGAACACTTGCAGCAATTATAAAATCATTACTGGCTTCAGCTTATCAGTTTTCAGGACTGTGGTGGTTTCCTCAGAGAAAAGCCAAGGATGTGCCCTAACAAGCTCGAGAGATAGTAGGAGACTGGAGGCTTAAGACCCCAAGAATGTTTCTCAAAGGTCAAAAAGGAACTTCTGAGGCATTCAAAGGTACAGATGAGAAGACAGTCACAGAACACCCTAACACAAAACTCCCACCCAAGATCCAACAATAAAAATGACAGCCAGGCCGAGGCTCCAGGTCAACCCTGGGGTCCTGGCGGTGCGCAAGGTGATGCGGCTTAGACTCACTCTCGAGGATGGGAGCGCTCCGATCATTAACGTTGGTCACCTTCCTCAGCTTAGTGCCCTTGCAGATGTCCTGGAGGAGGGCGCCTCGACCCCGCTGCTCATCTCTACTCAGCTTGGGCGGTTCAGTGTTTGCCTGAAAGGAGGAGACAAAAGTTCACCCTCAATACCCTCTTCATCACAAGTTCAGGATAAATGTCTGTGGCAAACTGGATTCCATCCAATGCCTGTCTAGCCTGATAAGCTACATGTGCCAAACGACACCCTTCTCACACCCTTGTCTCATGCTGTCCCTTCGGTGAAGGGAGAGCTCTCCCTCCTGTTCAGAGGCTTCTGACAGGAGGCCTGCACCAGTACCAACAGAGTACCTATGTGCTGGGCTTGTGTCAGACGCTTTGTCTGTATGGCATCATGATCATCAATGCAAACATTTATGGAGTCCCTACTATACCAGAAGTATTGTGCTAATAATAATAAGCACATTGCTTTCATGATCTCATTTCAACCTTGAAACAGACCTATGACCAACTATAGTAAGAACACAAGGACAGACCCCTAGATTAATGGAACAAAAGACACTCCACAAGCAGGTCCAGATCTATATAAGAAAAAATAAAACTATAGTTCATCGGTGCAGAAAGGATAGGTTATTAAATACAAGGTGTTAAAAACTAGTGGTTAATTTTCTGAGGGATGCACCATGGGGCATGTAGGATCTTAGTTCCCTGGCTAGGGCTCAAACTTGAGCCCCCTGAAGTGAAAGCTCAGAGTTCTAACCACTGGAATGCCAGGGAAGTCCAATAAGCGGTTAATTTTCAGAAAAAAATAATAAAGTTAAATACCTACCTTAGGGCTTTACTCTGGCTGAATTAAAAATTTTAAGTGTAAAAAAATTAACCCACAGAAGTACTATATGGAAAAAAATAGGTAAGGGGAAGGACTTCTTATCAAGACAATCAAACTACAGGAAAAGACCAATAGATTTCTTTATTACAGATTATTCACTTAGGAATATAATATGCAGATAACACACTGGAAGGAGAAATTATCAGTGACAAATATAACATATGATAGAAACAAAGGTAGCGTTCTAAATCTATACAGCACTAACAAACAAGATGACTTAGAAATCAATAAGATAATAAGCAAGAAAGATTATGAACAGTACTGAGGTTTCCCAGGCGGCTCAGCAGGTAAAGAATCTGCCTGCAAAGCAGGAAATGCAGGAGACTTGAGTTTGATCCCTGGGTCGGGAAGATCCCCTGGAGAAGGAAATGGCAACCCACTCCAGTATGCTTGCCTGGAGAATCCCATGGACAGAGGAGCCTGGCAAGCTACAGTCCATAGATAGAATCACAAAGAGTCAGACATGACTGAAGCGACTTAGCACACACACACACATGAACAATACGGAGTAAAGAAAGTCAAAAGAGCCAGCAAATATGAAAAGAAAAAACCTTCAACTATAACAATAAAAAAAACTGTAGTGTGAAACAGTATTATTATTTACCTATGATACTGGTTAAGGTTAAAATTACAAAAAGAGTTTGTTAGCTTTGTGAAGGCACTGCCTGTATAGTGCCTGGCACACTGAAGGTGTTAACAACAGAACAAAAATCTGCCTTATGGTGGTCACAAGATTCGGAAAGTCTAGCACAGGACTTCTCTGGTGGTCCAGTGGTTAAGACTCGGTGCTTTCACTTCAGGGGGCACAGGTCTGATCCCTGGCCATGGAACTAAGACCCTGCATGCCACGTGTGCGTGCGTGCGTGCTCAGTCGCTTCAGTCGTGTCCAACTCTTTGTGACTCCATGGACTGTAGCCCTCCAGGCGCCTCTGTTGACGGGATTTTTCCTGCCAAGAGCACTGGAGTGGGTTGCCACACCCTCCTCCAGGGGATCTTCCCGACCCAGGGATCAAACCTCCTGCGTCCCCTGCACCGCAGGTGGACTCTACCCACTGAGCCACCTAGGAAGCCTATGTGCCATGAGGCACAGCTGAAAAATAGCACAGAAGTCTAGCACAAGAGTTCTACTTCCAGAAATTAACTTGAAGAAAATAACTGAAGCAGTGCACAAAGATAATAAAAGGAACAGTTTATAACAGCATAAAGCTGAAAGTAATCTAGAAGTTCAACCAGGAAGAACAACGAGCAGGATACCAGTTAAGCAACTTCAAGTGCCTACCTTCACCCTTTTCTGGCCAAACTCTCTACTCATCTTTCAAGATTCAGCTCAGTATCATCTCCCCCCAGAAGCTTCTCTCATGGCTGCCTCCTCTCCTTCGACCACTGGTGAGGTGCCCTTCTTGTGGCCCCATTGATCTCTGCATAGCACGGATTTTGTCTGTTGACTTAATCTGTCTCACTCATTACACTGGGGGCCCTTAAAAGCAGAAACTGTTTCATTTCAGGTTGATAGGATCACAGATGATTTTTATCTGCTTCTTTTTGCTTATCCGCATATTTCCCCTTTTAATTTTTAAATAAATTCGTGTGGAGAGTCAAGCAATATATAAGCTCTTATATGGGAATTCCCTGGCAGTCCCATGGTTACGACTCTTGCACTTTCACTGCTGAGGGCACAGGTTCAAGTCCCTGGGCAAGGAACTAAGACCCCACAAGTCAAGTGGTACAGCCAAAAACAATAAAAAATGTTTAAAAAAAAATGAAAATTAAAAAGTATAGAGAAAATTAAAGTATAGAGTAAAATTATATGGCTTTCTAAATTGTAGTCAGCCAAGTCTCTGACACACACTAAGCCCCCAGTGAAAAGGCTATGAGGGAATGACAAAGAACAATGCAGCGCGGTAACCTAAAGGCCACAGGGATCCAGGGGTAACTGTGGATCTTTGAACTCTACTCTATCAAGAGCAGTTCTGCTTTTACCTACTTTACTTATTGGTCTTCCACATAAAATTTCATCTGAAAAGGGGATCCAGGGCTTCCCTGGTGGCTCAGTAGCAAAGAATCTGCCTGCCAAGACAGGAGACATGGGTTCAATCCCTGAGCCAGGAAGATCTCACATGCCTCTAAGCAACGAAGCCCAGGAGCCATAACTGTCGTGACAGTGCTCTAGAGCCCAAGAATCACAACCACTGAGCTCACATGCCACAACTACTGAGCCCACATGCCCAGACCCCATGAGCAGACCCCTAGAGTAGCCACCTCAATGAGAAGCCCGAGCACCGCAGCTAGAGAGGAGATCCTGCTCACCCCAACTAGAGAAAAGCCCACGCAGCAGTGAAGAGCCAGCACAGCTGAAATAAATGAGGTTTTCAAAGGGGATTCACACACACGCTCAGACAAAATGTCTCAAACCCAAAACTTACAAGAAAAAAAAACAGAAGTTGGCAGGCCTGAGCTCTAGTCCTAGTACTGAAACAAACTAGCGAGGTAAGTCTCTTTTGGGGCACAGAGAAAGGACACACCGACCTTTATATCACAAATAGTTTAACAAGGGAAAAAACACTGGTGCCACCAGCTCAGAGCTCCACTTAGACTGCACCAGGATAGGAAAGCCAAGACAAGCCATCATGGTCCTAAGAGGACTTCTCAGCAATCAGAACTAACTGAGGAAGACAGACTTTATTTCTTCAGTCTCCATCCTCCCACACCATATATATCTTACACCAGGAAGCCTGAAGTATGCATTCAGGTTTTGGGATAGCTGAGTGGAAGGACGACCTACCTGATGAAAAGTGGGAGGTGGAGGAGGACCGGGGGGTGGTGGAGGAGGAGGAGGAATTGGCATCCTTGCCCTGCGTGCAGTTGGCACTGCTCTTGCTCTGTTTTAATCTGCAGCTTTAGGTCACTCATAAACCTGCAAGTGAAGCAGAAATAAATTCAAGAGAACAACTTTGCCCTGAGAGACACTGAATACCAGAAGAACCAGAGGCCCGGGCACAACACCAGAGAAACTAGGCACTCATCTCTTAGGCGCACTGGGATCCTGTCCTGGGCTCGGGAACTCTTTTCCGTAAAGGGGCCAGATAAAAACAATACTTTAGGCTCTGTAAACTGCCCACGGTCTCTGTTGCACATTATTCTTTTGTTTTGCTTTGACAGCCTTTTATATTACTAAACTTCATTTTTAACAGCGGTTTTAGGTTCACAGCAAAACTGAGCAAAAAGTACCGAGTTCCCTTAAAACCTCTGTCCCCCCAGCCAAACACACAGTATCCCACCATCTACATCCTGCTGTGGTACTTTGCTGTAACTGATGAACCTACACTGACACCTCACAATTGCCCAAAGGCCATAGTTTACATTAGGGTTCACTCTTTTTTTTTAATTAAATCATTTAGTTCTTTTTGGCTTTGCTCTGGGTCTTTGTTGTTTCCGGTGGGCTTTCTCTAGCTGCAGTGCTCAGGCTTCTCACAGACGTGGCTTCTCTCATTGCCAAGCACAGGTTCTAGGACACGCAGGTTTCAGTAGCTGTGGCTTGTGGCTCTAGAGCTCAGGCTCAGTAGCTTGGTGCATGCATGGGTTTAGTTGCTCCAAAGGCCTGTGAGATCTTCCTGGACCAGGGAGTGAACCCGTGTCTCCTGTATTGCAAGGTGGACTCTTAACCACTGGACTACCAGGGAAGCTCTAGGGTTCACTCATGCATTTGTACATTTCATGGGTTTAGACAAATATATAATGGAAAAGCCCCTGATGCTGGGAAAGACTGGGGGCAGAAGGAGACAGGGGTGACAGAGGATGAGATGGTTGGATGGCATCACCGATTCAATGGACATGAGTTTGAGCAAGCTCCAGGATATAGTGAAGGACAGGGAAGCCTAGCACTCTGCAGCTCATGGGGTCGTTGAGTTGAACACAGCTTAGTGACTGAACAACAAATAATGACAACTGTCCACCAATGTAGCTGGCTCTCCAGGTGGTGCTAGTGGTAAAGAACCCACCTGCCAGGGAAACCTAAGAGACACAGGTTCAATCCCTGAATCAGGAAGATCATCTGGAGGAGGGCGTGGCAAACCACTCCAGTATTCTTGCCTGGGGAATTCCATGGACAGGGGAGCCTAGCAGGCTACAGTCCATGGGGTTGCAAAGAGCTGGACATGCCTGAGTTACACAGCACACACATAAACACCAATGTAATACCATACAGAATCATCTCACTTTGCTAAAAATTCTTTTTTTGCTCTACCTATTCATCCCCCCCTGCCCCCGTCCTTTGAACCCCTGGCAACCACTGAACTTTTTAATGTCTCCATAGTTTTGCCTTTTCCAGAACTGTCACTTTGTTGGAATCATACAGCATGTATCTTTCTCAGATTGGCTTCTTTCACTTGATAATATGCATTTCAGTTTCTTCCATGTCTTTTCACGGCTTAATAACTCATTTCTTTTTAGCACTGGATAACATTCCACTGTCTGGATGTACCACAGTTCGTTTTATCCATTCACCTCCTAAAGGACATCTGGGTTGCTTCCAAGCCTGAGCAATTATGAATAATGCTGATATAAACATCCTTGTGCAGGCTTTTGTGAGGACATAAGCTTTTGACTCATTTGGGTAAATATTAAGAAGTATGAGTGATGGATCATATGGTAAGAGTATGTTTTGTAATAAACTGCCAAAATAATCTTCTGCAGTGGCTGTATCAATTTGCAGTTCTCACAAGCAATGGGTAAGAGTTCCTACTGTTTCATATCCTTGCGAGTATTCTGAATTTTGGTCATTCTAATAGGTGTATAGTCCTGTTGTTCTAATTTGCAATTCCCAAATGACACGTGATGTTGGAATCTTCTCAAATGCTGACTTGCCATCTATATATCTTCTTTGATGAAGTGCCTGTTCAGGTCTTTTGCCCACTTTTTAATTGGGTTGTTTTCTTACTGTTGAGTTTTAAGAGCTCTTTATATATTTTAGCTAATGGTCTTTTATCAGCTGTACCTTTTGCAAATATTTTCTCTTATTCTGTGGTTTGTCTTTTCAGTCTCTTGATCTTTACATTTTGAAAATGTAAAAAAATGTTCTTAGTCATTGCGCCATACAAAACAGATCATGGACCAGATCTGACTCATGGGCCGAAGTTTACTGACCCCTGATACAGTCATATGACTGGAATCTGATAAGAGCATAAATACTATGTGCAAATTTAACCCATCAGTGGCTGAACACTTAAAACTCAGAAACTATATGGTTGTCTCCCTGTTAAAGAGTTTGTAAGTGTTCCTCATTTCACAAAGGAGACTAAAGCCAGGGGACTCTTACCCTAAGACACTGAAGTAGGGGGCAAAGATAAAACCAAAACTCAAGAACAATACCTCCAAAAAGTCACTCCAAGGAAATCCCACTTCTTGAACCCCTCAAAGTCAAAGCCAAATAACTGCAGGGGTTTCGTTCTAAACTCTTTTGTTATAGGAGTGAACAAAATCTTTCTGTGAGTAAAGAACACTTAAACACTTCTCTCAATGCCCGGAGAATGATAAAACGGCAAATATTTCAGAGGTTCTATAAAACCAAGAACCGTTGTAGGTGAGTAAAATTTGATTAAAAACATGACTGTGAATGTCTTCAAAATCCCAACTCCTCCCAGAGTAATGCCACTAAAGGTTGTCTGCCCAACAGAACATTTTGCTCCAACCACAAAAACCTGGACACTACTCTGGCTGGGTGGCTCCTGTGGGGAGTAGTGTCTGAATTCACTTCAAAGAACAACCAGCTGGCTCTCCTCTAAGGGGACTACCTTCTCATTTCTGGTTTCAAAACTAAGTCTAGTTTTCCTCTCCAAGGAATCTAACATACTAGACTTGAGAAATTGGTCAAAATAGTAAATGCTCATAAGCAGAACATCTATCACAGAGTGTGAGGGGTGTTAAAATGAAAGAAACATATGGAGAAGAAGAAATAAACGTTCTTCTATTGAGTTCTCTGGGATCACTATGACCATTCCACTTAGGTCCCCATAGCCGGCATATAGCCAGCAGCCTAACAATAGGGAAAATTATAGTCCATTCAGAAACAAACATTGTCAACTAATTCCAGTCACCTCGGTTCAGTTCAGTTCAGTTCAGTCACTCAGTCGTGGCCGACTCTTTGCGACCCCATGAATTGCAGCACGCCAGGCCTCCCTGTCCATCACCAACTCCCAGAGTTGACTCAGACTCACGCCCATCAAGTCAGTGATGCCATCCAGCCATCTCATCCTCTGTCGTCCCCTTCTCCTCCTGCCCCTAATCCCTCCCAGAATCAGAGTCTTTTCCAATAAGTCAACTCTTCGCATGAGGTGGCCAAAGTACTGGAGTTTCTGCCTTTTCTGGGCTTCCCATTTTACTTACTTTGGCCATTGCCACGGCTGAAACTGTCTTCTAAAATGACCTGGAAAAGAGGTTTAGACAAGTCCCTAATTCTTCCCAGACCCACAAGCTGATCCAACCTACGTGCTACAAAATAAGAAATAACCTGAAGGGAACCTTAAATCTGATAGTGACTGTCACTTATTAGGCAAAGCAGTAATTCTCTAGCAAAGCAAATCTTTTTTTAAAGTCACCCACTGCAAAAGACCACTAATACTTTAGTTAAGTTGCTTGGTCAGTCGTGTCCGACTCTTTGTGACCCTGTGGACTATAGCCCACCAGGTTCCTCTGTCCATGGGATTCTCCAGGCAAGAATACTGGAGTGGGCTGCCATTTCCTTCTCCAGGGGATCTTCCCGACCCAGGGATCAAAGCCAGGTCTCCTGCATTGCAGGCAGACGCTTTAACCTCTGAGCCACCAGGGAAGCCCAACTAATACATCACACAGTTAAAGATACCTTTTAAAATAGGCTCAATTCAAACTCCGATTTCAAAATAGATCCCTCAAAAAAATCACTTTTGGGAGTTCCCCGATGGCCTATGGTTAGGATTCTGGGCTTTCACTGCCATGACCCAGGTTCAATCTCTGGTCAGGAAACAGGTCCTGCAAGCCATGGAGTGTGTGTGTGTGTGCACACACACTTTTATCAAATGACTGTCTTTAGCGCTGATTTCCAGCAGTGGCTCTCAGCCTCCATGCTGCCTTCACAAAGACTGCAAGCATGTCACCCTCCCGTCAGGGACACAGAGTATACAATGATGCCCTGTACAGTAAAGTATTATCATTCCCATTTTACAGGCGGGAACTCTGAAGTTCGAGGAGCAGGGGTCTATGTACACACTAGGGTAAGAGGCAGGCCGACTGAGCTAAGGGCAACCCCCATGATCACTCAGGAGGAAAGTGCAGAGTGAGGACTCAAACTCAGGTCTCCACGTCCCTTTCTACCTCACTCATCACTATGAAACAAATCTCGACTGCAAGTTGGTTCGGTTTAGCGATCTTCCATTATTTTTCCTAAGTAAAAACTTAACTCACTCCAAATTCCTATCTTAGTGATAGAATACAACCAGATCTCTACATTTTCCCAGAGCAGACCAACTTATACAAATTTAAATTAACCCAACTTTCCTTTCCCTGAAGATTCCCCAAAGAAGTGTTATTCAAACCAATTCAAGATGGATACTACAAGCACTAACCCAATGCAGAGGGTCTGCTTGGAGCAGTACCTTCAGTTAAGAACAAATGAAGCAAAAACAATTCATAAAGCTTTATAACAGAAAGACAAACTTTAGTGACTAATGTTGTTTAATCAGAGGACAAATTCAGGCCTTCTGGAATCACCGTCTATTGCATTTTTAAGAATCTAACACTCGTGAAGTTAAACAAAAAAGAAAAAAGTTCATCACAGAATTAAGTCTTTCCTTTCTGATCTATTAAATTCAAACTACAAACCTCACCACCTCTGTTTTTCAGAGTCCCTGATTTTCAGAAAAATTCTCATTCCTTTCTTAATCCCTTCCATCTTAAAAACCATGATAAAATAAGCTTTATACATCCTCAGGAGTCAGTTTCTTTGAAATAAAGATCAGAGAGCATTATTTTAAGTCTTCTTAATGTCAACTTTATCTCAGAATTCAGAGATATGTCTCTATAAAACTCAAGCAATGCACTTTTTAAAAAGTGCTTTCTTCTATTCCTCAAAAGACAAAACTTATTTTTCTATTCAATTTCCAAATATTCATACATTTTAGGAGCAGGAAGCCTCCTGAGGACAGAGACAACGATGCTGCCTTTTAATCTGATGAATGAAGAGTCCAACTTAGCTGCTTTCTTCATATATTTAAAATGATCTAAGAGATATTGTAGTTACCACTACAATTTGAGGCCTTTATTCAAACGGTATTCTACTGTTATAAAACTGAGGTTTCGTTTACAAGTTATTTTAAAAAGAAAAAATAATTTTAAAAAATCTAAACGTTAATCCCATCTACTTTCATGCTAAGAGACCTCAAGTAACAGTACTTTCCTTTGATCTCAACTTTGATTACACAGTAAATTACAGTTTTTGTACCAAAGTACCCAACAAAATTCCACAGAGGGGGGCAGAAAAAAATGACCCTGAACATTTTTTAAGTAGGCTATCTCCCTCAGGAAAGACTCAAGGGCCTTAGTTTCACCTTACAACACTCAGTCATATGGATAGGTATTTAAGCTGTTAACAAGAAAATTATTTATTTATTGGCCACACTGCACAGCATGTAGAATCTTCATTCCCTGACCAGGGATTGAAATGGTACCCTCTTCCCTGGCAGCACAAAGTCTTAACCACTGGACCACCGGGGAAGTTCCTATCTCACTCTTCTTAAATACGTGTTTGATTCTTTAATATCCTATTGGGGCTCCCCTGGTGGCTCTGTGGTAAAGAATCTGCCTGCCAGTGCAGTGGACATAGATTCAATCTCTGGTCCAGGAAGATCCCACATGCCATGGAGCAACTAAGCCACCCACAATAAAGAATTATCCGGTTTAGAAATGTGAATAATGATGAAATTGATAAACTCTGTTCCAGTGGCTTAACAAGACAATCTTTTACCATCTTGGACCTTACATTCTAGAGGAAGGAAACAAGGAAACAAATATAATCTCATATATCAGTGATAAAAAGAATGGAAAGACGAGAATCATAAAGGGGAGTGTAGGAGCAGGGTACAGTGTTGTTAGATGGGGAGGGGCAGGGGCGGGGGCCTGCCTCTCAGAAGCGTCTCCATGAGCAGCCAAGCCCTAGGAACATCTGGGGAAAGCATCTTCTGAAAAGAATTAACAAACATAAAGGAGATGGAAATGAGTTTGATGTGTTAGAGAACTAAATGCCAAGGTAACTGGAACAGAGTGAGAAGAATGGCAGGAAATGAAACCTGAGACTTTATAAGGCATGCTCCATATCCTCCAGTTAAAAATAAATAAATAAGAAGCCATCCTCCAAATCCAATAGTAGTATCCTTCTCTGGACTTCCTGGTGTACAGTAGATGGGACTCCACCTGCCAATGTGGGGGACACAAGTTCAATCCCTGATCCGAGAAGATCCCACATGCCAGAGGGCAACTAAGCCCACAAGCCACAACTACTGAGCCCACGCACCTCGAGCCTGTGCTCCACAACAAGAGAAGCCACCGCAAGGAAAAGCTTACACACCACAACCAGAGAGTAACTTCCACTCACCGCAACCAGAGAAAGCAATGAAGACCTAGCTCAACCAAAACAAATGAATAAAAATTTCAAAAAGTAGTATCCTCCTCCATCCAATATGCCTATTACACCAAAGAAGTCTAAACAAACCAATAGCTTCACATCCAAGGTAAACAAGTTCCACTCGTTATCTCATGCATTAACCCCACAGACTGTACCTCACCTCTCTTTGGCGTGAGCACAGCTGGGGACCTAGGTACTAACCGGAAGCCTTCCAGGGTTAAAAGTTCCCTGCTGGGAGTTTGCTTATCCATCTACCTACCCTTCAACCTTGCACCTGAAAAGCAGCAGTCTAGGGAAGCGTGAGCTCATCGCCACAGTGGCACAAAGGCATCCAGTTCCCGAGCCACAGAACCCCACATGGGAGGAGCCAGGAGCTCCCTGAGAGGATTCGCAAGCCACTGACAGAGACTAACAGCAGGAGTCACACAGGTTCCTCTAATTTCGCAAGAACTGACAGCATCAGAGAAGTATGAACACGCCTCCAAGTGCTCTACGACAGAATACCGCAGAGCTTCCGCGAAAGCAACTCTGGTCTCTCTGAAACACACGGAAACAGACTAGAGTAACTCTCTTGCTCTGCATCTCCCCTCCTCCGAAAGCTTTATATAAGCTAAAAGTAATCTACAGCCCTCTTCTCTCAGTGGAAAAGGTGCCCCCTCTCCCTTGAAATTCAATGCAGTCAAACCTCTGGTGAAACAGATTTTTATCATGTATGGCCACGGAAGTAATTAAAATTCCAAAGTTACTCCATGAAGGATAAAAAATCATCTTTCCAATGGCAGGTATTTTCCATCAAGGAAATTTAACTATGCAGCAAACCTGATTGATACAACAAGTAATTTAAAAAAAACCTCTTTACTTCAATGATTTTTCACTGTTACAAGCAGCACACAATCCTGGAAGAAAACAGGATGGAGGCAGAAGTGCACACGCGTTTGTGTGTGCTTAGTTGCCTAGCCGTGTCCAACTCTTTGCGACTCCATGGGCTATAGCCTGCCAGGCTCCTCTGTCCACAGGATTTTTCAGGCAAGAATACTGGATGGGTTGCCATTTCCTCCTCCAGGCGATCTTTCCAACTCAGGGATCAAACCCATGTCTCCTGTGTCTGCTGCATTTCGGACAGATGCTTCACCCACTGAGCCACCGGGGAGGCAGAAGAAAAATACATAACTTTATGATGATAATCTTTCAAATAGAATTTTTCTAATAAGAATAAAATTATATATCCCAAAATGCAGCTTTCCCCCCTAATAAGACTCTTTCCTCTTGTCCCAAGTTATTTTTCAAAAGCCTCAAAAACATAAACTCAGAAGCCTACATATGCAGACTACTTGACGCGGCAAATATCAGGTTCCACAAGTTATGTATGATTCCCAGATACAGAGCAACTCGGCAACCAAGTCCTCTCATCTACAAGGACCACAAATCAATGAGAAGTCTACTCTTGTGTTCAATTAAATAACCAGCTGTGAAGAATGGCTTCATTAAAAAGATGGCTAGAGATAACTAATACAAGAGCAACTGTAAATACAATGCCTGGAAATCATCATAAACAGAGATGGTAAGGAAGGACCTTACCAAACACCCCCAGCCCCCACCACATCCCTCAAAGCGAAGAGGAAATCCTACTATTCTGAAAGCAGTGAAGTATTGGGAGGGTTGTTGCAGTTTCAGTTGCTAAGTTGTGTCAGATTCTTTTGAAACTCCATGGATTGTAGCCCACCAGGCTCCTCTGTCCATGGAATTCTCCAGGCAAGAATATTGGAATGGGTAGCCACTCCCTTCTGCAGGGGATCTTCCCCATCCAGGGATCAAACCCTCATCTCTTGTATCTCCTGCACTGTAGGGCAGATTGTTTACCACAGAGCCACCGGGGAAACCCACTGGGAGGGTGGGGGAACATATACAGAAAACAGTCAATTGCAGTAAATCAGTTACAGTTCAGAGTGCTGTAGTGCTTTAAAATACAGCCAGAGGGACTTCCCTGGTGGTTCGGTTGTTAAGAATCTGCTGTTCAATACATGGGATTCGGGTTTGATCCCTGGCTAGAGAACTAAGATCCCACATGCCTCAGAGCAACTAAGCCCGCACACAGCAACCACTGAGTCCGCACTCTCAAGCCCATGTGCCACGCCTAGAGAAAGCCTAAGCGCCACAACTAACACCTGAAACAGCCAAATAAATAAATTTTTAAAAAATAAATAAACCCACAGCCAATGATCAATAATCAATGAGATGATAATGCTTTATTTTTATTATATATTTTTTATTTTTTGGCCACGTGACTTGTGAGATCTCAGTTCCTTGACCAGGGACTGAACCTAGGCCATGGCAGTGAAAGCCCAGAATCCTAACCGTTAGGCCACCAGGGAATTTCCAAGACAGTAACACTTTAGATTTTTGTGACTTTGTTCACCAAAACTGTTTCAGTGAAATTTATAAAAATCTACTACAGCTGTTTCAATAGAGCTGTTCATCTTAGAACGTAAATCTGTGTCAGAGCTGACACGGCTTCCTCAGGCTGCATTTAGCTACTAGGAGCCACAGACTTCCCACATCTGAGAACTAGGGTACTAGGCCTCGATCTATAACATCACTAAGATAGGTATTCATTTGGCCCCTGATCTCCAAGTGAATAACTGCAACCAAGGAGCAGCTGCAAACCCCTCATTTCCAGATGCTTTACATACTGATGGTAAAAGATACAACAGTTTTTCCTTGTAAGGCCTAGGGATCTATAACACAAAAAGAAGAGAATGTGCCCTCTCGTACTGTCAAAATTAAAAACAAACTTCAAATCACAGTACTTTAACATCCCCAAAAATGATGCTGCATAAATCTAAGGCAGATAACTAGTAAATCTGTTTTTAAAGCCTGAGTCAATTTTCCATTTCAAACAACAACAACAAAAAACAGATTCCTGGATTTGGACAGTGAAATGATGCAGAGTAGCTCAATGTCTGTAACTAATATTTCCTCCCCACCCACACATCCCAGGAACCAGTGGGTTTAGAAATGGTGGCTTAAAAGGATGGAGTCACACAAGGCCAAAGTTATTACCATTTGCCAGTATGTAACTTACAGATGAGAGGAGTTAATCAGATGAAGGACACATTCTAATTTAGAAATCCAGACCAAAGCTAGACAGACTAAAACACAGTCAGAATACAAAAGCAACTCAGGATAGCAATAAATGGTTTAGAAGTTCCTTCTAAAACAGAGCTTCCAAACTTGCCTAAAGAAAAAACACATCCGAGGGCATGTTTAATAAACACACACACAAAGATTTCTGGGCCCTAATCCAGACCTGCTAAAATCAGGGGAGAAAAAAATTTAAGGCATACATTTTTTAAAAAAGAGAAAATGGGAAACGAGACAACAACATAAAGAGAGATATCAACAAAATTTTGGAAGCTGGACAGCAGATGCACTAGTGATAAATAACTTCACAGAAAGGAAAAAACCAACTGCCTACAGTGGAAAGAAGCAAGCAGATTTCTACTACAGAATCTCAGAAAAGGCTCAGAAACTGGAGGCATCCAGTACGTCTGGAGAAAGGGCTGTAGGAGGGCTAAAAGAAAACGGTTGAAAGTCTGTGTAACGTACCTGTGGCTAATTCATGCTGATGTGTGGCAGAGGCCAACACAATATTGTAGAGCAATTGTCCTCCAATTAAAAAAAAAAAAAAAAGAAAAAGAAAACAAAGACAAAAAATCTGTGTAAGAAATAAGATTCTTCTATCCCCTCTGTCCCCGCCCCTACACTGCCTGGCAGAAGATGAGAGAAGCTGAACCAGAGGGTCTCTGAACCAAGGGACCAGGGATAGCTAAGGGCAGCTGAGCCATACGGAGAACAAATGGGGACCAAGCGAGTCTAACTTGTCCTCAATAATAAGACCCGGCTCTGTTCTCCCATTCAGCTCCAAAAACACCTGCTGCTGGGCTAATACTCTCCAGGCAGAAAACCGGAGCAGTCCTCTCTGAGGAAAGTGACCAGTGCCAATTCACCCTAAAATGGTGCCCGCGACTTGATGAGCCAGGGATCTGCACTCAGCGTTTTAGTGCCTTATCCTTAAAAATGAACAGATAGCCAAGAATTATTAGACGTTTCAAGAAAACCTCTCACATGAAAGACAAGAAGCAAAGTAAATAAGCAAAACAGAATTCCTGACAACATGCAAAAATATTTATACATAAAATTCTGAGATATGTATACCTATGGCTGACTCATGTTGATGCATGGCAGACACCAATGTAATATTGTAAAGCAATTATCCTCCAATTAAAATAAATTTTTAAAAATTTGGAGAAAATTTCTTGGAAACTAAAAAAAAAATGATGGTAAATATTTAAAATACAAGAGCTGGAAGAAAAAACTAAAGCTGTCTGAAAACTGAATGAGGGAAAAAAATTCACAAGGGAAAAAAAATTGAGGGCTAGTCTAGGAGTTTCACCATCTGGATAACAGGGGTTCCGAGAAATAGGGAGGAGAGAAATAATTATCAGAGAGAGAATACATTATGAGAGATGATAATACAGGAAAACTTGACAGATGGGAAGGGTCAAAGTGTTCAGTCGCTCAGTCAGGTCTGACTCTCTGTGACCCACAGCCTACATCCTGCCAGGCTCCTCTGTCCCTGCATTTCTCCAGGTAAGAATGCTGGAGTCGGCTGCCATTCCCTTCTCCAGGGGATCGCCTCGAATCCAGGTTTCCCACACTGCAGGCAGACTCTTTACCATCTGAGCCACCAGGGAAGTAGATGGAAATAAGCTGCAGACTGAAGTGGCCCACTGAATCTCAAGCATGATGAATTATTTTTTCCCCTGGCCATACTGTACAGCTTGTGGGATCTTATTAGTTCCCCAACCAGGGATCAAACCTGGGCCCCCACTAGCAGAAACATGGAGTCCTAACCACTGGACTACCAGGGAACTGGTGAACATGATGAATTCTAATATCCACCCCAAGGCACATCACTGCATTTCAGAATACCAGGGATAAAGACAAGACCCTAAAAAAAAAGAAAAAAAAAAAGACCCTAAATGGGACTAGTCTGGTGGTCCAGTGCTTAAGAAACCACCCTCCAGTGCAGGAGGCAGGTAAAGACAAGACCCTAAAATCTTTCAGAGGAAAAAAACAGATCCTATACAAAGAATCTAGAATTGAATAGCATTCAAATTTCATAATATTACTATTGAAAGTTAGAAAACTACAAAGCAAGTTTTATATGATCCCAACAAAGTATTTTATACCTAATCAAACTATCAACCAGCATAAAGGTAGAAAACAGATGATTCAGACAGGCAAACCCTCAAAAAATGCACCCATCCTACAGATCTTTTTCATAAAGTCTCTGGAAGAGACTTCACTAACATGTTTAAATGTGCTGAGAAAAGATACTTCCATCCAAGGTTAGGGATGAATTAACTACTGATACTTAGTAAATCAAGCAAAAAAAAAGGAAATAAGACAGGGAAAAAAAGGCAAATATAATACTTAAGGGAAAAAATATATACATAAAGAAGGAAATATAATCAGAGTACACAGTCATTATATTGGATGCTACTTTTTTCTCTTCTTTTGATAACACTCACCTCTACTCCCTTCTGGACTCACAGGAGAGGAGGGAGGCTGGAGGCCTGGGAACTACTTTTCCTAGAATCCCCTGTCACTGGGTTGTGGTTTAAATCCCACCAACACATAGCATTCACTCAAGATCTAGAAGATAGAAGGAAGGTAGATGCCATTACTGGTCTTCCAGGAACAATGAGCAGGTGTGCAGCCTCTGACAGATGACAGACATGTGCTTTGCAGCAGTTTTCAATATTCTGTAAACTGGCCGCTTTGGTGTTTAAGGCAGTCAGGATTATTAATGACTGCAGTTTCTTTCAAACTCTGCAAGTGCCTTTCCCTGACCTATGCTCCCCTGGCCTTTCATGATTTGATAATCTGTGAAATACCAAGAATGGTTGGTTTTTCTACTGGAATCGTGATATATAATCCCCAAACATACAGAATATTGACTTAATCAAGATACTGATATGTATATATATATAATGCAGAGAGCAGGAAGGGTTGTGCATGAATAGCATCATAAGAATGCAAAACTCAAGTGTCCACAGCAGAAAGTCAATGGATGATATCTAAGAATGGAAAGATCAAGACATAACAGTGTGAGAATACTATGTAGAAACATGAATATACACCAGAAAAATTATTAAAAGTATTATTAAATTATTAAAAATATTAAAAGCATTCAGAGGATAAGGAGAAATGGAGCAGCTCTTTAAGTACTGTAAGACTTATAGTACTATTTGACTCTTTATATATTCTTACTATTTTGATTTTAAATTTAACTCCTAAAACCAAAAAATCTAACACTGTACAACAAAACCAAGCTTCAGACTACCAAAATTTCCCAAGAAAGGTCAACATTGGATCTGCTACCAATGCAGTTAAACAAAGTAGGAAATCCCAAACAAACCAAAATAACTCATGTCTCAGGCTCAACTGCAATGAAGCAGGCTGCCTAATGTGACCTGAACCTGTGCCATAGCCTGGGTGTAACCAAACAAGCTCACCACCCAGCGCTCACATCGTCACAAGTCAAGTACGTGAGGAACTTCCAGGTCACCATGAGAACTCATAAGCAAAGGTAAGCACAAAAATAGAGGGATAAATCTTAAAACCAATAACTTAGCCCCATTTTCAGGGATTGCTCTCAATTTAATGCAACTAACTGAAAAACAAAAATAACCAACATCTGCTATCAAAATATCTTTACAAGTTCTAAGAAACTGTTAATGAAATTAAAAGACTTATCAGGTAGGCTGAAATCTGGTCACTGATGACAAAACCCAGCTCCTCCCACTCGAGGCTGGCCGCCTCACAGGACTAGCACTTGGCTTCTATGTGCATCCCATCATCTGCACAGTACAATATAAAAGCAGAAAACATATACAGAGAACAGGCAGAGGAAGGACAATCAGTGATGACAGTCTCCATTAAGAAAAGGCCTCAAAGAAAATTCAAGCAGATGCTCCATAAAACGCTGATCCAGACTTCACATGGAGAGAAGTGTCATGCCTCATTTCAAAGATAATATATTAAGTCCAACTCACCACAGAAAGTCTATTAACAAAGCTGCGACTTTCACTGCAGAAGAGTTTCTTCTCTCACTCTAATACCCTTAAGCCATCAGATACACAGATGCTCCTTGCTGAAATGCTAGAAAAATCTGCACATTCTCATTCCGAGATCACGAGTGATAGTCTGCAAAATCAGGAGTCTACTTTGAAGTATGAAAACAGGGCAAGCTGATCCAATTACACGAGTAAGTACTAAATCAAAACAGGACCATCTGGGCTTTGAGGAAGAGTACTGTGATTCCTGAACAAAAGTCAATATAAAATATACTGCAGGTACAGCAGATAAAAATGGCTTCATATATTCAGAGTTATAATGGCCCTGAGCTACTGATCCATTTGCATGTCCAGTAAGATATATGCACCATGTTAAGACATATGGCCTAGATGACAAATTATTTTCAGTAGTTCACAAGAAGAACATCTGTGTTCTCTCTCCAGCCCATGAGGCTTACCAAAAAAAAAAAAAACAGTCAATAATCCCCAGAAGTGAAGAAGTTTTTGTTTCTTAAATAACCAGGTCTGGCAAACTAGCCCATCATCCCCCATGAAAACAGCTCCCCAACAATCTCCAAACCAGTTCTCAAGAGCCCCACGTTTTAAGTTCTAATCCAGCCACAAGAGTTTAATGGGCAGGATCTAAAAGAAATCAAGACTAAAAGAACAGGCTTTATTCAGGAAACTTTTTTGAAAATATGTTCCGCTGTACAGAATTCCGATTCTTTATGATATTGATGATTTCAGCATCAACAATGGTAAACTACTCCCAGTGGAAAGAACTCACAGAAAAAAATCTCTATTGGAAAGGTCGAACTCAAAACGAAGTATGCCATTTACCTGTATTTTTTAGGAACTCACACTCTCTGAAGTCTTGCCTCCTATCTCTCTGTTTCTCACTCCCTAAGGTCCAGACACACCTGGACTCCCTTCAACTCTCCACACAGCCGTGTTCTTTCCCTCCTCAGGACCTTCACCTTTGCCATTTCCTCCCCTCATCCTTTAGGTTTCAGCCTTAGAAGTCAATTCCTCAGGGACCTTCCCTGCTCAATGAACTAGGGTCAGGCTTCCCATTTGCACTCTCCACTGTACCGTCGGCAACAGTAATTAATTACCCATTTAATGGATGTTTCCCCATTAGACCATAATCGCATGAGTGCAAAGGCTGAATCAGTTTTGTTTTCACTGTTGCATCACCAGTACCTACCACAGTGCTTGGCCCACAGTAGGAACTCAAAAATTGTCAAGGAAATGAGTAACAGGGCCCCCAAAAAAGCAGCCTCAGCAATTCTAATTTACCCTACAGATATAATCACATATGCAAAAGGCCAAATATATATAGTTTTCCTCTGAAGCATAGTTTGTAACAGCAAAAGACTAGAAACATTAAATATCTACCAGGATAGGGCAGGTGTTACTCTCTTTACTGTTCATATAGAATGACTAATTGCCAAAATTTTTAAAAACTGTACATAGAATTAGTGTGTGACACTCATTTTAAAAAATGCAAGACACATATATATTTACTTTGTATACATTATCTCTGGAATGTATCAAGAGGACTTACCTGGTGGTCCAGTGGGTTAAGAATCTGCCTGCCAATGCAAGGGATATGGGTTCCATCCCTTGTCTGGGAAGATCCCACATGCCTCTGGACTAAGCCCATGCACCACACTACTGAAGCCTGAGCATCCCAGAGGCCATTCTCCCCAGTAAAAGAAACCACTGGAACATGAATCCCAAGCACTGCAACTAAGAAAAAGCCCGTGTGCAGCAAAGGCCCAGCACAGCCAAAAATAAATAAATAAGACTAAAAAAAGAAAAAAAGGATCTCAAGAAATTGACACTATTAGCTGACTCTGGGAAGACAAATCAGAACGAAGAGCAGACAAGGGAAGAGGGCAGACTGCTCAATGCATACCATTTTTTTTAACCTTTCAAATTCTGGGCCATGTGAGTATATTATCTATTTAAGAAAATAATATTTTTATTATTATTTTCTATTTTCTTAAATAGATACTTATTACTATTTTCTTAAAAGTCCTGTCCTTGTAAAATAGTGACAGCAAGACTCTAAATTAATCTCATACCTGGATCTTTAATGACAAACACCCTGCCTACATCTGAGCACTGGGAAGGTAGAAGTGGAAAGAAGGAAAACTCACTCTTCACACGTCTCAGACAGCAGGCCCCATAATACACTGTACCCCTTTAGAAAATTCTTTTTTTAAAAAAAACCAAATGTTCCAATATGGACATATGGAGACTGTTCCACAGTCAGAGGGCTTATTGGGAGGGAAAAAGAAAGAGACTACTTGATTCAGGTTTTCTATGAGCACAAAGAGCAGGCTGACGAAATACCAACTAAAAACAAATTACTTTACTCAGGGGCCTCAATCTAAATGGAGCTTAATATAAATCCATGAAGTTTAAGAAGCTAAAAAATTTTTGGAAACCAATTATCAAATGGGGAGGAGGACATCCCTGGTGGAACAGTGGAGAGGAAGCCGCCTACCAATGGAAGGGACAAGGATTAACTCCCTGGTCTGGGAAGATTCCACATGCTGCAGAACAAGCCCATGCACCACAACCATAGAGCCTGTGCTCTAGAGCCCCTAGGAGCCGCAACTGCTGAGCCCACGCTCTAGAGCCTGGGCGCCACAACAAGAGAAGCCACTGCGAGGAGAAGCCTGCGCACCCCAACAAAAAGCAGCCGCCGCTTGTGGCAAGTCAAGAAAGCCCGCGTGCAGCAGCAAACACCCAGCACAGACCCCCCAACAAATTTTTTTAACGGGGAGGAAATCTACACATGTTCCTTATTTATACAGATTTGCCACACTTCAAGACACTCTTCAGGAAAGAAAAGACCTGAGCCTAGATTAAATACAACTCCAATAATCATATCTGTTACCACAATCAAAGCCCTGGACCAGGGTCAAAACCTCTGGATCTGAACCTGCATATTAGGAACAGAATCCTCTGGGCTAATGAAGGCAGAAGAAAGGTGAATCCAGGGCCGCCAAAATTTGTTTTGAGGTTCTCTCCAATGTTACAGGGCCACTGCCATATACTGCGAGAAATGATCTTCATAACCCCTTCCAAGACCTAATGGAGACACAGTTATCTTCAAATAACCATCTCCTGGAAAACAAAAGTGCATCCACTAAGCAGAACACACTGAAAAGAGCATTTACTAAGTAGAATTAAGTATTTAGGATGGTCATACTAAATTGTTACAACTTTGCCAAGCCTAACTGGCAAGTGAGAAGCCAATTCCTGGCTTCCGTATTTGATAACATAACCTATTTGCCTCCACAGGCATCAGCCAAAATCTTAAGAGAGCTAAGACTGACACAGATATTAGCAAATGCCTTCTTTCCCTGCTAACATTGCTTTTCTCCATAAAGCTCTATCCAGTATTTTTAAAAATCCTTTGATAATAATACCAAAAAGTGCTCATGAGTTTAGTCTGTGGCTCCCTAGGCTCAAAGGCTTGGGAATGAGAATGAGGTGAAAAAAATTCAGAAACACCCTCTTCCCCTCAACGCCTTGGACTTTCGAAGCTAGGCAAAGGCAATGATTCTGCATTTAATCACCAGATGAATAAGAACCAGATTTGAATTTAGAAGAAACATAAAGGAGTGTAAGAACATTCAGTAAAGAGTACCGCCTCCATTTCCTTGCAGAGAGGCTCTCAGGATCTGCCAATGAACCTCACTTTGACATGGAACACCCCATCTACTCTAATCCAGGCCACATCCCCCAAGAGACAGTCAACCGGAACTCTGCCAACTTCTGCTCGGGAGCTGTGTGCAGAACAGTAGCAACAAGAGCCTACTTTGAGAAGGAGATCAACAATCACACTCAGGAAGAAAAGAAGTTATTTGGCACAGGAAAGCATGCTGCCAAAATGTTAGTCACAGCTTCAAGGTCCCGGTTTGTGTTTCTGCAACTATTCTCTGCTTTGACAGAGTCCATTCTCTGGCCCAGGAAACCCAGCTCAGCTTCTGTCACCCTCTCCCTCTGAAGCAGTAAAGAATTCTTTCAATTTGGTGGTATCAAACTGTGACACAAACAAGACATCCACCAGAGACTAAAAAGGAGGGGAAAAAATGTGCAATTTGCTGTTTTCCACTTGGGACTGGCTCCAGCAGAGCAGCAGAAACACATGGCAGGATAGGAAAAACGGAAAACCATTATGTGAAAGAAGCAGGCTACGCTAAAAGTCTGCCCAGAGCCTCCACAACTTATTTCCAAACCTTCTTAAAAACAAACCAAAAAGAAACACTGTAGGCTTAAATGACAGCAAAATATTAAGCAAGTTTTTAACCCTCAAATAAGTGCACAGATAGGTTACATCCTGATAAGCCCATCATAAACTGAAAATACCATTAAGTCGAAAATACATTTAATACACCTAACCTACAGGACATCATAGCTTAGCTTAGCCTAGCCTACTTTAAACATGCTCAGAACACGTACATTAGCCTACAGTTGGGCAAAATCATCTAACACAAAGCCTATTTTAAAATGAAGTACTGAATAGCTCTGGTTTTTCCAGTAATCACGTATGGATGTGAGAGTTGGACCATAAAGAAAGCTGAGCGCTGAAGAACTGATGCCTTTGAATTGTGGTGTTGGAGAAGACTCTTGAGAGTCCTTTGGACTGCAAGGAGATCCAACCAGTCAATCCTAAAGGAAATCAATTCTGAATATTCACTGGAAGGACTGATGCTGAAGCTCCAATACTTTGGCCGCCTGATGGGAAGAACTGACTCATTAGAAAAGACCCTGATGCTGGGAAAGATTAAGGGCAGGAGGAGAAGGGGCCGACAGAGGATGAGATGATTGGATGGCATCACTGACTGGATGGACATGAGTTTGAGCAAGCTCCGGGAGTTGGTGATGGACAGGGAAGCCTGGAGTGCTGCAGTCCATGGGGTAGCAAGGATTTGGACACAACTGAGCAACTGAACTGAACTGACTGAATAGCTCATGTCATTTACTGAATACTGTACTAAAAGTGAAAAATGGAACAGCTGTATGGGCACAGGATGGTTATAAGTGTATATCGGCTGACTGCAAGCTGCGGCTGTCTGCCTCTGCTCAGCATCATGAGAGAGCCAAATATTGAGAGCTCAGGAAAAGATCAAAATTAAACATTCAAAGTACAGCTTCTACTGAATGCATATCACTTACACACCACTGCAAAGTTGAAAACTCTAAGTCGAACCATGGTCAGTCAGGGACCATCCATATGTACTTCATACCTGCAGTTCTTCCTGGGGTTGGGTTGCTGAAACAATCTGAACCAGCAGCCCACGATTTTCAGAATTAATTCAGAGCAAGGGGAACAAAGATTCAAGTACACCAGGTTACTCTCCCAAAGAGCCCAAGACAGATTTCCTTGGCCATATAGTGATAAAGAATCCACCATGCAATGCAGGAAACACGGGTTCAATTCCTGGTCCGGGAAGATTTCACATATCACAAAGCAACTAAGATCCAGAGAGCTGAAACTACTGAAGCCCACATGACCTAAAGCCTGCCAAAAGAGCCTCCAGAATGAGAAGCCCTCACTCCGCAACTAGAAAACAGCCTCTGCTCACAGCACCTACAGAAAGCCCATGTGCAGCCAAAAATAATAAATACATAACTTTTTTAAAAAAAGAATATATCAAAGAGCCTAAGAAGTCAAGAAAGAACATCCACCAAAAGGAACAGAACTCATCTCTTCCCTCTTAAAAGCCATCAGTAAAACCTGAAAACCCCACAGTTCTCAACACCTTCCACTTGCCCTGCATTTCATCTCTGTGCTGACATCACCTAACTAATCAGTACCAACTAAGATAAACACTACTCTGATACCAAGTATGAAGCAGAGTTAGAAACTGCCCCCTCTTAAGCTAATCCACGTCAGACTTCAGAAATGCCAAGACTTTCAGGAACACGTCTAAGCTAAACAAATTCACCTATGCACCAAGTGTTTAGAGTATTATACCCAAAGGAAAACCTAGAACAGTCAAGATGTTAAAGGATTAAGAATAAAGAAGCCAAAATTGGCCATGACCACACCCGTCCCCAACAACTGGCAAAAAGGGCCGAAGTGACTGAAGCAAAGCAAAAGGTTCAACTACCTAAAACTATTTTTTAGTGAGTTCTCAAAGAGTTCATGAAGCAAGTGTTTGTCAAGAGTAAAATACTCTGGTAGCTAGAAAATAAAATACTGCATTCTGCCACATTCTCCATCAGTTCTCTCCATCAACCAACCTCTTTCATCTCCGATTCTAATTTCCCCATCCCTGTCTTGACTGCAGCCAATACAGTGTAACACAACAATATGAAATTTCTGGCTACTAAAAGTTGACAATAAGAAAAGTTTAAAAATTGGACATGTATCAAATCCAAACCAAGTCTTCCCAGGCACAAGGCACAAAAAAATGGACAAGGTTGAGAGGAAGAAACTGGGAACGACGTATCTTCTAAATATCAGTATCTCAGTCTTATTTTCAGGAATCACTTCTTTGCAACCACTTNTGTTTAGAGTATTATACCCAAAGGAAAACCTAGAACAGTCAAGATGTTAAAGGATTAAGAATAAAGAAGCCAAAATTGGCCATGACCACACCCGTCCCCAACAACTGGCAAAAAGGGCCGAAGTGACTGAAGCAAAGCAAAAGGTTCAACTACCTAAAACTATTTTTTAGTGAGTTCTCAAAGAGTTCATGAAGCAAGTGTTTGTCAAGAGTAAAATACTCTGGTAGCTAGAAAATAAAATACTGCATTCTGCCACATTCTCCATCAGTTCTCTCCATCAACCAACCTCTTTCATCTCCGATTCTAATTTCCCCATCCCTGTCTTGACTGCAGCCAATACAGTGTAACACAACAATATGAAATTTCTGGCTACTAAAAGTTGACAATAAGAAAAGTTTAAAAATTGGACATGTATCAAATCCAAACCAAGTCTTCCCAGGCACAAGGCACAAAAAAATGGACAAGGTTGAGAGGAAGAAACTGGGAACGACGTATCTTCTAAATATCAGTATCTCAGTCTTATTTTCAGGAATCACTTCTTTGCAACCACTTTAAAGATCCCATTTGCTTAACACAACCTTTCAGATGCAGAAAGGGATCAAACCAACAAACCAACATCTCCAGTGGGGGGGGCGGGGTGGGGAGACAAAAACTGCCTCAAAGTTACTTAGTAAATCCACATGAGGGCTAGAACTGTCCTTATTCCCTGAGGTTCTCTTCTGATGTGTAGAAGGAAGAAAAAAAGTCACCCAAAACATGCAGTAAGTCATTCAGAAACAAACACACGGCAAAGATAACAGCATGAAAAGGAAGGTGGACCCTAGGGAGGTGGCGGAGGCCAGAATTAAGACTTCACATCATTCCAACCTGAGCCCTCAACTGCAGATCGCGCTCCCTTGCGAACTTCAACATTTATCAATCCAACCTTAAACTCGATTCTGATTTCTTCTCATCTAACGTTCTCAGATTCCCTCTAATATAAGCAATTTCCTCAGTTACCCCATAACCAGTGGTTTTCACTCATCAATCCCCAAATATCACAGCGGCCTCCTCATCCGGAGCATCCTGTTAATTACCTGTTCCCAACAGGTCCTCCCTCCCCATCTCCCTTTTTGCGCACGGTTAACCTCGTTCCTCACCCCAGTCGCCGTCTTACTCACCTCACCCAACCCTTCAGGATCCCTTATTTCCTGTCTCAACAACCTTCCTTCGCATCTCACAGTTAGCGCTCGCCCCACACTGATTCCCGACCACTCCTCCCTACTTAGATTCCCCACGCCCCCTCTTCTCCAGGTTCTTTAGACCCAGCCTCCAATCCCCCTCCCCTTAGGTCCCGCCCCCAGGACCCCTCTCCCCCACAGGCCCCTCCTCCAAAGTCCCCTCTCTCCCTTACAGCCCCGCCCCAGTCCCCCCTCCCCCGGCTCGCCCTCCCATTCAGATCTGCGGGTCATTTCAGAGACGGACCCACCTTCCCTGGACCCACTCTTCCCGACCTGGCCGCAGCGGCTCCGGGAGCGACTCCTTCGCCACCTCGGCTCTGGCTCCTTCCAGTCCTGCTTGCCCCGCGGCAAGCTCCCCTTCTCGCCGCCGCCGCCCCTTTTGCCAACCCGGAAATGGATCTGCTCCCACCGTCCCCAGCGTCCGCGAACAAAATGGAGGAGGGGGAGAAAGGAGGGAGCAGAGGGCGAAGAGACGCTACACGCATGCGCACCTGGAGAGCCCGCCCCTTGCCGGTTTACGTAAAGGCGGAAGCTGTCTGTGGCCGNTTGCGGGGCGCGGGGGTGGGGTGGGGCTGGGGGCGGGGAAGGAATCCTGTGCCCTCCCTGGCTGGCCTGCTGTTAGCTCTGTCCCAGCCAACTAAGGATTCTTCCCTAGTCCACCCAGAAAAATGCTTTTCCACTGCAGTCAAACTCATTGCCTCAAAATGTTCTTTGGGTCTCTCCATCACCGTTATTTACGCTGAATCTGAAGTAAGGAGACAGAATTGGGACTTAGTTCTCATTTCTTACCGTGTGCCCTTGGGTCTCAACTACGCTATCTGTAAAATGAGTCTAATAGTGCCTGTCTCGACCGTTTCGTAGGGACTTCCCTCGTAGCTCTGTTGGTAAAGAATCTGCCTGCAACGCAGGAGACTCAGGTTGGATCCCTGGGTCAAGAAGAGACCCTGGAGAAGGAAATGGCAACCCAGTATTCTTCCAGTATTCTTACCTGGAGAATCCCATGGACACAGGAGCCTGGTGGGCTACAGTCCATGGATCGCAAGAGTTGGACACAACTTAGCGACTAAACCACCAACAACTGTTCCATAGGGTTGTTGGAAAGCTAATGAGATGAAGGGGAAAGCACGTGATAAACCGAAGGTTGTTATTATTTTTGTTTTCCTTCTGCCCTGAGTAGTGCTGGGCACCACCCACTAGTCAAGTAAATGTCACAGCATTCATTGAGTACCTGATGTGGGCCAGGCACTGGGCTAGGCAGCAGAAGATGGCCACAAAGGTGACTAAGACAGAGCCTCTGCCCTCAGGGGACTCAGTGGATGCTGGGCAGACTGGCATGTAAACAGCTGGCTGAGATACAAGTAGGCATGTGATTAGTGCCATGGGGACATATGGGCAGAGGGACCTCAGACGAGGGAGTGATTACTCCCTGCTAGAGAATGGGAGAAGGTTCCATAAATGGTTTTGAATTCAGCCTTGAAGGAGGAGCAGAGTTTTATTACTAATCAGAGAAGACAGGGAACACATTCCAGGCACAGGGATCAGCAGGTGCAAAGATAAAGATTACATAAGGTTTGTAACCCTGTATGCCTGAAGGCGGGGTGATTGGGCAAGACTCATGGTAGATTTAAACTCCCAGCTCTTCAGCCTCATCTCTACTCTGTCCCCTCCCGGCTCACTATACCCTGTGCAGACCTGCTTTCTAGTGCAGTGCACCAGGTGCTTCCTCAAGGCCTCTGTGTTCATCTCTACTCTGGCTTTTCCACGTTTTTCAGGCTTTGCCCAAATACCACAGCTAATGTAAGCCCACCATTCTCTATTACATCACTCCATGATAAGAGCAGCCACTGGGGTGCAATGCAGGAACGTCTCAACTAGGCTTGGAGAAATAGGTGTAGGCTTCATAAAGAAAGTAATTTTTACCTAAGTAATGCCCGATGGGTTAGTAGGAATTGGCCAGGTGCAGACGGAGGGAACAGCATTCAGGGCACAGGAAGATTATATACAAAACAAGAATTGCAAAAACTGAAAGTATTTCCAGGTAATTAGAGCTAGAACTTGTAGGAAAGGCAAGGAATTTGATCCAAGAAGTAGTCATAACATCTGAATTTATCAATACTTGCCATGTGCCAGGCACTGTCAGTTATAACATCACACGTCTTAACTCGTGTATCCTCAGGATAACTTTCTGAGGTAGGTATTATTATCTCCATTTTACAGATAAAGAAACTGAGACGCAGGAAAGTTAAGCATCTTGCCTGAAGACACATACCTATAAAGTAGTAGAAGTGTCTCCAGCATCTCTGCATACCAAATGACCCCGCACACTCCCAGATCCCAGTGTCCTTTTATTATAACAAATATAATTCAGCTTTACTATCCCCGAGTGAAATTAACAGACAATTTAACCTATCAGATTAAAACAAATTTTTTTTTCAAAAAACAAATCAGGGCTTCCCAGGTGGTCCAGTGGTTAAGAATCTGCCTGCCAATGCAGGACGCATGGATTCGGAACGATTCTACATGCCATCGGGCAACTAACCCTGTGTACCACAACTACTGAACCCACCTTCTAGAGCCTGAGAGCTGCAATTACTGAGTCCACGAGCCGCAACTACTGAAGCTTGCATGCCTAGAGCCTGTGCTCACAAGAAAAGCCACTGCAATGAAAAGCCCGAGCACTGCAACGAAGACCCAGGACACAAAAATAAATAAATCTTTTTTAAAAAATCAATATAAAGCCCTGACTATAAAAAAAGAAATAAGAGGAAAGCATTTCAGTATGTTAACACTCAGGTATCACAACACCGGAAGATGCACAGTGAAGTAGTTAGATGCTTGCACTCATATCTAGAATCACTGAGAATGTGAGCAACAAATGCAGGTTGACCTAAGGGTGTTGTGTTGGGCAGTGCTGTCATTTACAATGTGCTTTTCCCAAATAGTGAACAACTCTTGTTAAAGTTCTGAACAACACAAAACGACAGAGTAGTTATATTCTTTTATGTTTACTTGTTTAAGCTGCGACAGGTCTCAGTCGTGGCACGTAGTATCTTCGATTTTCATTGCGGCATGTAAGATTTCTTAGTTGCGGCATGTAGAATCTTCACTTCAGTCATGTTCAACTCTTTGAGACGCCATGGACTGCAGCCTGCCAGGCTCCACTGTCTGTAAGATTTCCCAGGCAAGAATACTTAAGTGGGTTGCCATTTCCTCCTCTGGGGGATCTTCCCCACCCAGGAATTGAACTCTAGTCTCCTTCAGCTCCTGCACTGGTGCTTTGGCAGGTGGATTCTTTACCACTGAGCCACCTGGGAGGTCCTGTTCTGACAATATGACAGACTGAGAACCTTGGAGACCTTCTCCCTAAAAACAACTAAAAATCCTAGATAAAATCTTTTTTACCTCTTAAATGCTTTGATGAGAAACTCTTAAATGCTTTGATGAGAAGCTCTTAAATGCTTTGAGGAATGTCGGGAGCAAACTAAGTGAAGGCAGGGGACATAAAGAGAGGTAAGAGGAACACTGAAGCAGGCGCTTGCTCAGAGGACACTTGCCTAACTACATGGCTCGAGCTTTGGTCAGCGTCTTGTGGGGAAAGAGAGCATCCCAGGAACTCTTCAGCAGGGGTTTTAACAGGATATTCTCCCTGATAGCTCAGTTGGTAAAGAATCCACCTGCAAGGCGGGAGACCCCGGTTCAATTCCTGGGTCAGGAAGATTCACTGGAGAAGGATAGGCTACCCACTCCAGTATTCTGGCCTGGAGAATTCTATGGACTGTATAGTCCATGGCGTCGCAAAGAGTGGGACACGACTGAGCCACTTTCACTTTCACTCCTTCCTATAGATGGGATGCCAAAGGACTGCATCCTCGTAGTTAAGGTGAACCAGAAATAAACCTGCCCCTTCCGCCCTTGAGGGGCTTCCCTGGAGGCTCAGATGTTAAAGAATCTGCTTGCAATGCAGGAGACCTGGGTTGGATCCCTGGGTGGGGAAGAGCCCCTGGAGGAGGGTATGGCAAGTATTCTTCAGTATTCTACTTCACTATTCTTGCTTGGAGAATTCAATGGACAGAGAAGCCTGGTGGGCTATGGTCTAGGGGGTCACAAAGAGTCAGACACAACTGAAGCGACTTAGCACACACTTCCTCCCTTGGGTGTAGGGTTAATGAAGATGGATTCCGGGCTCAGATGATAATTAATAGATTTTTCACATAGAAGGTTCAGTAGGACATTGAAAATCACATGGATAATTCTTGATTGTGCAGAATGGTTCCTTGTATTGCCAAAATCTAGCATCCCTAACCCTGTTCACCAAATACCATAGCACAAACTTATGTGATTAAAAAAAAAAAAAAAAAAAGCCATCATAGGGAATTCCCTGGAGATTCAGTAGTTAGGACTCTGTGTTCCCACTGTTGAGGGCCGCAGTTCTATGCCCAGTGAGGGAACTAAGATCCCACAAGTTGTGTGGTGCAGCAAAAAACAAACAAACAAACAAAAAATTAGCCACCCAAGATTTCCAAAATGCCGCTATAGAGAACCACTGCTCCATGCTACACTGTCAAGTTGCCAGGGACCAGTTTGTGAAGGACTTTATTATCTCTCATGAAAAGTTAGATTTTATCCCGAGGGCAAGAGGAAAACCATTACAGGGTTTGAGTTGAGAAGTACCATGACCCAATTTGCCTTCTAGAAAGAGCTCTCTAACTGCAGCATGTGCTGTGCTTAGTAGCTCAGTTGTGTCTGACTCTTTACAAGCCCATGGACTGCAGCCCTCTGGGCTCCTCTGTCCATGGGATTCTCCAGGTAGGAATACTGGAGTGGGTTGCCATGCCCTCCTCCAGGGGATCTTCTCGATCCAAGGATCAAACCTAGGTCTTCCACATTGCAGGCAGATTATTTACCATCTGAGCCACCAGGGATGCTCTGGAGAACTGCAGCATAGAGGATGAATTAGAGGGGGCCAGGCTAAAAGCAAAAATGTTGTAGATGTCTCAGTGAGAGATGATGGATGCTGGCATTGGGTGGCAGCTGGACACAGTTGAGCACAAAGACCTTGAAGACAGGGCTGGTTGTCTGCAGAGCCCAAGGCCTCGAATCTTAGTTCTCCCCACTACTGACTAGGGTGAGGCTTTGGGCAAGTTACTCAACTTTTACCAGCCTCAGGTTTCCCATCTACAAAGTGAGATAAGACTAAATGAAAGGACTTCCATGGTGGTTCAGTGGCTAAGAATCTGCCTTCCAATGCAGGGGACACAGGTTAGATCCCTGGTTAGGGAACATGCTGAGGGGCAGGTAAGCCAATTCACCACAACTAGAGATCCTACGTGCTGCAAGAACTGAATCCTTGGGCTCTAGAGTCCATGTTCCACAACAAAAGAAGTTCCTGTCTGCTGCAACAAAGACCAGGGTGGGGGCGGGGGGAGAGAGTGAGACTAAATGGAATGCTCCTGAACCATGTCTGCACTTGGAAAGCACTCACCAACTGTAGCCGTGATCACTCCGAGGGTATCAGTGGTAGAGACAGTGAGATGTCATTCTAGAGAGATTTATGAAGTGGAATGTGATGGTTGAAGAAAGGGAGAAGTCAAAGATGATTCCCAAGTTTCTGGTTTGAACTCTTCTGTGCACGTGATGCCAATACTTAGCCAGAGAGTCTAGGAGGAAGAAGAGGGATTGGGGCAAGGAAAAAAGATTAGGGAGACTAGGTGGGTGAGGGAGGGAAAAGAGGTTCTTTAGGCCACGGGATGTTTGTGTCTGGAATTTAGAAGAGCAATCCTAGCAATCTGGGACTCACAAACTGGTTTAGCTAGTCTCCAAGGCAGCCCCCTAATGACCCAGGACTCCACATGTCCACTGAATTGGGGCTGGCCTGTGACTCCCTTTAATACAGAGGAAGGAATGCTGTACCAGGCCCATAATTAAGCTTCAGGAAGACCTGTAAGCCTCCAATCTTGTGCGTCCACCTTAAACTCCCATGTGAGAACTCACTTATTCTGTTGTAGAGACCACCGGGAGGGGGAGGCCTCCACATGGAGAGAGAGGACTAGCCATCCAAGCATTCCAGCTCTTCCCACTGCATATGAGAGGCATAAGCCAGCCATCTTGGACATTCCGGCTCCAGTCACCTTCTGAGTGCAGCTGCCTGAGACAACCCAAGGCGGATGGCAAAACTACCCAGCTGAGTCTCCATTAACTGGAGGGCCATAAGTTTAAAATGGCAAACACTTATTTATTTATTTGGCTGTGCCAGGTTTTAGTCATGGCACTTAGTATCTTTGATCTTCGCTGTGGCATGAGGGAGCCTTTTTTTTTTTTAATAAACTTTATTTATTCGTTTGGTTTGGGCCGTGCTGGATCTTCGCTGCTGCTTGGAGTTTTCTCTAGTTGCAGTGAGCAGAGGCTGTCTCTGTTTGTGGTGCACCTGCTTCTCATTGCGGGGGCTTTTCTTGTTGAAGAGCAGAGCTTGAGAGCACACGGGCTTCAGTGGTTGTGGCAAGTGTGTTCAGTAATTGTGGCTCCCAGGCCCTAGAGCACAGGCTCGGTAGTTGTGGTGCATGGGCTTAGTTGCTCTGTGGCTTAAGGGATCTTCCCAGACCAGGGACCGGACCCATATCCCCTGCATTGGCAGCTGAATTCTTTACAGTGAGCCACCAGGGGAGCCCCAGCATGTGAAATCTTTAGTTGCAGCATGTGGGATCTCGTTCCTCAACCAGGAATTGAACCGAACCTCCTGCATTGGGAGCTTGGAATCTTAGCCGCTGGACCACCAGGGAAGTCTCATAAGTCACTAAGTTTGGAATAGTGTGTTACGCAGCAGTAGATGCTCAAACAGAAACAGACTGATGAAGTCTAAGCCCAGACATATAGAAGGAAGAGAAGAGGGCTTAGGACAGAACCAAGGAACTCCTCATGCAAGGACCAAGCTGAGGGAGAAAGCCAACAAGGGAGGCTGAGAACGATAGGACAGAGGGAAATCCTGAGAGTGCAGTGGCCAGAAGTAGCAGTGAGTGTTCAGGAAGGAAGACCCATCAGACACACGGAACGCCAGGAGAGGATGGTATGATAAGCATCTCTTGGATTTGGTAAAATGGGAGTCAGTGACCTTGACAAGAACAGTTTCAGTAAGTAAGGAGGGCAGAGGTCAGATGTACTGGGTAGAAGAATGATACATTTTGAAGAAGAAAAGGACATTGTTGTTTAGTCACTGAGTCGTATCTAACCCCATGGACTACATAGTCCACCAGGCTCCTCTGCCCATGGAATTTTCCAGGTGAGAATACTGGAGTGGGTTGTCATCTTCTACTCCAGGGGATCATCCCCATCCAGGGATCAAACCCACATGTCTTGTGTTCCCTGCACTGACAGGCAGCTTCTTTACCACTGTGCCGCCTGGGAAGCCCAGGACACACCAAACTAGAATTTACGCACACATTGACCTGGACGAATCTCACAAGGTTAATACCAAGGGGAGAATGTTGCTGAACATTATATCTGATAGGACAGTATTTAAATCAAATTTGAAAATATGCCAATATAAAAACTCGTAAACTCACTAATAAAAAAACAAATAACCCAACTTTTAAATGGGCAAAGGAGGGGCTTCCCTGGTGATCCAGTGGTTAAGACTTCACCTTCCAATGCAGGGGGTGCAAGTTCTATCCCTGGTCAGAGAGCTAAGATCCCACATAACTGGCAGCCAAAAAAGTCAAAACATAAAGCAGAAGCAATATTGTAACAAATTCAACAAAGACTTTAAAAACTGTCCACATCAAAAAAAAAAAAATCTTAAAAAAAATGGGCAAAGGGCCTGGTAGTAGGCTGATGAACAGCATTCCGCCACAATCCATGATCACCCAGAATTTGACCTTTTTTGGAAATAAAGTCTCCGCAGATGAAATTAGTTGAGGCCATGCTAGATTAAGATGAAGTCATCCCAGGGACATCCGTAGTGGTCCAGTGGATAAGACTCCAAGCTCCCAGTGCAGGGAGCCAGGTTCAGTTCCTGGTTGGGGAACTAAGATCTGACATACTGCAACTAAGCCCATGCGGCACAACTAAAATGAAGTCAAAATAAATAATTAAAAAAAAAATTTAATTGAAGTCATCCTGGATTAAGGTGGGCCCTAAAACTACTGACTGGTGTCCTTATAAGAAAAGAGTGTTCAGAGACGCTCACAGGGAGAATACCACATGAAGATGGAAGGAGAGATTGGGGTGATGTGTCTACAAACCAAGCAAATAAGGTTCCCATGACACGAAGCCATTGTTACCTCTTGAAAGTGTACATTTGAGTGGGGTTTAGTGTAATCACAATGCTGTACAACCGTCACTAACATCTAATTTCAGAACATTTTCATCACCCCAAAAAGAACTCTACACGTTAGCAGTCTCTCCCACTTCCGCCCTCTTCCCAGCCCCTGGCAACCACCAATCCACTCTCTGTCTCTATGAAGCTGCCTATGCTGGAAATTTCATATCAATGGAACCACACAGTATGTGACCTTTTGTGTCTGGCTTCTTTCACTTAGCAAGTTTTCAAGGTGTACCCATGTTGCAGCCTGTGTTAGCATGCCATTCCTTTTTGATGGCCTAGTAGTATTTCATTTTATGAATATACCACATTTTAGTTTACCCACTCATCAGCTGATGGAATTGAGTTGTTTCTACTTTTTGACTATTGCTAATAATGCTGCTATGAACATTCTTATATAAAGAGTTTCTTTTGGGGGTGATGAAAATGTTTTAACTATACTCCCATATAAAATAAAATTTAAAAAAATTAAAAAATTAAATGTTCTAAAACTGATTGTGGTGATGATTGTACAACTACATACTTTAAATAGTGGCTGTGAATTACATCTCAATAAAACTGCTACTTCCCCCTAAATGCAAAATGCTATGCTGTTTTGAGATGTATACATATGTAATGAAAGTTTACAGAAATGCATAAAAATGATACCACGCTCAGAAAAGTAGTGGCCTCTGGGGAGAAAGGAAAAGAATGTGACTAGGGTAGGGTACCAAGGATCTCAGGTGTAGGGTAAGATTTCATTTCTTAAACTGAGTGATGGAGACCGGTTCCCATTTTATTTGTCTTTAAACTTTTTGTATGATTGAAATGTTATACAACACATTTACGAATAACTTTTGAACAAGAGTGAGTGGTTGGGATACACAGGCTATTTGCCAGATTCAAAAATCACTGCGTACTAACTGCAAAGCAGGGCCCGGGGGGAAAGAGTATCTTTTTAATGGAGAAATCTGGCAGTGTCTCTTTAACCACAGAGTCGACCTCAGCCACGACTAACAGGGGCCAGATGGACACTCTTTGCCTCCTGGTGTAATGCTATTAACAACATCACCTATAAAGTATTCTTCCCTAGAATATTTACGCTCCAAAAAACCACTAGAACTATACGGTCCAATCTAGGAGCCGATACTCACTGGTAGCTGTTGATCAATTAAAATGTGATTAGTCTGCACAGACATAGAGAACAGGGTTGTGGTTGCCAGGGGAGGTTAGGGTCAAGGAGGGATGGACTGGGAGTTGGGGGTTAGTAGACTATTGCATTGAGAATGGATAAGCAATAATGTCCTACTATATAGCACAGGAAACTCTATTCACTATTCTGGGATCAACCATAATGGAAAAGAATATTTTTAAAATGTGTGTGTGTGTATATATATATATATATGTATAACTGAGTCACTTTTCTGTACAGCAGAAATTTGCACAACATTGTAAATCAACTATACTTCAATTAAAAAATCAATTTTAAAGTGATTAGTCTGAATCCACATATGCCACAAGTAAAACTGCACACCAAGTTTCAAAGACTTAATACAAAAAAAGGAAAGTAAAATGTCTCATTAATATGTTTATATTGATTACAAGCTGAAATGACATTATTTTGGATACAGTGAGTTAAATAAGATATTGCAATTAACTTATTTTGGAGAAGGCGATGGCACCCCCTCCAGTACTCTTGCCTGGAAAATCCCATGGATGGAGGAGCCTGGTAGGCTGCAGTCCATGGGGTCGTGAAGAGTCGGACACGACTGAGCAACTTCCCTTTCACTTTTCACTTTCATGCATTGGAGAAGGAAATGGCAACCCACTCCAGTGTTCTTGGCTGGAGAATCCCAGGGATGGGGGAGCCTGGTGGGCTGCCACCTATGGGGTCGCACAGAGTCGGACACGACTGAAGTGACTTACCAGCATTAACTTATCTGTTTTTTCTTACTTCTTTAATGTGAGTACTAGAAAAATTTTAACTACCAACATGGCTCACATTATATTTGTGTTGGACACACCTCTCTAGACAGAACCAGTAGCTTAGACTCTACAGAGGGGATGAAGGTACAAGTAAANGAGTCGGACACGACTGAAGTGACTTACCAGCATTAACTTATCTGTTTCTTCTTACTTCTTTAATGTGAGTACTAGAAAAATTTTAACTACCAACATGGCTCACATTATATTTGTGTTGGACACACCTCTCTAGACAGAACCAGTAGCTTAGACTCTACAGAGGGGATGAAGGTACAAGTAAACGAGGGCGTGAGAGAAACAATCAGACAATTCGTGTATTTACAAGATACCTGTCTAGACTGAAAAGTCAATGTCATCTAGAAAAGAAGCTATTCTAGACTAAGAGGCTAATGAGATCTAACAGCCAGACGCAATGCATGGACCTTGATTACATCAGAATTTTTTTCCCTAAACTTTTTTAAAGATTTATTTTTATAAATTTTTATTTATTTATTTTTGGCTGTGCTGGGTCTTCGTTGCTGCCTGCAGGCTTTCACTAGTTGTGGTGAGCGGGGCTACTCTTCATTGCCATGCGGGCTTCTCATCTCAGTAGCTTCTCTTGTTGGGGAGCACAGACTCTAGGCACACAGGCTCAGCAGTTTCAGCAAAAGGACTCAGTAGTTGCAGCTTGCAGGCTTAGCTGCCTTGCAGCAAGTGGAATCTTCCCAGACCAGGGATCAAATTCATGTCCCCTGCATTGGCGGGTGGACTCAACCACTGGACCACTAGGGAAGTCCCTTAAAGATATTTTTGAAACAACCTGGGAAAAAATATAGACTGCATATTAGCTGATATCATGGAACTACTGTTGCTTTTCTTAGGTGAGATAATGATGTGGTGGACATGTAAGGCAATGTCCTTATTCTTAGAAGATTCTTACCAAGGCTTTTAGGAATGAAGTGATATTAACATTTGCAACTTACTTTCAAGTAGCTTGGCAAAAGAAAAAGTGTGTGTGTGTGCGCGTGTGTGCATAGAGAGAGAACAAAAGCAAATTTAACAAAATGTTATAGAGTCTAGAAAGTTGTAAGTATTCATTGTACTTATCGTTCAACTTTTCTGTGTCTTAAATCTTTCTTGATGAAAAGTTGAAGAAACAAGACAAAATAAAATAGGAATGAATGGGGGGACTTCCCTGGTGGTTCATTGGTTAAGAATCCTCCTTGCATGCTTCCCTGGTGGCTCAGTGGTAAAGAATCTGCCTGCTAATGCAGGAGACACGGGTTCGATCCCTGGTCTGGGAAGATCCCACATGGCTTGGAGCAACTAAGCCCACACGCCACAACTGTGGACCCTGTGCTCTAGAGCCTGGGAACTGCAACTACTGAAGCCCATGCTTCATAAGAGAAGTCCCTGAAATGAGAAGCCCTCTCACTGCAGCTAGAGAAAAAGCCTGCACAGCAATGAAGACCTATCACAAGCCACAAATAAAAATAAATAAAAATTATTTTAAAAAAGAATCCTCCTTGCAATGCAGGGGACTCAGCTTCTATCTCTTGTCAGGGAACTAAGATCCGACAACTAAAGTTGCATGCCACAACTGAACCCATGCTCCATGAGAGAGGCTTCCTGCCCCAGTGAAAGATCCTCCGTGATGCAACAAAGAACTCAAGTACCACAAATAAGACCCAATGTAGCCAAATACATTAAATAAGTAAATATGTTTTTAATAAAAGAAAAAAGGAACGAATGGGACACGAGGAGGTAGAGACAATGTCTTCAGGAAGGTTGGCCTAGAACGAGAAACAAGAAGTGAAGGGGGAAAGTGGCTAGAATGGACATGTCAGCCCAAGGAAGGTGTTTATAAAAATGGAGAGTTTAGCCGATTATACAGAGTGAAGTAAGCCAGAAGGAAAAGCACCAATACAGGATACTAACACATATATATGGAATTTAGAAACATGGTAATGATAACCCTGTATGCGAGACAGCAAAAGAGACACAGATGTATAGAGTGGACTTTTGGACTTTGAGGGAGAGGGAGAGGGTGGAATGGTTTGGGAGAATGGCACTGAAACGTATACTATCCTATAAGAAACGAATCGCCAGTCTATGTTCGATACAGGATACAGGATGCTTGGGACTGGTGCACAGGGATGATCCAGAGAGTTGATGTGGGGTGGGAGGTGTGGGGGGGGAGGTAAAGATTGGGAACTCATGTACACCTAAGATGAAAAAAAAATTAAA
>SJYA01002435.1:0-56535 GCA_006410615.1 Neotragus moschatus | reverse complement strand
TTCACAAGGGAGCTTTCTCCACCTCGTTGTCAGAGTGAGGGCTGCTCTGAGTCAGTTCAGTTCAGTTCAGCCACTCAGTGGCGTGCAACTCTTCGCGACCCCATGGACCGCAGCACACCAGGCCTCTCCATCCATCACCAACTCCTGGAGTTTATCCAAACTCATCTCCATTCAGTCAGAGATGCCATCCAGCCATCTCATCCTCTGTCGTCCCCTTCTCCTCCCACCTTCTGTCTTTCCCAGCATCAGGGTCTTTTCAAATGAGTCAGCCCTTTGCATAAGGTGGCCAAAGTATTGGAGTTTCAGCTTCAGCATCAATCCTTCCAATGACCAGTCAGGACTGATCTCCTTTAGGATGGACTGGTTGGATCTCCTGCAGTCCAAGGGACTCTCAAGAGTCTTCTCCAATATCACAGTTCAGAAGCATCTGAGTCAGAGGTTTATTTAAAATGGTAAAATAGGGTCACGTGATAGCCATGGATGGATGACACTTGGACCTTCTGGGATTCCAGGATGGAGTTGGGGAGGAGGCTCGCTGCCCAGCCGATGTCTGCCTTACCAGGAGACCTCCTGGAGCCTGAGTTCTGTGTGGAGTAGGACTTCTGGTCTGCAATCCCTCACAGAACCCCGATAGTCTTTTTTGCCTGCCTCACCCAGGACTAGAATACTAGAAACCCCCCGAATTGATGCTGTGAGGGCCAGCAGCAGGTCTGGGAGCACCCACCAGCTCAGGCACGTTGTCTCCGTGGAGGATACATGCGGTCACTGGGAGCCTTGAACGGCCATTCTGGAGCCAGAAGCACGTGGCTGCTACATCACCCAGACACCCCCGGAAGAACAATTCACAGCTTCCAGGTACCCTGGGACAAAACCTGTCTCCAAGCTTTCTGTTTAAAAAATACATCATCCAGGACACGTTTTCATAGCATGTGTACAATTTCAAACTTCTTTCGTACAGCTAAAGTCGCTCAGTTGTATCCCACTCTTTGCGACCCTGTGGACGATACAGCCCATGGAGTTCTCCAGGCCAGATACTGGACTGAGTAGCCTTGCCCTTCTCCAGGGAATCTTCCCAGCTCAGGGATCAAGCCCAGATCTCCCACACTGTAGGCAGATTCTTCACCAGCTGAGCCTCCAAGGAAGCCCAAGTCTTGCAGTACTCCTAATGATATTTCCACGCGAACAACCCAGACCTTTGAACTCTTTAACTCATATTGTAAGCAGGAAAAAAGGTATTCAGAGGAGCACCACATAAGCAAGCAAGGTGATAATAATAATAATAATAATATTCACATTTAAAATAAACGTGAACAATCACATAGGCAGGCAAAAAATAGTAATATTGACATTTAAATAAAGACAAGCAGAAAAGAGTGTGTATACCTGAAGTTTGCCACATGGTAGAGAACACAGCCCTGAAAACCAGAAATCCTAACTTTTTGTCTTCATGCTTCCAGTGACCTGCCCTGACACTTCCCGAAAGCCAAGTGGATCATCTGATGCATAAATTNAATATTCACATTTAAAATAAACGTGAACAATCACATAGGCAGGCAAAAAATAGTAATATTGACATTTAAATAAAGACAAGCAGAAAAGAGTGTGTATACCTGAAGTTTGCCACATGGTAGAGAACACAGCCCTGAAAACCAGAAATCCTAACTTTTTGTCTTCATGCTTCCAGTGACCTGCCCTGACACTTCCCGAAAGCCAAGTGGATCATCTGATGCATAAATTAATGCATAAAATTGACTTTTTTACTAAGTTATATTCCATAAGCGATACAAATATTTGGAAAAAATTTCCGTGGAACCCAAGCCTCTTTTCCTCTTCGTCCAGTTTTTATAAAATGAAATTCTGCTCTCGTCATCTTCGTAATTTGTTCTGATTAATCAGCAAGTTNGGACTGATTTTCTTTAGGAATGACTGGTTGTTCTCCTTGCAGTACAAGACTCTCAAGAGGGTTCTCCAACTCCACAGTTCAAAAGCACCAATTCTTCGGCACTCAGCCTTCTTAATGGTCCAGCTCTCACATCCATACATGACTACTGGAAAAACCATAGCTTTGACTATGTGGACCTTAGTTGGCAAAGAGACATTTCTGCTTTTTAATATGCTGTCGAGGTTTGTCATAGCTTTTTTTCCAAGGAGCCAGGATCTTTTAATTTCATGGCTGCAGGCACCATCTGCAGTGATCCTGGCACCCAAGAAAATAAAGTCTATCACTGTTTCCATTGTTTCCCCTCTATTTGCCCTGAAATGATGGAACTGGATGCCATGATCTTAGTTTTCTGAATGTCGAGTTTTAAGTCAGCTTTTTCACTCTTCCCTTTCACTTTCATCAAGAGGCTCTTTAGGTCCTCTTCACTTTCTGCCATAAGGGTGGTGTCATCTGCATATCTGAGGATATTGATATTTCTCCCGGCAATCTTGATTCCAGATTGTGCTTCATCCTGCCCAGAATTTCCCATGATGTACTCTGCATATAAGTTAAATAAGCAGGGTGACAATATACACCCTTGACATACTCCTTTCCCAGTTTTGAACCAGTCCGTTGTTCCATGTCCGATTCTAACTGTTGCTTCTGGACCTGCATACAGATTTCTCAGGAGGCAGGTCAGGTGGCCTGGTATTCCCATGTCTTTAAAAATTTTTTCACAGTTTTTATGATCCACACAGTCAAAGGCCTTAGTGTAGTCAATGAAGCAGAAGTATATGTTTTTCTGGAATTCTCTTGCTTTTGCTATGATCCAGTGGATGTTGGCAATTTGATCTCTGGTTCCTCTGCCTTTTCTAAATCCGGCATGAACATCTGGAAGTTCTTGGTTCACATACTGCTGAAGCCTGGCTTGGAGAACTTTGACCATTACTTTGCTAGCATGTGAAATGAGTGCCTGGTAGGGGAACTAAGATCTCACATGCCACATGGCACAGCCAAATTTAAAAAAGGCGGCGGGGGCGGGGGGGTGGTGGTTGGCAAGAATTGAGAAGGTTTAAATGTGTAACGGGAAAGACCCAGTAGCAAAGCAGAGAATGAAAGATTTGGGATATTCTAGTCAAATTTCTCATGCCTGGGAATAGTCCCCGTGATAGATTCAACTGTATGGGTCCCAGGCCTCTTCCATGGTGAGACGTAATCTTGGTGGCGACACCTAGTGGATTCAAAAGGCACTGCTTAAATTCTTCCCGCCAAATCCCAGATCCAGAGAGCATCTATTAATACCTTGGTCTGACTGCTTCAAATTATTTCCACCTTCTTGTTCATTGCTAAGCCAACCTCTGGAGCTGCAGCATTACTAAGTAAGTTCACCCTCTCCCACACAGCCCACAGACCCCCCAGTGCCTCATCCCCGACTTCCCACATCCACACCTAGGCCATCCAACTCTGTGCCTGCTTCAAGTCCTGGATCATCTCTTTTAAGAAGTTTTATTGTCACCACCCTTCACCCGCAGACCATAAGTGAATCTCTTTGACTTCTTTCCTAGAGCACTTATCATCTTGTGCCTTGTCCTCCTCTCTTGACTCCTATTTCAAATAACCTAATTTATTCATTCAGCAAATATGTATCAAGTGTCTTCTCGGTGCCTGGAACTGCTCTTGGTACTGAAGAGGAACACGACAGACTCCCGGAGCTAACGTTCCGGGGGCAGGAAAGTCAAATACATGAGGAAGTATAGGTGATGTCAGGTAGCAATGAAAGCCTTGAAGAATATACGGGAGAACTGGGGGAGACCAAGTGGGGGAGTGGTCAGAGCACTCAGCAAAGACTCAGGGAAGAGCAAAGGTAAAACCCCTGAGACAAGAATGTGTTTTAGGAATGGCAAGGCAGTCAGTGTGGCTGGAGAGGGTGGGGGAGAGAAGAGAGAGAAAGTGAGGTCAGAGAGGTGAGATTTTTGTTTTTAATCTGTGTGATCGAAAACAGAGGAGTGTTACAATCAGAATTGTTTTCATTGAAATATAACATGACAGCAAAATGTATTCATATAAATCTCAATGAACACACACTCACACTGTAACCACATTTAGGTCAAGATATAGAATATTGTGTTTATGGCAGCACTATTTACAAAAGACGTGGAAGCAACCTAAAGGTCCAACAGCTGAGTGGATAAAGAAGAGGTGTACATGTCATATACACAACGGGATGTTACTCAGTCATAGAAAAGAATGAAAAAAAAAATGCTATTTGTAGCAACATAGATGGACCTGAGATTATCATAGTAAAGTAAGCCAGACAAAGACAAACATCACATGATATCACTTATATGTGGAATCTAAGACAAATGATACAAATGAACTTATTTATGGAACAGAAATGGGCTCACAGACGTAGAAAACATTCTTATGGTTACCGATGGGGAAGGGGGGGAAGAAAAGTTAACAGTTTTGGATTAACAGACACACACTACTATATATAAAATAGATAAACAAGTGTATACTGTATAGCACAAGGAACTATAGTCAATAGCTTTCTATTTTTTTAATTTCAATTTTTTGGCCACATCGTGCCACGTGGGAGATCTTGGTTTCCTGTCCAGGATGGAACTTATGCCTCCTGCAATGGAAGGGTGGAGTCCTCACCACTGGACCACCAGGGAAGGCCCCTATATTCAATATCTTTAGTAACCTATAAAGGAAGATAATCTGAAAAAGAAAATATGTATGTGTATATGTGTGTTATACACATTTTTATATATGAGTGAATCATTGTTTTGCACCTGAAACACAACATGGTAAATGAATTGTACTTCAATTTAAAAATATAGAGAGAGCATTATTATCACCACAGAGGGTTTCTTCACACCACTTCAATACTCTCTCCCATCCCACGAGCAATCACTATTTTCACTTCTCTCTCCATTACTTTGCCTGTTTTTTAACTTCTCTAAACAGAATTGTACAGTGTGTAGTCTATACATCTGGCTTTATTTACTCAATGTTATGAGATTCATTTACACAGGTGAGTGAAAGTCGCTCAGTCGTGTCCGACTCTTTGGGATCCCACAGACTATACAATCCATGAAGTTCTCCAGGCCAGAATACTGGAGCAGGTAGCCGTTCCCTTCACCAGAGGATCTTCCCAACCCAGGGATCAAACCTAGGTCTCCCACATGGAGGGTGGATTCTTTATCAGCTGAACCACAAGGGAAGCCCATGAGGGAAGTAGTCACTTGTTCCTTTCTTTTGCTGTGTAATATACCATTATAAGAATATACAATCAATTTGTTCATCTACCTGTTGAAGGACACTTGGATGATTTTCTAATTTCTTTATCATGAACAAAACTGATATGATCATTATTGTGCATATTCTTTGGTGGACACAGGCACTAAATTCTCTTGGGTATACATACACCTAGGAGTGGAAATGCTAGGTCACAGGTACAGAGTACATTTAGACTTAGTAGATATGATCAGACAATTTTCCAAACTGGGTGTACCAATTCACACCCCCACCAACAATTTATAAAAGTCCTAGTTTCTCTGTATCCTCACTGATACTTGGTATATCACTACTTCCTTTAAGCTTCCATGTGTGTGCTAAGTTGCTTCAGTTCTTTAAGCTTCCATGTGTGTGTGCTAAGTTGCTTCAGTTGTGGACTCTTAGCGATGATCCTATGGACTGTAGCCCGCCAGGCTCCTCTGTTCACGGAAGTCTCCAGGCAAGAGTACTGGAGTGGGTTGCCATGCCCTCCTCCAGGGCATCTTCCTGACCCAGGGATCGGACCCACATCTCATTTGTCTCCTGCATTCACTAGTGGTTCTTTACCACTAGTGCAACTGGGGAAGCCCTTTTTTAAGTTTAGCCATACATTATCTGATTTAGGTTTGTAAAAAAGCACCCTGGTTGCAGTATGGGGAACTAACTGGTGGGGTGAGAAGCGGGTTGGAGAGAAGAAGCTGAGATCCCAGGTAGGAGGCTAGCGCAAGCATCCAGGGAGGACATGAAAGTGGTTTGGACTGGTGGTAAGGGAGAAGTGGACCGATCAGGATTTGGTTTTGGTTGTTTTGCTGTTTTTTGTTTTCGGCAAGGCATGTGGGATCTCAGTTTCCTGACCAGACACCGAAGCTATGTCCCCCACATTCGAAGTGCAGAGTCTTAACCACTGGACCACGAGGGAAGTCCAGGATGTGTTCTGCAATTGAAGCTGCCGGGCCAGGCAGATGAGATGAGTGAGGGATGAGGGAAAGGGGCATCATCAAGAGTGGAGCCCTAGATTCTTGCCTCAAAAACTTCAGTGGATGGGAAGACTATTTTCTGAGATGCAGGAGCCTGGAGGAATAACTGATGCAGGAGGCAAGGTCAAGGGCTCACATGTGACTGAGTACGCAATGTTTCCTGGAGGTCTGGCTCCCATTAGAGCCGAAGACTAAGCTCTAGTTGCCCCACATCTTAGTATAACTGGTAGATACTGGTTGCGTACAGAGTGCATGCATCTGGGTAGCAGCAGAGAATGTGCACGCTGTCTGCAATGGACAGATTTGGGTTAGAGGCCCTGTTCTGTCACCTCACTCACCCTGTAACTTGGACACTGCTGGGACTGTCCAGCTTCCATCCTCCACCTCACGGTGTTAGAATTAACCAAGATCGCATATCCATGGCACGCCTGGAACACAGAAGAGCTAAAACATTCCATTCTTGCAAGTCCTAGGCACTAGGCAGCACGGCTCCCAAGGCTAGCAGCTTCTCCTCTCACCCACGTTTTTCAAAGTCACTCCAGAACAGCCCAGCCCAGAGTCCTGATAGATGGATTCCCTCTCTCCCCTTCTGGCCCTTCCCCAGCCTCAAAGAAACAGAACAGAGAACAGCAGGAGGGTCGATTCATAGACTTTTATCAGCTTTGACTCCAGCAGGTTTCTGCAATGACAGCCGAGCCTATACAGTACACACGGTTCACTCTGGTAGAGTTGTGGGGCATGGGAAGGAGACTGGGAGGCCCGTGGGAAGCAGCAGCGCAGGGGTCAAGGCCAGAGGTGGGCAGCAGCCGAGACTGGACCAAGTGGGCCCCAGGGTTTGGTGAGGACTATGAGCGCTGGAGTGACAAGGCTGCTGAGAGGTATCGGGAGGAAGGATGGCTGCAGGGACAGGGGCGCACATCAGCAGTAGCAGGGAAGAGTGGACAGACAGAGGTCACTGTCTCTAGGGATGGAGGCGGTGGGACACAGCGCCTGTGGACGTGGAGGGGCAGGGGGTCTATAGACATATTTTTGCGGCAGGAACAAGACAGACCGCAGTATAAAAGGGACTGTACAATGTAACCTATGATACACTGTTTACATATGATACAAGGCTCTTTCCCTCCTTGAGTTTTAAAAAATAAATTTACAATTCCCGAGCTTTTGGTAAAAAATATATACACTCTCAGAGCAGGAACAGCAGCTGCTTTGGCTGGGGCTGCTGCTGCCTCTTCAGAAGGGAAAGAGATGGTGCCAGAAAGGAGGGTGAGGCTGCGCCAGGAAACCTCACCCGGTAGCTGCCGGGAGTCTTGCACCCTCAGCCCTGGAGGCCCCTGACGGGAGTGGGAGGGGAGACTGAGAGGCATCGGCAGGGCCCAGTTTCGCTTTTCCAGTCTCTGCCGTTCCCTGCCCCATGTCGGGGAGAGGCGGGGCGGCTGCCTGCCCCAAGTACAGGGGTTCACCCCACCCAGCTCTGATGGGAAGGACCAAGGGGGAGTCAAGACAGGGAGGAGGATGAAACCATGTGCTGGCATCCTTGCAGAAGAGCCAAAGGGAGATGATAACTCCCTTCTTAGCAGTGAGACACCCTAAAATCAGGAGCATGGGCAGAAATCAACCCTGACTCCTGCTACCACGACTCACCCCACTGCAATGTGGAGGGAGGGTCCTGCGTTTCCCTGAGCATCTTTTACCCTCTCATCAGAGCCCACCCAGGGTTCTTTAGCAGGCCTGAGGGGGGGACCTGTAAGGGCTGATGGCAACCCTCCTGTCTCTGCTCCCTGCCCTCCGGAGCAGCTTCACCCACAAGCCTGGCTGTGCAGGGCAGCAGAGGAGCCGGGCAGGGAATGGTGGGGGTGGGGAAACCACCCCATTACTGTCCCGGGAGCAGAGCAGACAAGGGTAGCACCAAACAGAAGGACCCCCTCCCCAGGACACACAGCACCTTCCCGCAAATGCCAGATGCAGCGCCCCTCCTTCAAAGGGGCCACACGCGCACGTGCAAACACACACACACGCAAGCACGCAGACAGACACAAGGGCAATATCACATCTGGGGGTGCATCTGGGGTCCCAGCCCTCACCAGGAAGAAGTCAGGCAGAAGCCAGGCAGGTGGTGGAGAGGAAGGCTGCCAATCCCTCCCACAGCTCTGCTCTGTGAGATGAGATGGGGCGGGGGGTGGGCAAAGCCTTCCTGCTTGCTTGGGTAGAGATGGGAAACTCCATCTCCGGAACAGACCTGGATGGGAGGGGCTGAGGAAGGAGCTCTCTGCCCACTGCTTCCCCTGGGAGGGCAGGAACCAGCAGAAGGTGGCTTGGGCTTGAAGGAGCATGGGGGAGAGGACTTCAGCAGGAAGAACAGGCTTATGAGTCCAGGGCTCAGTACACCCAATTCTGTCAGATGTGGGCAGGGAGTCGTGCAAAGTGCTTGAGTGCCAGGTGCCCAAGGACCCTGGTGAGGGGCCGACCAGAACCTCAGTTCTCACTGATTGTTGGCCTCCAGCTTGTAGGAAAGCTCGAAGAGGAGGTTCTGGTTGTCGATGACCTGGAACTGGCGCACGTAGGCCTTGGTCTGCAGGTGATGCGGGGAGGCCTCCATATCAAGGCCTGGGGATATGAGGACAGGGAGGCAGGCGGTCAGGATGCCCTTCTTCCCCTGCACACAACCAGCCCGAGGGAAGGAAGGGTGTGGACTGGGGTGGTTGGTGGGCAGGAGGGCCCCGGGGAAGGCCAGCAGAGAATGGAGAAATGAGACGTTTAAGGAAATAAACACTGGAGTGTGGGAGTCTCCCAGAAACCTTCCTGCTCTGTCAAATCTCCACCTGTAACACCCTCAAAACCCCGAGTACTCACAAAGGGGCCGGCTCCGGTATTTGCGGACTGTCCTCACTTTTTCGGCCACTGAATGCTGGGAGATGACAAGAACTGAGTCCTGAAAAGGGCCCAGAAAGGTGCTCCCCTCCCAAGGCTCCCCCTCCTCCACTAGACCAAAGAAGGGGTGTGACAGAAGGCCAGGTTAGGGAGAGGCAGAGCTGCCCCCGCCCCAAGCTGCTTGTCAGTTTTGCCACCCATGGGCAGGTTGCCACAGTGACACCACCAGAGAGAGAGTCAGGAGTCTGCCAGGCAAGCTGGGCACCATGAGGAAAGGTGCTGTCTTCAGGGGTGTGTGTGCCAAGAGCGGGGGAGGGTGCCAGCCGCCCCACTCCTGGGACTGGGGTTGGCAGTGTCACTCACCAGCTTCTCAATGTTCACCAAGCCATCTACCAGGGTCTTACTTCCCTCGTGCAGGAAAGTCAGGTCTAGGGATGGAGAGAGAAGCAAAGGGGTAAGAGGGTGAGAGCCGCTTTTCCTGGAAGCAAGCCGAGGAGACCTGTAAAACTGGTTCGCTGTTCACTTGACCTCAGAAAGTCATGCAAATCAAGAAGTTCAAATCTTTGTGTTCACTTTAAGAACGCTCGTGAAACTGCCGAGGCCACTAAGGGGACTGCATATCCAAAAAGTCACCCAGTATCTGAAGGATGTCACTTTACAGAAGCAACACATGCCATCCAGTTGTTACAGTGGTGGAACTGGTAACCAAACAGTGGAGCTGGACTCAGGGCTGGTGGTCCAAAGAGTGCGGAATTTTTACTGCACATGCTCAGAAATGCAGAGAGTAATGCTGAACTTGAGGACAGAGAGGTAGATTCTCTGGTCCCTGAGCACACCCCAGTGAACAAAGCCCCCAAGAGGCTGGCGGGTCTTACAGAGCTCATGGCCAAATCAACCCATACATGAGCCCTCCCTGCCACATGGAGATGATCCTTATTGAAAAAGAACAGACTGTTCCTGAACCAGAGAGGAGGCTGCACAGAAGAAAAAGACATCCCAGAAAAAACTGAAGAAATAAAAACTTATGGCTGGAGAACAGATCTCACACACACAAAGATGCAAATAAAAGTTAAAAAAAAGGGAGCGGAGGTCCAAAGGGCCCTTCCCCTCCCCCAACCCACATTCAATGGGGGGGGGGGCGGGGGGGGTGCTTTCTCTCTATGTGGCCACACACAGAGCTGGATTGAGAAGGGATTGAGGGTCTGAACCGGGCATGGAACGGGGCTTAGAAGTGACTCACCTTTGAGGATCAGAGGCACGAAAGGAATCACAGGGGGTTTCATCTTGGAGATCACTTCCCGGTAGCTTTTGTGGTTCCTGCAGGGGTCCTAGGGTTCCACAACAGAGGGAAAAAGTGACAAATAGGCCCAGTGTGCCCCAAAGTTGTCCCCCTCCTTCAGCCCCTTCCCTACAAGTATCTCCAAACAGCAGGGGTGTGCTTGGGTATTTAAGTGGGGATTTCACTGCTGTATCCTTTTCTCCAGGGAAAACAAAGCCACAGCCCTCCCAGCTTCCTTCCCAGCATGGTGGGCTGGAGGAGGGGGTTGGGGAGGGGGGGCTCCCAGACACAGAAAACCTTGAAAGGGAAGCTGGAGGTGAAAGGTTTGCAGGCACTGAGTCTCTGGGGTGCCAGTCCAGTGGCAGATAAAAGAGCCAAAGCCACTCACCGTCAGGTTCTCGAATTTGCGGAACAAGTTCTTGAATTTCCCTGGCAGCTTCTGCAGGTTGAAGGAAGGAGATGTCAGATTCTGNGGGTGGGCAGGCTGCGGGGCCGGTGCCCAAAGGATCTGCGCTCTTGGGCCGGGCTGCGGCGGCAGAGGCAGCGGGCGGAGCGCAAGGCTGTGAGGACGCGGCGGCGGCGGCGGCGGCGGCGGCGGCTGCGCTCCTGGCCGGGGGGAAGGTGGCAGAACTGAGACCGCGCCCCCTCCTCCAGTCCCCGCCCAGTCCCCGCCCCTACCCTTCATGGGCCCGCCCACCTGGGCCGCGCGAGGCTTGAACTTGGGCGCTGGGGCTGACCGTGAGGGAAAACAGTAAGGGGCTGAATGGGATTGGGTTCGGAGTAGACGCAGACATTAAAGGCAAGGGTGAGGGAGTCATTTACCAGTGGAGAGGGAGCTTCCTGGCTCGAGGCTTACGAGGACTCTTGGTATCACTGCAAAAAATCAGTCCACCTTGATGGACCTGCCTGTATTCAAGTGAAGGAAGCCTACAAAAATTGCTGATTGGATGTCCATCACTCCCGATCTCGACTGTGCCCTCTGTTGCCATACTCAGTGGAGTATGTGGTCTTTATCTTCCTTCTGTAAAAAGGGCTGGGGAGGCCTCGAGTGAACTGGCATTGGAATGGGGGAGGGGGGTGGGAGGGGCACTACCCATCTGCCTTTTCTGGTAGGGCACAATAGATGGTGAGGGCCTGGCCTGTGAGAGGCAGGTATTGGCAGGCAGGTAGAAGCCAAGCAGAGAGCAGCAGGTTGTGGCAAGTCTAATTAGGGTGAGGAGAAGAGATGGTAGGCAGAGGGAGAGCGAGACCAGGAGCACAAGGGCACCTTCACCTACTGGCAGCAGGAGGAAGCAGAGCACTGGAGATGGGTGACAAGCTCTAGAACTGCCAACCAACACCATCAGGCATAGAGAGAGACCCTCCAGAGGTGACATAGCCATGGAATGGGGAAAGTGGGACCGAATATGCACTCCAGATGATCCTTATTTCAGATGCCGATGCCCAAAGCATTCTATCGCTAAGGGTAGACATTCTGTCCCAGGTAGAGGCGGGTATGGAGACACGCTCAGGGTAAGCACGCCAAGGTTAAAGTAACAAGGTGGGGCAGTGGCACTAGGCAGCATGTGGGTTGAGGTTCCTTGGACAATGCCCCACCTCTGTTTACTGTGCATGGGCCAGGTAGAGACAGGAATGTGAAAGCCTGGGAGTGGTGGCAGAACTGAACAGGGTGTGTACTACACGTGTCACCGTGTGTGCTTATCTGGTCCGATGTGTACAAGAGCATGTGTTCACAGAATTAAACCACACCCATCTGTTTATGGATTTGCAAAAAGGAACAGTAAAAAAGGAGAGAACACAATTTTGGCTGAGAAGCTAGAATAGAGATCCAAGTATCAGTTTCCTGATACTCTCTTCACTGGATACCCTGATGTCCCTGGGGTCAAGAGGGGAAACTGGCTGGAGTGGCTTGGAGCTCCCCAGGCATTTCATGAACTGAGTAAGAAGAGAGGAGGACTCCACTCCCAGCACATGCCACAGTTACCAGATTAAGCTGGTTGCCTTGGTAACGTCCTCTCTGGGCAGGATTTGGGATTGTCATTTAGGAACGGGGAAGAATTGGGGAGTGTGGAGCGTGTTGGGGCTGCAAATACAAGGGTCAAAGAGACTCCTGGAAATTGGAATTGGGGAACAGGACCCCAGCACCCTCCAACTACTCAAGGATATCAGGCATAGACTAAGTTCAAGACCTTGAATCAGAGAGGAAAACCAGCATCAAGTTATGGCGCTCCTGGAACAGCAGTGGTTCTCACCCCAGTTACACATTGTAATCCAAGGAATTTTTCAAAAATAATGTTGCCCCGGCCACACCTCAAATTAATTAAATCAGATCTCTGAGGTAGGGCCAAGGTTTATGGTATTTTTTTTAAAAGGATCCTCAAGTGATTTGCATAGCCAGGGTTGAGAATTACTACCCTAGAGGGACAACCCAACCTAAGTGGGCTACTGATGCTGGGAGACAACTTTGGAATTCTAAGTCCTTTGCTGTTCTGAGTCTCCCATAAGGCCCACATGCTGACCTCGTGGGGAAGATCGTTGTCAAGGCATCTACACTCTGATAGAAGAAACAGGGAGAGAGAGCAGTGTGATTAAGAACTGTGAGGAGAATGGGGCCAAAAAGTTTAAGCACCCAGTCCATGGACATCTGGAAGGGGATAGAGCAGGACTACCTAAGGCTGATCTGTCTGCCCCTAACAGTTGCCTTCTTTCTGCCCACTGAGAGGCAGGCTGGGAGGGCAGAGAACCTGGGGGCTTTGCTGGGCTTGAGTTTCTTCTTGCTGAGCTGGTTACCAGGGCAACAGAGAGAGCAATGGGATCTAACTGCAGGACTGGAGAATCAAGAGGCAGGGGTGAGGGGGAAGTATCTAAAAACACTTATTCCTCCTGCCAGCGACCCACCCCCAATGGCTGGCTGGCATTCTTTGTATGACCCCACGAGATCAGGCCCATAGTTACCCATCACTCTGCAGGGGAGGAGAAGGGAAGTTAACTGACATGACTCAAAAGAGAAATCTGGGGTGAGGGTCAGAAGAGTCAATGGTTCTCTGGCTGTGGCAGCAGCAGCAAGGGGCATAGGAGGGAGTCCCAACTGTCATTTGAAGATATACCACAAAGATCTGTGTGACTCAAGGACAGCTGCTGCCAGCTCCACACTGAACTCAGTTGCTGCTCCACACCAGGGACAGCCTTTGTAGTAAACTTCCACACCATCCAGGATCTGGAGGAGGAAGTAAGTCAGCTCAAAGCTAGCTACCCAGTGGCCTAGCTAACTGGCAGCATAAGCCAGAGCTAGTCTTTCGATCTCTTTTTCCTTTAGCCAGACTTTGAATATATGCAACTATTAATTATTTTGTATATGAACTTTAATTTCTTACAAAACTCTGTATTCCATATTGCTAGGTCACTTCACTCTTCATTTTATGCCACATTTCCATCAAGAATTATTTCCCCAAATCACAACCTGCCGGATTGTGTGGTGGTGTTCTAAGTTTCCATGGTGTTCAGCGATGCCGTGGACTTGCAGCCCGCCAGACTCTTCTGTCTATGACATTTCTCAGGCAAGAATACTGGAGTGTGCCCTCTTCTTTAACTGCACTAAGACTGATACAAGCCTCTCAGACTGTGGTCCTTGATGTTTCGTGCCAGTGCAAATTTCCTTAAGAGGACAGCTACTTCTCCACACTTCCCCCTTACCCAGGACCTGGTACAGTTCTATTGATATGTAGGGGCCCACCCTGGGAAACTTGCTTGCCAAACACAAAGGCAGGCATGAGGGATACTAGATGTCATGTGGGTACACAGCATCTATTTGTTTTTCTGGCCCCTGCACTTCCAGTCTAAAGGACTGCATATTCCTGGTGTCTATGCAGCAACATGGTTAAAGAAAGTTAATCGATGGGGAGTCACTTGTGGCCCCACAGGGGCTTCTCACCTCTTTGGGCTTCCATTTCTCCAGTGTAAGCTGGCCAGAGTTGTGACTGTGACTCTATGGAGTCAGGGAGTCCTCTTCCCTCTCTCCCAAATCAAGGCTCATGTAAAACACTGGCAAAGGAGCTAAGTTTACATGTCTAAATTTTATTATCTTCAAGTCACAATGCCAATCACATATGTGCGCTCTTCAAAACAGTTACAAACAACAATACACATGGAGAAATTCTTGCAACAAAACAGTGGCCCAACAGAGACAACTGTCACAGTGTCTTAAGGTCTGGGAATTTGGGCATGTGGCCCACTGGCTTGAGGAGACATCTTCGGGTTTAAGGCAAAGGGAACAGCCTACAAAAGGCACAACCATGCGCTACCCTTGGAAGAATATCTTAGTTATTTCCTCCTTGGGGGTTCCAGCTTGAGCGCCTCTTTCCCCTCCTACCCCACACCTGTGACTCAAAGTGGTTAAGCCAACTGCTGAAGAGAAGGAACAAAATTAGTGACATTACTTGGGGAGAGACACAGCTGCCACCTTCTCCCTCAGGTTCTGTAAGACAGGGACAGTGGCCAAGTGATCCCTGGCAGATGCAAGTGCCATAGTAACAGAAATCTCTTCTGCAGAGGCAGCAGGGGAGTGGTTCAGTGCCATAGATAGGGAGGAAAGGAGGGAGGAGCCCTTGACCTGAAAAGTGACTTCTTTTAGGCCCAGGTGTGGTATCCTGTTTGCAAGGACAGGAGTAAAACTGTCCTTGGGAAAATAAGGTAGTAATACCTAAAACACTTATAGCAGGAAAGACGAGGAGAAAGGCAATTGCAATGGACAGGGACGACTGCCGTCTAGGTAATATTTACCTCTAGAGATGCATTGGTCCATAGCAACTGGAAAAGGGTGCGGTAGAAAGGATGGAAAAAAGAGCAGAGCCCTCTAACTCCACTCACCTCAAAGACTGAGCCCTGAGGACTGTGAATACACACCCCTAAGGCGCAAAGGCTCTCATTCTACCCTCCCTTTCTCACTAAATCTTCTGGTTTGCCTTCTCTCCCCACTGTTGACATTCTGCCTTCAGTAGAGAACTAAAGATTATCAGAGTTCAGAGACTGATGGAGGCTCAAAATTCTAAAAACCCAAGTCAAGAAAAAGGGCTCCTACCACAGTGAGATTTTCTCCACAGTGGGACATTTTGTGCAGACAGCAATGCTTCCACAGTATTAGAAAACTTAACAAACTCCAAGTACACAATAAAAAATGCCAAGAAAAAAAACAAAAGGTCAGCTCTTTGTAGACTTGGTGGGGGCAGACTGGCTGGTAAGTTCTCAATTATCTGGGATGTAGGGAAAAGCCAAAAGGGAACCCAGAGGAGCTAGTAAACCAAAGAATGAACTTGTTTAATTTAAAGGTAGAGAGAGTGAAAAAGAGGGGCAGGAAACGGGATAGGGTGATGGACTAAAAGAATATTAATTTAAGAATAACAAGACAGGCTTTAAAAATGAACATCTTAGAAAACAAAACAAAACAGGACGGAGCTTGGAGGGGAAGACACAAACTTCCTAGGAGAAAGTGAAGAAGAGTAAAAGACATGAGCTCCTAGACTCNAAAAGAGGGGCAGGAAACGGGATAGGGTGATGGACTAAAAGAATATTAATTTAAGAATAACAAGACAGGCTTTAAAAATGAACATCTTAGAAAACAAAACAAAACAGGACGGAGCTTGGAGGGGAAGACACGAACTTCCTAGGAGAAAGTGAAGAAGAGTAAAAGACATGAGCTCCTAGACTCAGAAGCCTGGGCTGTCTGGATCTCTGCTCCTCTGAGCACAGTTGACACAAACGCAAACTGAAAACGGGAAGTCCACTTGTTTCTCATTTATCCAAAAGAGCCTATCCTCAGAGGAAGGCAGGAGTCCCCTTTATTCAGTTGCTCGCTGGTAGGAGCCACCTGGGATCTTCAAAGCTCTCCTGGCGCAGACAGCCAGTTGTTTTCTCTTCTCTCCTAGGTTTTCATTTCTGCTGTCCTGACAGGAGTGAGAAAAAGGGAAGAACCACCAAAATGTTACTGGACCTTTTAGGCATTTACAAGCTATTTTCAAAAAGCCACATTTCTAAATAATGTACACTAAAGAAATATCCCTAAAACAACACAACAAAACCTCCTGGTATCTGTCCTCCACAGCCTTTGTTTTTTAAAGAGTGGCTTTTAAAATTTATTATTTTTTAAAATGTTTTGGCCGTGCTGCATGGCATATGCAATCTTAGTTTCCTGACCAGGGACTGGATCCATACCCTCTGCACTGGCAGCTTGAAGTCTTAACCACTGGACCACCAGGGAAGTCCCTCCTCCACAACCTTTAGAAGTGGCTATGCTATAACACCTCAAATTCAGATTTCTCCTTTCCTTTAATAAAGAATGCCCTCTTGCAGTTTTTCCTTCCATCTTCCCAAATAAAATGCTGCCACACTGACAATGGTTTCCACTCAATCCTACTCAATGCATTCATAAAACAAAAAAACTGGCAAATTTTGGGACTCCTCTAAGCCTCCCCCTGAGATATCCCATGATTACAACTTAGAGCATTAATTAGGTGATTGTTGAGCAAGTAAGCATGAACATTAGTTTTAAGAACATTCTGAGTCATAGTAAGTTTTACACTTACTTTTATTTGATGTTAGATTTAAAATATTCAGAAATTCTTATTAGCTGGAACCCCTGCTTACAACCTGAAATCATAAAGTTGGAATTTGTTATTAGGTCGTTATTTTTAAAAAAAGGAAAAAGAAAAAAGACCATTTTCCATAGAAACACAACAAGAAAAGGAAGGAAATCTAAAGAAAAGGAAAGCCCACTGATGTCAGTCGTGCCCTAACAGCCTTTATTCAGAGCTCCTTTCCTAGAAGCTCTCATACCTCAGGCGGTGGGGGCTTGATGGTGACTGGCTGGGGAGTCCTCCGGGGTGGGGAGGGCTTTGGCTGCACCTGCTGCTGGGCGGGGTTATAGTAGGTCACTCCTCCATATACCTGCGATGGGGCCTGGGAGCCCAACAAGCAAGGAAAAGAAAAAGGAATTAATTCATCCAAACTATGCCAAACAGGAAATATTATTCAGGCACAAAAATAAGAGTATAGGGGAATTTTTTTTATAATTTATAAGGGGACTCTATAAGAGTATAGGGGAATTTCTAAGCAGCCCCCCTTTAAAATAATTATTCTTTTCTGCCTTAGTATGTCCTAATATAGTTCCTACTTCTTCAAAGTATTGCCCAGCTTTCTCTAATTCCTACCATCAGCTGACAAACAGAAGACACTGAGTTCAGTGGTAACACTCCAGATACCAGATGGTGCTAATCTGTTGGGAATTAAACAGCAGAGGGAAGGGTAGGGCTGGTAGGTAGAATATGGCTTTATTATGCAGTATAAATTGCAGACATGCCCACCTAAGACATACTAAAACACCTGAATGAAACATCACTTAAAAAATGGTAGAGAATGCACATATGTTAGGCATCACATAAGTAGCATTTCCAGCTCCTACCATCACATGCAAATCAGTGGCACTGAAATGCTCTCTAGAATTCCTTGAGTATTCTCCTCATCCTATATTCTTGTCTGATTTAAAGGATGTATACTTACGAAAATCTCATCAGCCATCTCACCTGTGTGTTAGGATACAGATGAGGTGGTGGTGGGGGAGGCAATGCCCCTGGAGCATAAGGGTAACTGGGATTACCAAAGTTCATGACGCCTGGAGCAGAAAAGTAAGTAGGAGCAAGCAACTGCTGAGGTGGTGGCTGCCCTGGAGACATGGATACTGGTGGGGGATAGAGGCCTGGATTGGGCAGAGGCGCCGGTGTCTGGTGGGGATGTAAACCTGGACAAGGAGAAGAAATAACAATTGAAACAAAAGGTAACACCTTTTCCATGGGATGGCCTGTGTGGACTGCTCAGCACAAACAGGCTCAGATTTCAAGTCCTCAGGATGGACCCAAGAGGAGTTTGTTGCCCATGTAGCCAAAGTGGCCAGCCTCATAAGCAAGCAGCATAGAGCTGAGAAAGTTGGGGTTTGTGATGCCCCCAACACACATCCTTACGTACTGGAAGCATACAAACAGAGGTCCAAAGCTTACCTGGGTGGGGAAGGTGCATTTCTGGCTGTACAATCATGCCCTGAGGAGGCAGTGGGGCAGGGCTGTCACCATGGGTATAGATTGGTCCCTGGAACTGCACTGTAAGATATCACATTGGGACTCTCATAAATCCTCACTCTTTCCATCAAATGGTCAAGTTTCCTTGTCCCCCAAGCCCCTGAGAAGATGTTCTCAATTTTCCTTATGAAGAAAACAGCAACCAGAGAATGTTTGTTAACCATCATGAAAGGTCACAAGGGAAGTTCAGAAGGCTGGTCTTTTAGTTCACTGCATCCTACCAAGAATGATATCCCAGCTATAAAAACAAACTCACGTGGATCATAGTAATGTCCTTCCATGATGCTGATATGCACAGGAGGGGCAGGGGGCTCCGGCACAGGCCTTTGCCGTTGTGATGAATAGCGTTTGGCTCGCCCACCCTGGACACCCTGAAAGAAAGAAAGAGGTCTGAGCAAGAAGACTTCCAAAAGGCTGACTCTCCTATTAAGTCCTAACGTCTCATAGATACTGCAAAACATTTACTGGGTACATGGCAGTATTAAAGAAGTATTTGCAGGACTTCTCTGGTGGCACAGTTGATAAGAATCCGCTTGCTAATGCAGGGGACATGGGTTTGATCCCTGGTCTGGGAAGATTTCACATGCCTCAGAGCAACTAAGCCCATGTGCCACCATGGAAGTCCTTGCGCTCCAGAGTCCAGGAGCTACAATTACTGAAGCCTGTGTGCCCTAGAGCCAGGAAGTCACAACTACTGAGCCCATGTCCCACAATTACTGAAGCTCACGTGCCTAGAGTCTGTGCTCCGAAACAAGAGAAGCCACCACAGTGAGAAGACTGTGCACTGCAAGTAGACAGCAGCCCCCACTCTCCACAACTAGAGAAAACCCACTGTACCAACGAAGACCCAGCGCAACCAAATACATACAGCAGTGTGTACATGCCAAAAGAAAAAAAAAAAAATTCACAAAATGAATTGCAAAACTGATGAAAAACATTAAGTTCTAAACCCCAACCTAAACCATACATTTCCAGAGACCCTAAAAGGGAAACATGGGAAAACTGACTTGGCTTAAACAGTGACCAACTGTGACATGCAACCCTCTACGTGCGCCCCTTTCCTCCTCTGTACCATTTCTTCCATCCGGTTGAACTGAGGTGGAGGTCCTCCTCCCATGTGTATGTGGTTGGGCATACCTGTAATATACCAAAAAAGTCACTGCTGCAGAGCAGATGGATATAAACAAAACTAAAGATACATCAAGAAAATGACAGGGTAAAGAATCCAACACGGGGAATGGTTCTCATCTTTTAAACTAACAAAATCCCTTTTAAACTATCTCTGCTTCCTGTCAACACCAGCATTTGGAAATTTGCCCCCATTGCCTGCCACCTTAATATAGCAGTAAACCTTTGAACATGAAAAAAAAAATTACTTCAGTAATGCAACTCAGAAAATGCAACTTCAACATTTTCCCATCAAATATTTACCATACAGAATCCCTGGGAGGGTATAATTAGCATATTATCAAAAATATTCGAAAATCTCAACCCTAATGTTTCTGAGCAACAACTAGGCAGAGAAGGATGTTCTAAATCTACCTCTGATTATTTCTGGCACAGAGGTCTAGGCTAAAAGTATGGGAAGAGACTCCCCTCTGGTTGAAGATGACTCAGGACAAAAAAGGAATACTCTAGAGACTGTCTTCCAATAGTAATAAGGCACTGGCATGAGAGAGTGTACTTTTCTATCCAAAGATCAACTCCAGGTCCAGTTTAAGCTAGGCTACCCTAGTTTTTGGTATTCCAAAATTACGCGCACCAGAGAAGGATGCTAAAACTGCCAGTCCAAGTGAGGTTTTCCAATCTAAGTTTGAATTAGATTTCAGAAACAACGTAAAAGATCCCCTGATCTATCTGACTGAAGGAAGAAATTAAAAAAAGACGGGTCAAAGGGGTGGTAGGTAGTTCCTAGTCATGAGCACTATGCTGTCCCAACATGATATGCACTAGCCACATATGGCTACTTAAATTTCAATTAGTTAAAAATGAAAAGTTCAGTTTTTCAGCCACTCTGGCCACATTACAAGTATTCAAAAGCACCATCATTACAGAAAGTTCTACTGGGCAGCCTGGCTCTAGAAGACTAAGGAAATTAGAGACTTTCCTTTCAAAGAGATTAGGAGATGCTCATCCAAATTCAAATGCAGTTTCTGCCTTGAAACATTTAACCATTAGCTAAAATAATAAAGAACACTGCCTTCTTCCACTTTTTCTACAGAGAGTGGTAAAGGATTCTGTACTCAGAAGCTCAATAGTGGTGACTGATCAGTTAATAGTGAACAGTAAGCACAGTAGTGGGCTAGTCTTATGTAACAGATAAAGCTGCTCTGAGCTCGTTGGATGAATATGCCTATGGATCCATCTGTTTCTTGCAATTAATGAAAATGAGGACATTGTCAGATAACATATCTCTGAGAGATATTAGTTCCATGCCCCTAAGTCCAATGATGTAAAGGGATAAAAGCTAGTCATTAACCATAGGTACCTACCCCGAAGCTCCCGTGATTGCAGGAAGGAAGGCTGCCCTGGACTCCAATTCTGTTCTGTTATATTTAGTTGTGCCACATCTTGCTCAAGACCCCCTGTAGTAGAATCCACTGGAGCCTCCCAGTTTCCAGTCTTAGCAGGTGTAGGAGGTGTAGCTTCTGGAACTGGAGGTGCTGGGGTCAGCCCTTCGGGTGGAGGGGGCACCTCCTCTGCAACCTTGCCTGCATCTCCAGCTTTGATTCTGGTTCTTCTCGCCCGGGAATAGGATTTCTTTTCAACAGGCCTGTCAGGAGCTGGTGGTGCAGTATCAGGAGCAGGATTTGGTATCTCAGGGGCTACCTCTTCCTTCTCAGGACTGCTAAGCACTTGAGCATCTGCTTCTGGAGATGGATCCCTTACAGAAGTCTGCTCCAAGTGCCGAGACCGGTAACTAGTCTCATGTTTAACAGTCTCACCAGACCGGCCAGCATGCTGTCCACCAGCTTCCACAGGCCTAAAACCAGTACGACCTTCCTTGAAGCCTCCAGATCGAGAGTAATTCCTGGGAGCGGACATGCGGCCAGTACCTGCAGCACTCCTGTTGATAAATGTCCTGGGTGGTAGGGTGCCCCCAGGACCCTGGTGGCGATGAGACTTACTTGGCCGCTCACCAATCCAGTTTGGATCTCTTTGTGGAGGACTCCCAAACCTGAATAAAGGGAATAGAGAAATAATAAAAGGGGCCACTAGAGATATAAACTGTGCATCAGGCAGACTTCCCATATTCCTCACCCATTCAATTATGGGCTGGAGTGACATTTTAAAAAGCAGAGTTTTTTTTTTTTCTTGCAAATATCAATAATATTGCTCCAAAATGTCCTCACCTAGGTTTCCGGATTCTTCGGGGTTTGATATCATCAGGATTGTGAGCTGAGCGAATGTCATACCCATAAAGAGCAATGAGCTCCTGTCGGGACTTTGGAGCCTGTTCATCTTCCCGAAACTTGTCATGCTCCCAGCGACCCTCATCCTTCCACAGCTTTCGCTGACGTCCCTTGGGTCTGGTTGGAACCAGGGAAAAGTGTCTTAAGTTGGCAGACTCTGCCAAGTAAAGATGTTCATGAAATAAACAGGGTTGGCAGAGAAACATTAGGAACTCAGGTAATCTCTCCATCTTCCCAGACAGGTTATACAAAACAGGCCTTCCAAAAGCAAGGGTGAATCACAGCACCTCAGGGCCTGCTAGACGTGAATGTAACAGGTATAAAAATAAGGAAAGCCTTTACTTCAAACTACTCAGCACTCTGGAAACATCTCTCTCCTATAAGGCCACCTATGCAAGTATTTAGAGGCGCAATGGACATATAAGTCTGGATCCCAGCTCCTCCACCAAAAGTTACTAAATATTCTAAGTCTTACTTTCCTCATTTGTACAAAGGGGATAATCATAATACTTACTTTAAAAAGTTGTGAACAGTAAATAACATAATACAGGTAAAGCACTTAGTAAAGTGCCTGGCATATAATAAGCATGGAATACATATAATACTAACATACTACAGAGCAGTAGCAAGGGGCTGTTACCTGACTTCTTCCTCCTGAGTCTGCCCTCGAAGATCATGCTCAAAAAAGAGCCCTTTCCGGGGTATGTATGCTGGGTTCTTCCGATCCTCATCATCATCCAAATGCTTAGGGCCCTTTTTACTGACTTTGTTCTCCACAGGCTCTGTGCTTTCCTGTTGGACAGATAAAGAGCTCTTTACTCACTCCAAGCTTAAAAGCCCCTATTCCAGAACTCAAATGGAAATGGAGGCCTTTGGTGGGTACTAACCTGTCCATCCCCACTTTGCCTCTCTCCAGTCACAGTGCCTTTGGTGTCAGGCTTTTCTTCTCCCTTCTCATCTTTTGCTGAAGAATTAGCAGCATCATTGGCTTCTGATTTCAGCTCCACTTTGGAGTTTTCCTCTTCACTGTACTCCCCGTCATCACCCTGAAAAAAGTTTCCTGGTACTTCCTTGGTGGTCCCATGGATAAGACTCCCTGCTCCCAATGCAGGGATCCCAGGTTCAACTCTTGGGTCAGGGAACTAGATCCCACATATTGGCAACTAAAGAGTTTGCATGCCCAACTAAAGATCCCACATGCTGCAACTAAGACCTGGTGCAAATAAATAATTTCCCTTTAAGTTTCCCTGTTAGCTATGGAGATAAGATCTAAATAGTGCACTTTAAAATTTTCCATTCTTTAGGAAAACATTTTCTAACAAATTTTACTATAATGCAAGAATTAAAAGCAAACACTTCAATATTTTTACTAAAATTTCTACTCAACAGAAGCATTGTTAAAAAAAAAATTAAAACCACATTAAAAAAATTCTATACAGGGAATTCCCCAGCAGTCCAGTGGTTAGGACTCTACACCTTCACTGTCAAGGGCCCAGGTTCAACCCCTGGTAGAAGAACGAAGATCCATCCACAAGCTCGTTGGCTCAGCCAAAACACACATACATACATATATGTGTGGGTATATACATACACGGCTTCCCAGGTGGCTCAGTGATAAAGAATCTGCCAACGCAAGAAATGTGGGTTTAATCTCTGGGACAGGAAGATTCCCTAGAGAAGGAACCAGCAACCCACTCCAGTATTCTTGCCTGGGAAATTCCATGGATGGAGGTGGGCTACGGTCCACGGGGTCACAAAAGATCTAGAAACAACTTAGCGACTAAACAATGTGTATATGCACGCATAAACAAGCTTATACAGATCTCTGTTAAGTTTTCCAGTAAGATATGCATGGAACTGTCAGGAGCAGCAGCCTCTTTCACTAAGCTTATTGTGATAATCATTTCACCATGTAAGTCAAACGATTATGCTGTTGTTACACCTTAAACTTATACAGTACAATTTTACTTCAATAAAACTTAAAGGAAAAAAAAATCAACAAAACAAATAGCTGCTGCCTCTGGGGAAGAAGCCCAGGGCCTATGGATCAGAGGCTTTTAGGTGTCTAAAGCATACTGAAGAAGCTTTCTTTTTGATAATTTCTCCCTCAATGAATTGTCTTTTAAACATGCAGTACCTAATAACTACACTCTAACTCAAGCTATTAATTCTCTCATCTCAAAATGTCTTAAAGCAGAGATTCCCAACCTTTTAGATTACGTGAATCCCCTTTTAGGACCTAAAATTTTCATGGAATCCCATGAGAAATAGCATAGTATAGTATCCATGAACTGAAAAAACACATAATGACAAACAACTGCTATATGTTCAATAATACTTTAAAATACATTAATATATTTTATTAATTTATATATATTAAAAAACAGGAGTACAAAAATGTTGATCTGGTCTATAGATAGTGAAAACAGAGTTAGTGAATTTGCAATCCCTTATCATAACTCCATACTTTCCACGGCACTATTACTCTCAAGTTGGGAAATAGTGGCTTCCATTTTTTTATGTCTATGATATGAACACTAAATTTTCTGCAACATGAGAGCTCTTTGGCCAATAACTCTGTGTAGAATGATATAATTATAAAATTTTGACTTGTAAAACTTTAGAACTTGTATAACCACTGCATCTTAGGGAAAAAAAAAGAAAATTAACACCCAAGTGCTCCTTTCCCTTTCCTTTTCTTGGCACAGCAAGATTGAATAATCCAATCAATTATACTTCAGTTTTTTAAAAAAACTGAATAATCCTGTTTGTGAGGTAGAAAATCTATCCATATACAAAGAAGGGTCCTGACACCATCCTTTAAATAGGGGCAACTAGAAAGGGTTAGGCAAGAGAGGTGTGGCTTGTTTCAGGTAGGGAAAAAAAGAAGCTAAGATTCATGCTAAGGGGGCTGGCTTCAGACAAAAAGTTACTCTCTCATATCCTGGTCCTTCCAAGATTTGCACCTAGGGAGGCAGAGCTAAAGGCTAAGGGGGTAGGTCTAGAGACCTAGAAGGACACAAAGAAATAGGTTCAAAGGAAGGTGGTCTAGTCTTCACTGCTGGGCTAACAAGTCAGGGTGCCCAAACACCTCTGCCCCCGACAAACACGTGCACTGTTCTTATTCTTCTACTGGATCTGACACTCGATCTGTCACAGACTGTAACAGATCCTGTAACTCCAGGCCCAGGATGGCCTAGGAATCTGATCAAAGATACTCACTGAGATTCCTGATGAAACAAGAAGCTCTCAAGCTCTAAGTTTCTGACCTTTTTTCAAACAGGACCTAGACTGGCAGTCTGGCCCAGATAAGCCAATTAATTACCCTTCCCCATTATTCCCTGTCCAGCATAAGTATTTTGGCCTCTGAGTGTTTCGAGTTAGGATTCCTAGAAAGATGATACTGTTATGAAGCTCATAGACCACACCCACACTATGAGAACCAAGCCTTTATTTACAGCTTTTTAACAACCAAGTACTCTAGATTCTTCCTATTTTCCCTCAATCACAAGAAATTTTCTCTCCTCTTGAGTTGGAAATGGGTGGGTGGTAATCATTCAGTTCTTTCCTTGGTCCTAGATTCCTTGCAGGATGTGTTGCAAGAATCTTGCTTGGTGTGTACCTGACCTTAATTCACTACTTCTCCCCGCTTCAACTCCAAACCTACCCCCTGCAACAAACACATTGACTGAATTCAAACATCTTAAAATAGTATCAGCATGATTAATGAGAGAACTTTGTTTCATGCTCTATCCCTTCTTAGTCTGTGGTGGAATGTCAAATGAGGCAACTCTTTTATTTCAAAGGAGAAAGTAACTTTGTTTCCAGGGCAGAACAGAAGATACAAATAGCATAGTGCTGAGAAGACTCCAAATTGGCATCAAAATCAAGTGTAACTGAAGCCAAGGTGTTACCCTAGGGTCAAGCTTCTTTGGCTACAGAAGTGGAAGTGTTAGTGACTCAGTCATTTCCAACTCTTTGCGATCCAATGGACTGCCAGGCTCCTCTGTCCATGGAATTCTCCAGGCAAGAATACTGGAGCGGGCTGCCATGCCCTTCTCCAGGGGATCTTCCCGGTCAAGGGATTGAACTGCAGGCAAATTCTTTACCATCTTTTTTTTTTTTTTTTTCTTTACCATCTTTGCCTACGGGCTGACATCAAACCATTTTCCCTACTGCTGACTTTCCCATTTAGTGAACACCCTCCTAACTCTAAAGCCTAGCTCTCCATTTAAGCAACTGCTTCCCTGGCAGATTTCTCACGCAGATGTTTTAGCTCATTTTTCCATTCCCTACATATTTCAGAGTAAAGGCAGAGTCTATCTTTCTCATTCTCAATGTCTCTTCCAAATCTCTGTCGCCTTTTATCTTTTATTGAAGTATAGCTGAATTATAATAATTTTAATTATTGCTGTATAGCAAAGTGGCATAGTTATATATATATATAGTATATACATGGGATATAACTATATATATATATATATATATATATATATATGGGGGGGTGTTTGTATGTATGTGTGTGTATATGTACATACACACAGTTTTTTTTTGGCCTTGCCACATGGCATGTGGGATCTTAGTTCCCCAAACAGGGATCGAAACTGCACCCCCTGCATTACAGGTACAAAGTCTTAACTACTGGATCAGAGAAGTCCCTATATATTCTTTTTCATATTCTTTTCCATTATAGTTTATCATAGAATATTGAATATAGTTCCTTATGTTGTACAGTAGGACTTTGTTGCTTATTCATTCTATATATACCAGTTTCCATCTGCTAATCCCAACTCCATCTCATTTTAAATTCCTACTTCTCTGAGGCTTCTATCATCTAGCTATATCTCACTTCTCAAAAGTTCAGATTACACCATTTTGCTTTTTTTCTTTGATAAAAGACCTATAGTAGTATTTGGTTTCACAAACCGAAAGAAATTTGAAAAAGATTTTTTTAAAAAAGGCAAAAGTGATAACTGCACTCAGTGTTTGCTTTGCAGTAAGTTGTCACACAAGCAGCTCGATATCCTAAGCTGAAGGAGTGGAACCACCAAGCTCCTACCCTGGGAACTACACTCAGCGTCTTAGCATCAAGCTGCCACAGAGCTTTGAACTGTGTCTGCGAGCATTGGTGCTTTACCTCAATTTATTTTGTGCATCACTTGGTGAGAAGCGTCCTAAGGTAATTGCTTCTTTGCTTTAAGTCATTTCAACTTACAGNTTTTTTTTTTTTTTTTTCTTTACCATCTTTGCCTACGGGCTGACATCAAACCATTTTCCCTACTGCTGACTTTCCCATTTAGTGAACACCCTCCTAACTCTAAAGCCTAGCTCTCCATTTAAGCAACTGCTTCCCTGGCAGATTTCTCACGCAGATGTTTTAGCTCATTTTTCCATTCCCTACATATTTCAGAGTAAAGGCAGAGTCTATCTTTCTCATTCTCAATGTCTCTTCCAAATCTCTGTCGCCTTTTATCTTTTATTGAAGTATAGCTGAATTATAATAATTTTAATTATTGCTGTATAGCAAAGTGGCATAGTTATATATATATATAGTATATACATGGGATATAACTATATATATATATATATATATATATATATATATGGGGGGGTGTTTGTATGTATGTGTGTGCATATGTACATACACACAGTTTTTTTTTGGCCTTGCCACATGGCATGTGGGATCTTAGTTCCCCAAACAGGGATCGAAACTGCACCCCCTGCATTACAGGTACAAAGTCTTAACTACTGGATCAGAGAAGTCCCTATATATTCTTTTTCATATTCTTTTCCATTATAGTTTATCATAGAATATTGAATATAGTTCCTTATGTTGTACAGTAGGACTTTGTTGCTTATTCATTCTATATATACCAGTTTCCATCTGCTAATCCCAACTCCATCTCATTTTAAATTCCTACTTCTCTGAGGCTTCTATCATCTAGCTATATCTCACTTCTCAAAAGTTCAGATTACACCATTTTGCTTTTTTTCTTTAATAAAAGACCTATAGTAGTATTTGGTTTCACAAACCGAAAGAAATTTGAAAAAGATTTTTTTAAAAAAGGCAAAAGTGATAACTGCACTCAGTGTTTGCTTTGCAGTAAGTTGTCACACAAGCAGCTCGATATCCTAAGCTGAAGGAGTGGAACCACCAAGCTCCTACCCTGGGAACTACACTCAGCGTCTTAGCATCAAGCTGCCACAGAGCTTTGAACTGTGTCTGCGAGCATTGGTGCTTTACCTCAATTTATTTTGTGCATCACTTGGTGAGAAGCGTCCTAAGGTAATTGCTTCTTTGCTTTAAGTCATTTCAACTTACAGAAAGTTTCACAGGGACACTCTATAAGTTCAACGGGAAAACCTCCACCTCTGTCTTTGCCTGGGTCTACCCTGTCATTCATCTGAAAATTATGGAAATAAGCTCACACTTTTCATCTCCACTTTAGTCATCCACTTTCATGTACACATGTCAGACCAGTCTTACCTGGAACTGCTATACATTTCAAGTAAGTCTGATCTACTTTTAAAAATCTTAAATTTAAATACCCCAAATAAAACTCTTAAAAGAAAACAAGCCTTTGGATTTGGCACAGATTCAGCAAAAGCTTCTTTGGCATGCATGACACCAAGAGACACAAGCAACTAAAGAAAAAATAAATATATTGGACTTCATCAAAACTGAAAAGTTAACACCATTAAGGAAGAATAAAGACAACCCAAAGAATGGGAAAACACACTTGCAAATCATATAGATCATAAGAAATAAATCTAGAACATGTAAAGAACTCTTACAACTCAATGATTTTAAAAAAGACAACAAAGTGGGACTTCCCTGGTGGTCCAGTGGTTAAGAATCCATCTGTCAATGTAGGGGACAAAGGTTTGATCCCTGGTCCAGGAAGATTCCACATGCCACAGGGCAACTAAGCCAGTGCACCACAACTACTCAGCCCTACTAAGCCTGTGCTCTAGGGCCCGTGAGCAGCAACTACTGAGGCCTGTGCACCCTAGTGCCCATGCTCTGCAGTGAGAAACCACCACAATGAGAAGTCTGTGCCGCTGCAACTGAAGAGCAGCCCCTGCTTGTTTCAACAACGAAGACTCAGCACAGCCAAAAATAAATAAATAAAAAATTTTAAAATGGACAAGTTATTTGAATAGCCACGTCTCCTAGGAAGATACACAAATGGCCAATAAGCACAAGACAAAATGCTCAACATCAGGTAAATACATATCAAGATACCATTTTACAACTACTAGGATGACCAGAATCAAAAAATCAAGATGATAATAAGTGCCACTGAGTATGTGGAGAAACCACATACTCAATGTGGAATTGCTGCTGAGAATGTAAAATGGTGCAGCTGCTTTGGAAAACAGTCTGACAACTCCTCAAACAACTGAACAGTTACCATATGACTTAGCAACTCCATTCCTAGGTACATACCCAAGAGAAATGAAAACACACATCCACACAAAAACCTGAACATAGACATTTTTAGCAGTATTATTCATAAAAAAATAGAAACCCAAATATCCATCAGTGGATTAATGGATAAATAAAATATAGTATACCCATACAATGGAATATTGTGTGCATAGTCACTCGGTCATGTCTGACTCTGTGACCCCATGGACTGCAGCCCTCCAGGTTTCTTTGTCCATGGGATTCTCCAGAATCTGCAGGTGGATTCTTTACTGTCTGAGCCAGGGAAATCCCACAATGGAATATTATTCAGCCATAAAAAGGAATGAAGTACTGATACATGCTACAACTTGGGTGAAAACTTTGGAAATAATATGCTAAGTGAAAGAAGCCAGTCATATGTTATCATATATGAGTCTGTTCATAAATAAGGCCAGAATAAGGAAATCTCTAGACACAGAAAGGAAGTATGTGGTTGCTAAGGGCTGGAGGGAATGAGAACGGAGGAGCTATGGGGGGTGAGTGACAGTTAAAGGGTACGAAATTTCTTTTTGAAGTAATGAAAATATTTTGAAACTGACTATGGTAATGGTTGCACATACTTGTACATACTAAAAACTACAGAACTGGACACTTTAAACTGGTAAGTTGAATGGCACATAAATTATATCTCAACAAAGCAGTTTTTACGCCAAATCTTGGCTGTTATTCCTGTCTGTTCCCAGTTATTCCTTTATCCTTCCTTCTCTCATTTCTTAAGACATCCGCTTCATTGACATTCCCACCTTTTCTCTGCCTATCAGTCCTCTCCCACATTTGCTTTCTTCTCTCTCTAGACTCTGTGGCTGGATCATTTCAGCATTATCAGTAGCTCCCTCCAATCCCCTATTCCCATGTGCTCAGGCCTGGATCAACCAAACTGTCTGCTTTTCCTAAGCTTGCAATTAGACTACTGATCATCACTAAGAGGGGTTAAAAAAAAAAATCATACAACTTTTACATATCAGTGCCACCTCCAGCCTCAACTATTCAAACTTCCTTTATCTCAAAACTCCTATACTGTCCCTTCATCAACAACCATTCTTTTATGTTTTTCCTTCTATTATATTTCACAAGGAAAACAAAACAAAGGGAACACCAGCTTCCTTCCCACAAAACCTTTCCTTCCCACTTCTCTATAATTACAGTGGAAGATGTTTTTCTCATCTGGTTCCTATTTCTTCTCATATACTCAATCAAGGACATGGCACATTTATAACCTATCCTCTCCCTTTGCTTTTCCTTTTCAATCATTTCTTCAACCTTTAGGTATACTTGATTCTTCAACTCAAAAAATAACACCAAACCCTCTCTTGACCTTACAGCCTTCTTTCCAGCTACCATCTCTCCAGCCTAATTTCTTTAAAAATGTTTCCCCAGAGGATTCTGGGAAAAATAGCAGCAGCATAGTTTTTGATCTCTTCAAATCTCCATATCAAATAGGGGCTTCTGACAGCAAAATCAAAACCCTCTGGACAATATTTACAACAAAACTAGGTTACAATGTATCTCCCACACCCCAAAACACAAGCACACAAGCAAAGCAAGACTGCCACAAGACCTGCATCAGACCAGTGTCAGGGCTGGAAAAGCAGAGAGCAGTAAATGGACCTGCAAACAGGAGAACCCTGAACTAGCCAACAGTCAGTCAACAGAAAGTAAAACCGAAAACAACAATTGAAACCAGAAGGGATTTTGCTGTCTCTAATAGAATGTGAGTTTACGAATCTTGCAGTCTCTAATAGAATGTGAGTTTACAGATCTTGCAGTAAGAAGGTCCGAAAGAGCTGGAGCAATCCAAGCCTTGTAAAATCTTAAAATCAACCTGGCTGCCAGGGCTTCCCTTGAGGATAGAGTACCACACTGAAGATAAAATTGTTGAGAAGAGAATCAGTTCAGCAGAAGCGGGACAAAAGGAATGAAGGAAGGAAGAAGGTCCAAAGCAAATCAGAGAAGGGAACAAAACCAAGAAATCTCAGAAAGCCATATATATATGTATATATGTGTGTGTGTTTTAACAATAGGGGAAAACATCTGAGGAGGGAGTTCTGTGAAGTTAGAAAAAGCTACTTTGAGCCATACTTCCTTTGAAAAGATCAGGAAGACTAAATAAAATTCAACAAAAGAAAAATACAGAGATCAAATCCCACAGATAAAAGAAAAAAAGAAAATGAGTAGAATAGCACTGGTGGCTCAGACGGTAAAGCGTCTGTCTACAACGCGAGAGACCCAGGTTCAATCCCTGGGTCAGGAAGATCCCCTAGAGAAGGAAATGGCAACCCACTCCAGTACTACTGCCTGGAAAATCTCATGGACACAGCTTGGTAGGCTACACTCCATGGGGTCACAAAGAGTTGGACACAACTGAGCGACTTCGCTAGTGACTAGTACTCCTACAATGAAAGCATGCCAGAAAGACATATGTATTTCATACCAAAATTGCAACTTCTGTTTCAAAATGAGCAAAAAAAGACATTAAAAATATTATATAAGGCATGAAAGAACATCAATCAGAATTTTAAAAATCCAGAAATGAACTCAAGAAGATATTAGAAATTTTAAAAATCATTTAAAATACAAAGTCTAGAACTAGAAGGAACACAAACAAGAGTGAATAAACACAGTAATCAAAAGAAAACAGAGATACTACAAAGGATTAAAGAGAAAAGGTTGTTTACTGAAGACAAGAAAAGAGTATTTGGATGGAAGTTCCATGACATACTGTACAGCACCTCTCATACCTATGCATATGGACCCAGAATGACCGAGTCCGAGACAAAGTTTAATATAACTAATGGACCTTAAAGGAAAATATACTGGGAATATCCAGACAAAAATACAAGTGACTTATAACGGAAAGAAAATTAGGTGATCAGCTAGTTCTGTGCAAGATAAAAGCTTTGGGTCATACTGTTATTTTCCATGGCTACCATGGAAAGACAATTTGCCAGAAATACAATGGATACAGATAGCATGGTGAGTTGTACAATGAGTGAGTGGCCATTAAAATCTTTTTAACAGATACATTATTTTAAAAAGGATGAAAAACTAACCTGTCAGACTAAGAGACAGATCAAAATTTAAGAAACAGGTAAAACGAAGCACAGCATCTAGGTATACACAGTAACTAAGAAGAAATGCAATCAAGTAACAGATAACTACACAAGGCAAGATATCAAGTCAAACTCTTTAATCAAGATCAGTGCTGTCCAACAAAACTCGCTGGAATGAGGAAAATGTTTTTACCTATGCAAATGAAGAGCTGAACTTTTTTATTAACTCAAATAGCCACATATGGCTGGTGACTATCCTATATGACACAACAGAACTACACTCCTCTCTTAAATTTTAGGCAATACATACCAGATATTGCCACATCAAAGCTGCACATGTTCCTCAATCTCAAAACATCTAAAACTTAATCCAACACTGTCCTTTCCAGAATCTCTTCCTCCTGTGGTTCCTTTATTAGTGACCAACACCATTCTCCAACCTGGGCATTACTTGGACTCCTTTTTCTTTTTTTTGATATTACAAATGTATTGAACTTCAATCTTTTTTCTTAAGGTAACAACACTTTTTTTCCCCTTATAATTACTAGTTTTTACAACAGGAGCTGTATCTCACATGTAAAGAAATTATATTATGATACTGTACTTATGAAAAAAGGTTTCTCCAAATGATAAATGCTCAAATGTAAAGTAGAATTGTGGTGTTAACACAGAAATGTATGTCAAAAGAACAAAATTAATTTAAATAAGTCATTCTAGATGTTAACATTAGACGAACTGGGTGAAAAGCCTATGGAACATCTATATTCTCTTTGTGATTTTTTTTGTAAATGCAGAATTACTCCAAAATAAAGTGTATTTAGAAGAAAAGTCCTGACAGTTCTATTTCATTTACTAATCTAAGGAAAGTTTATTGAGGGCCTATTACAGATACTCTTCTAAGCTCCCAGGATAGAACAGTAACAAAGACAGTCTCAGCCCTCCAGGAGCTTGCATTCTGCTTAGAGCTGAAGGAAATAGATATTAAAATCTGAAGGTTGGACTGCAGACAGGTCATTTGAGGCAGAGGTAAGTCTTGGGACAGAACAACAGAGGACACTCACGAGCAAGAGTCAAAACACAGCATTATTCTAGGGCTCTGGAATGAAGCTAGAGAAACCCAGATCACCAAGCTCCCTCATCCCAGTCCCTTCCCTCACCATGCTGTCGTCATTCTTGTCACTAAACTTTCTGGCTCTATCATAGGCATCTGGCCAGGTCCCAGCCCTCACCTGGATCAACATCTTCCCGTCAGGAGAGGTCAAACACTGCTGGGCATCTAAAGCTTATAGGAACCAAAACGGCAGTCTTTCGAGTTTCAGCAGAATTCTCTCTGACTCCTCCTTAATTCAGGCTCCACAATCAATCAATCAAGAAATTCTGTTATTAATAATAATATCTAAATATCTCTCAAACCTATGTCTTGCAGTGCCACTGCCATCGTCCCTTCTTTAGGGCACTATCACGCCCCTTGGACTATTCTCTTAACAGCTCTGTCTTCAGTCTTGCCTCATCCTCAGATCCTCCTCCACTTAAGCCTTCAATAGCCAGCCTCTCTTTCTTTGCTGTTAGAGTAACATCCAAACTCATTATATACATAATGGTAAACTGCTATAAAGTTACAATCACCAAACCTCACTGAATACTCCACATCGCCTGGCAGCCTTTCCGATGTTTCCATTCTTTAATGACTACTGCAAACATTACTCATTCCAAAACCTCTCATCCTCCTTTAATTCTTTGTGGGTAACTTTACCCCTGACTTCACAGAAAGTCAGTCATCCACCAGTCACCACGTTCTGTCATCCCACAGCCTAAATGGCTGCCAGTGCTGCCCACTTCTATTGTCACGGCTGCCACTCCACTCCATGCCACATTTTCTGCTTTCCTCATCTTCCACAGTTGCTTTCTTAACTAGTTTTTCTCCCTCTAATCTTGCTCCCTTCAGATAATTCTTCCCACTGCACACAAAACAATTGTTAAAGATAATAATTCTAAAATATTACTGTGAATCAACCTGCGATTTTGTTAACATATAAATGTCTGAGTCTGCCCTCCCTCTGCAAGGGTCTGTTTCAATAGGATTTTCTTTCATGTAGATGTTCCTTGGACCTGACAAACACTGCTTTAAAATTTAAGTCTAATCCATACTTCATATCATACTCTTGTTTAAAACTCTGTAATACTTTCTTAGAATAAAATCCAAATACTTTCTCAACCAGGCTTATAAAGTGCTTTAAGATTTGGACTGAGATTCATCCTTACCACCAGTTATACTAAATCTTCCACGTCCTGCAACTCACTATCCTCCAATCCCACCCCTTCTGGATGTTCTTCTTCGACTGTTTCCTCTGCTAAGAAAATTCTAGCTAGCTAACTCCTACTCATCATTCAGGTCTCTATTTGAAAAGTCCCTCCTGTAAATACTTCAAAATACCCTATACTCAGTTAGCTGCCCCTGCCATGTGCTCCCAAAGCACCCTATGCATCCCATACCATGGCATTTAACAAACGGTTATTGTAATGACTTAACTGTCTGTATTTTCCCTCCCTGATCTGGAATGTAAATTCCATGAAGGTAGAATCATGTATATTATATTCCAGGGCCTAGCACAGCTCCTGGCACTGAGAAGGCATTTAATAAAGAGAAAGAAGTAATCCCTGCATGATCTGACCCCTACTCTATAATTTGCCTTTATTTCTGGTATCCATCCTGTCCCAACGATGTTCCAGCCACACCAAACTACTTTCAAGTTTCCAGACAGTCAATCTTCCCTCCTATCTCTGAGCTTTTGCAGCTGTTGTTCCCTCTGCCTAGAACATGATTTGCCTGGCTAACTCCAATTTATTCTTCTCTGACTGCCTAATATGGAATCAGTACCCAGTCATTAACACCCTATTTAACCCAACCCCCAGCAGTTGTCACCAAGTCCTATGATTTCCTCAGTGTTTGTCTGACTTCCTTACTAAGCTGTAAGATTCCGAAAGATAGGAACTTTGCTATAGCGTTCACTTTTGCATCTCCAGGGCTTAATGGTAATTCTAAGATGTAGTAACAGTTCTACAAAATTTACAGAATGAACCTTTGATTCACAATCCAATTCTTTCTATATAAATCAGAGCTCTATTCAACAGTTCCAGGAAACAAGTAGCCATTCTGATAACATCTCTAGTTTATCCAATTAAAGCAAACTAAGTTCACAAACATTTGGCTTAGGGAAACTTTCTGCTAAAGACAGAAAACCTCATCCATAAACTGAGAAATGTTTCTGACACAAACCACTCAGAATCCTACCCTTCTGAGGTCTTCAGATATACTCAAAAAAATGTTCAACTGGCTGGTTTCACCACCTAGGCATCATAAAATGGAGTGTGAAGCATCCTGTGAACGACCAAAGAATGTTCTCATTCTCATATTTAGCATCTTATTTTCTTTAGACAGGGTGAAAGGTCAGCTATAAACAGTGTAACACATGTGGCCTGAAGAGGTTTATACAAAGCTTCACTCTCCATAACTGAACAACACTTTTTATAATAGTTTCTCAGAAGCATAAATGAAGAATGCACAAGCGGAGTAACAAACAGGTCCGATGCTTTCAAACCACAGGTGGGTACAATTTTTAAAACACATTTTCCAACCTACATCATAGGAAAAAGAATCTATCACACTCACTTCTGAGTCTTCTGCACTTTCATAATCCGAGAGAACAGCTGAAAGAAAACAGAAACATATAAAGAAAAAAAAATGCAACAGAAATTTTATAATTACATCTTCCAGTGCTTGTTGTGGGTCAAGCTAAAACTCTCATTTAATTCTGACATCAACCTATGAGGTAAATAAAATCATAGTTCCCATATACAGATGGAAAACAGGTTCAAAGAGTGACTTTGACTTTCCCAAGATCATACAGCTAAAACTTATGCTCTTGAACATTAAACTACAAACAGCTCCTTTGTGGCACCCTCCCCAAAACCCTTAACAGTCTGCTGCTGCTGTTGCTGCTAGGTCGCTTCAGTCGTGTCTGACTCCGAGCGACCCCAGACAGCAGCCCACCAGGCTCCTCTGTCCCTGGGATTCTCCAGGCAAGAATACTAGAGTGGGTTGCCANCCATCACCTCCCTGAAAGTGCAGGCTAATACGATGTGCTTAGTCGCTCAGTCGTGTCCTACTCTTTGCGGCCCCATGGACTGTAGCCCACCAGGCTCCTCTGTCCATGGGGATTCTCCAAGCAAGAATACGCGAACGGGTTGCCATGCCCTCCTCTAGGGGATCTTCCCAACCCAGGAATCGAACCCACGTTTCCCACATTGCAGGCGGATTCTTTACCGTCTAAGCCAGATGGTAATCTTACTAAAACTTTAGAACCGACTTAGAGATAATCATAGGAACGGGCGTTGGTTCAATATCTCGAAATGATTTCCCTGCCAAACGGGTAGATGATGGAATGCTGTGATTTTAGCAACACATTTTTAGCAAGGAAAAAAAATTTGTATATTTTCTCTGTACCATAATAAAAAATATACAAGAAGCGTGAGCTAACTGTGCACCTAAAGGAGTACACAATAATATACACCCGAGGAAGGTCACTATCATAGCACAGGATTCTGTCCCCTGTAATGCTTTTACAAAAAATATGGTCAAGGCTACTGATGCTTATCAAATTTATAGACATTATGAAACTAGACGGTATTATGAATGCCTTCAGAGATAGTCAGGATCCAAATAGAGCTCAACTGGTTAGACGTGGTCAAATGTGACAACTTGTAAATTCAGGTCCAAAAACCAACTGCTTGGGCTCAAAATGAAGGTATATGATTTTAAAAGTGTTAATAAAAAAAAACCTAGAGGATCCTATCAATAACAAAGTAAATTGATATAGTAAGGCTGCCAAATTTAGTGTCTAAATAAGTAAAGTGATAGTCTGCCATTTTGCCTTTCAGTTGTTTGGTCTGTATTCAATTTTTAAATGGACATGAGCAAATTGTTCACTCATCCAGAGAACTGAAACATTCAAGATTCTTTTGAGGAACAATTGTAAGAGCTCTGAATGTGAACCATGAGGATTGGGGCTGCCACAGCAAAGTATTTGAGGGACTATGAAGAAAGGAGGAATTGATTTTTTTGTCACCCTGGAAAGCAAATCAAGAACCAGTGGGCTCAAGTTACAAGAACTTAGATTTTGTCAACGAGGAAGAGTTCTCTAACATTTAGGAAAAACTGGACAGGAGAAAACGAAAGTGTTAGAGAAGAAGCTGGATTTCATTTGTCTGGAATGTTGTCAGAGGGAAATCATGTACTTGGGTCAGACTACATGACCTATAAGGTCCTTCCAACTGAGCTTTTATTAGACACCAGGCACCAAGCATCCTATCATCTTTTTTTTAAATTGCCCATTATCTGTAAGGAAGAACCCAGGACAAAGAGAGATGGAACATATATTGTGTTCATACACAAATGGAAGTTAGTATCTCATATAAAAGGGAAAATGGTGTTTTTCTATTTTGTGAAAGTGGATTTATTTTTCTAGTCCTTTAAAATATCCAAGCAAAATTGTTTAATGCTTCCCAATAAATCTAATAAATTGAAGCAGAAGTTCAAAAATTAACAGCCACAATAGTTTATTTACAGTGGAACTCTTTATAAGATATTTACAAGACAACCAATTTTACACATCAGAAATGGTATCAAAAGTATGAATTACAACACAGACAACAATATGAAATGGGCATAAAACAAAGCTGAAGTGGACAGACAAGCAATTTCTTTTTTTAATTTATTAACACTAGCTTAAACTTGTTAAAGAAAGAAACAAAGAACTATGTTTTAGGAGAACGGCAGGGCCTTCACTTGAAGATTGAATTTCACAGTGTTGTATCCCATGTAGGGAAAAAATAAGACTAATTTCCCCCCACACTCTGACACACTGTCTTTTTGCTCTTGGAACTTTGCTCATCTACTCTCCAACCTCCTTCTCAAAAAAAGTCAACATATCCAAATCAAAGAATTGATCTAGAAGAGGGGGCAATAAAATAGATACTAGGTAGAGGGAAAACCAAGGAAATTAGAATCCACATAAGTCTGGCCAAATAGCACCTCATGGATTCCTCTTAGTCTAACTTCAGTTCAGAATCTGGGAAGTCCCTTGGGTAGGAACAAACAGAGGTGAAATCTCCTAACCCNGAAGAGGGGGCAATAAAATAGATACTAGGTAGAGGGAAAACCAAGGAAATTAGAATCCACATAAGTCTGGCCAAATAGCACCTCATGGATTCCTCTTAGTCTAACTTCAGTTCAGAATCTGGGAAGTCCCTTGGGTAGGAACAAACAGAGGTGAAATCTCCTAACCCATATCCAAATGAATCCAACAAATGCTAAAAATTAAGAAACTCAGAGGAATCAAAAAATAAAATAAAGAGACACTGACTGGTCTTTTTCTTCTTGGGCACATTTTAAAGGAACATAACATAGGTCAGAGTAGGAAAGCCAAACAGTTTGCCATATTAAAATGATGGAGAACAAAGAAAATCTGGCCTAGTTTTTCTAGAAATCTCCTTCCTCTCCTTAAAGTGTGAGATGAGAGCCCCTAGTGGAATAAGTCCTATTTCTCTCTACATTCTTGCTGCAAAGAAGTTCACAGCAGGTTCCCTTGTGGAGAGCCCACTCTCCTAAGCAGATGGAGTTACAAATGAAAACCCATAGCCACACACACACACAAAGGAGAAATAAGAGCAGCAAGATCATCCAGGAATACTACATGTGCTGCCCGAGTAATTCCTTTAAAAGTCAAACTCGGAGCACAGACCAACATCTCACGAAAAGCTTTAGCAGTGGGAGGCCCCTGAGGAACTTTTTTCTTCCCTTCCCACAATGGTATCCCATTCTCTCATGCTCCACTGATGGGCCGGCCACACACCCTACATACCTTGGCTTCTCCTCTAAAAGTGCTAAAAATCTGGGGACATATTCTCTTCAAGGATAAAAGCCCCTACCTTCTAGGAGATTAGACCCCTACTTGTTTTCATACAATAGTCCTGAAGACTAAAGAAAGGCAATTCCTATATATTTAAGACCAGAGGTCTTGGCTCTATTTTCCTTCCAGATAGTTACAGGGATCTTACACTGAGACCAAAGTGGCCTGGAGTGCTGTCCTGAAATTTTTTTAACAAAATGGGGGAGGTGAGGGTTGGGAGGGGAGAACCAAGATGGTACACATACAAATCTATTTTTACAAAATGAACTGGAGAAGCTCATTAGGTACATCTGTTTGTTTCAAGATGTAGACATTTGCCAGCCAGAGGAAGCACATATTTCCACATACATCCCCACCCTCCCTAAATCTCTAACCCACCACCAAGAGCTCAGCTAAAAGGATAAAACCCAACTAAGGAATACTCAGGAGGTGATGAGACACAAAGACATCTGTACAGGATCTGGCATGCCATTCCCAAACACCAACTGCTTTTGTTTAGAGCTATAACTGGCCCCAAACTAATCATCCTCATTCTCTCTTCAGAAGATTTTATTCTTGAGGGGTGGGGAAAGAAATTCAGTTACCCATTAACTTAAGAAAATAATCACAGCCAAACATCCCTTCCCACATGGCTGTATCACAGAACAGTTTTAAGACAACTGTGTTTTCAGATATTTATCAACCAACTCTCCATTATCTTTTCTATCCTGTGAAGATGACTTGCTTCATCACGTCACTTGTTATTCCTCATCTGGTCCTTAAGCTCCTGGTGAAATTCTGTTTTGTTTTAGGGTAAAAACCACCATACTCATACTATAAGGAAGGGTATACGGGGCGAGAAGAGTGCCATGCAGGCCCAACTGTAAAGGCAGGGTTTGCTTCATTTTCCACAAATCTAATGAAGAGAGCCCTTTTACCCCTTTAACATAGGCAAATGTAAAGAAGCAGACCCCTGGAGCTTCCAAGTCTGCCATCCTATAGATTTAAGTTGAGAACTCATTTCCCCAAAAAGGGAAAAGAAATCCCAATCACTCTCCACAATTCACAATTAGCCCAATGAAAGAGTTTTTGTGAAATCAGAGTGATGAAAACAAAACCAAGATCAGGGGAGTATGGAAGGGCATTTTCAGCGAATGGTAACATACATAAGGACATAGGTCACATATACAGGTCTCTGCCACTCTCTGGGAATGGCATGCTACAACTATCTGAAGACAGAAGGTTCTTGCCAGCACAGCTATTTCCTACACGTCCGATGAGGTGTTTGCTTCTTCTGGATCTCCAACCTGCATCGGCTACGCTCATCCAACCAGGGAAGTTCAAAATTCCTGGCAAAAAAAGAATAAGGAAATCAACCTGCAAGACTAGAAGAAATTCAATATGAACATGAAACTAAGTCAAAGAGAGATGGTATACCCTTCACCACTCCTAGCCCTGACTCCCAAGTCCCAAGTTTGGAGTGTCTTTCTTGCCTCAAAGTCAGAGAAATGGTGTGCTATTAAAGTGATTGAATAATCTATTTCTAAATCGAAAAGCAATCCTCCTAATTCTTGGCTTGGGAATCTTATCATTGCAAAAGCTAGTGGCCCAGGCAGTGTCACTTCTGTCAAAGAGCCATGGCTATCCCTAAGCCAACTATTCCACCTTATATTGAAGCTTTCATGAAGTCTGAAAGGGAAGTGAAGTGCATGCCACCTGAGAAGAGGGAAAAAAACTTTATACTTACTGTGGAGTTAGTTTTGGTAATGGTCGTCCGAATGCTACAACAGGCAAGAAGGGGGTAATCATCAAACTTTCAACTATGGAAGAAAGCCAGATGGGACCTTGTTAGTGACAATGGATGGAAGATATCTAGCAACTATACCACTTCCAAAATACCACATTCATTCAGAGCAAGTTGTATCCTGGAGCCTTGTACCCTTTTTCTTCTCTGAGAAACTTATTCTCTTAGATAAACAAAACTTACCATCATCTGGCTCAGGGAAAAATGAGGTAACCTCGGGCTCAGATTCCTGAATTCCTTTCTTTTTATACATTCTGAGCTGCAGTCGCTGTAAAATTCTTTGTTCCCTGATCCTCTGAATATCCCATCTGGGAAAAACAAACCAGACAAAGAAAACAAACAAACCCAATATTACTGAAAACCTGCTCTATAAAGGCAACTCATATGATCCAGATGCTGGGGAGATCCTGGCTGAGACTTCTAGATGAGGGGATCGGGGGTGGGGAAGTAGGGGGTAAAGAGAACTGTCTGCTTGATTAGGGAAGAGCTGTTTCAGTCTAGCAGTCTGGATCATGTGTTCATGTTCCCCACAAGAAAAAGAGGCCAAACATCTTTATCTGTAACAATAACCACTTCAAAACTGTGATACTCAATCAATTAGGAAGTTAGTAATTTAAAAGCATTAAGAGCTCCTGGGCTCCCCTCAGCATGGATGAGAGATGTCACAGTCCTATAGGCGCAACTGTTCCCACAGTGAACATCTCTAGCCTCACCTTTTCCTTCTCTTCTCATCCAGCTCCAGTTTTGCATGCCTCTTCGAAAACACACTGTCATCCAGGTTCTGTGTAAAGAATAGCAGCTGATAAGCTATTTATCACCGTGTGACATGTGTACTCATTTCCAGCTTCCAGGAATAAAAACTCTTTCACCTTCAGGTCCCACCTAAGTCTGTAAGTTCTATGGGTATCATGGGAAACTCCTGGTAACAAAAATCAACAAAACACATACTCCATTCCTTACTCCTACCCTTGTAGAATCTCCACATTTCAAAATCATTTCTATAACTTTCCAAAGTGAAAGTCACATAAAACTGAAACAACCCTTCAGACTGCCACAAATCCTCCCTACCGCTATACTTTATAAAGGTATGAGTTTAAAGTAAGTATCAAGCTTTCAAAAGGCAAATGAGCTTGGAATATATAATTCAATTTCTGAGTGGTACATGCCTAACTTTTCTACTTAGCATGAAACCTAGCTCTGTTTTGAATATTCACTAGCTACTTATTTTTTGATAAATCACTTAGCCATTTTAGATCTCAGTTTTTTCATCTATACAACAAAGGAGTTGGACTTGATAATCTCTCAAGTTACCTTCTGGCTTCAGAATTCTATTTAACCCATCCATACAGTTATTATGACATATTCAAGTTATGCCCCCATTTCCATCTATCTCGCACTCCCTTCTAGTGACAAGTCTTGAGTACCTACCTCCAAAAGGTCTGAAGGATTTGGGTCCCTTAGAGGCTCTACTGAGTGGTCCCTCCAAGAAGGAACTGGAAAGAAANTATCACCGTGTGACATGTGTACTCATTTCCAGCTTCCAGGAATAAAAACTCTTTCACCTTCAGGTCCCACCTAAGTCTGTAAGTTCTATGGGTATCATGGGAAACTCCTGGTAACAAAAATCAACAAAACACATACTCCATTCCTTACTCCTACCCTTGTAGAATCTCCACATTTCAAAATCATTTCTATAACTTTCCAAAGTGAAAGTCACATAAAACTGAAACAACCCTTCAGACTGCCACAAATCCTCCCTACCGCTATACTTTATAAAGGTATGAGTTTAAAGTAAGTATCAAGCTTTCAAAAGGCAAATGAGCTTGGAATATATAATTCAATTTCTGAGTGGTACATGCCTAACTTTTCTACTTAGCATGAAACCTAGCTCTGTTTTGAATATTCACTAGCTACTTATTTTTTGATAAATCACTTAGCCATTTTAGATCTCAGTTTTTTCATCTATACAACAAAGGAGTTGGACTTGATAATCTCTCAAGTTACCTTCTGGCTTCAGAATTCTATTTAACCCATCCATACAGTTATTATGACATATTCAAGTTATGCCCCCATTTCCATCTATCTCGCACTCCCTTCTAGTGACAAGTCTTGAGTACCTACCTCCAAAAGGTCTGAAGGATTTGGGTCCCTTAGAGGCTCTACTGAGTGGTCCCTCCAAGAAGGAACTGGAAAGAAAAAAAAAAAGAAAAAGAAAGGGAGGAGGGGTGGAACCACCCTTAAATCCAAGGTCACATAACCTACTATTCACTAGGACAAGAAGTCTCTCCCCAGATAAGACAAAGTTACCAAGTGATAGGAATCCATTCTATGGCCTCACCTGAAGCCATATTCAGTGTCCTTGCTATGGTATTGAAAGAACCTAAAATGCCATTGCAGTCTGCCAAACAAAGGATCACAAAAAACCCTAAACCAATACCTGACAATTCATATAATGGATGCTATTGCAGTTCCTGAAAAACAACTGAAATTTGTAGTCATTTTGAAGTCTATAGTGTAATCACATACACAAGGAATCTCACTCTCACCCATCCAACTGATGGGGGATGCAACTCCCAACCATCCACCATCCCACCAGCCCCCACCCCAGGCCCAGTCAATATAATTCCTATTCTACTCACCAGCCAAGACTGAAGTTTCTCCTGCAACACTTGATGGCATCAGACACCCTAAATAATGCAGGAAAGAAGAATCATCTCAGTGTAAAAAGAAAAAAAGCCCATACCCAAAATGGAGGAAAGGATCATCACTGATGTTCTCACTAGGAAGCCTTTTTTTTTTTTTTTTTTGAGTTGCTCTTTTGAGAATTTCTCTCTAGGGGAGGGGAAGAGAGAGGGAACAACAGACAAAAGAAAAGAAAATAAGCCCACCACTTTTTTTTTTTTTACACTGAGACGACTTCTTTTCTTCATTATTTAGGGTGGTTTCCCTGCAACAGTTGATGGCCAAGGATATCAAACCTTAAACTCAGAACATGGCAGGTGAGTAAAAGTTGACCCTATTTTTCAAATAAAAGATCAGTGTTCTCAAAACTTACACATGTAGTCTTCTTAAACAGCTCCCTCCTCCCTCCAAACAAACTACCTTGCTGGTCCAGCCTCAACAACATGCACAAAAGACTTTGGCTTCCTTAGAACAAGCCATTGAGACTTCCTCTTGAAATAGGGGCATCCAGAATAAGGATTCACACATTTATTCACAACTCAGGCTCCTCAGAGGATTGGGATTCCCCCCAATCAGACTCTTTCTGTACTGCTAGACCCACAATATCAGAGGTGTTTGGAATTTTCTGTACTACGGCAGAAAGAGTTTTCAAAAACAGCCAGTCACACAGAACAGCTCCGGACCAAGCCATTTCTCAATCCCGGATGGGAAATTGCTTCACGGTTTCTCTTGTTACACAGCATTGCCATGGCAGCAAGAAGGTTAACCATTAAGAATGAACCTGTTCAACTGACTGAACCAACAAAAAACCTGAACCTAGATCAGGGTCCTGGTCTATCCATGTACTCAAATGTAAGGCCTAATGAATTTTAAATAATGAAGAAGAGTAATCTATCTTCCCCACTTAATTTTGTCACCAGAACAGCCAAACAAAAGCCTGGAGAATGCTCTTGTCTTATTGGAATGGATTCTCATACCCAGCCCTACGAGGGCAAGACACATCAGTAGAAACTCAGGACCGTGATTCTATCCAAGAAGGCTTCCCCACCATCACCCCGGAGCACCCACAGTGACTGTCATAGACTAACATTACATGATTGAAGGCACATTCCAGTTACTGGTTGATGTAGGAGATAGGGGAGCATCTCTGTATGGAAGCCATGAAGAACAAAAAGGGAATGAAGACCAAGGTCCCATACCCCACACCCATCCCAAGCAGCTCAGATATCCCAAGATAGTCCTTATTGTTTGAAAAATAGTTTGTAGACCATTTTATTTAAATATATGAACAACCAATGGGCTACTGCAATCCAAGTAAACTCTTCACATTTAGAACCTTTGTGAAGTATAGTGAGATATAGTAAGACTGTTGGTCTTTGGCAGATTCCTCCTGCCCCCCAGACCGGGACACAGAGATACAGATAAATGTTTATATAGTTAAAGAGCGGAGGCCCAGGTGAAATTCCCCACCCCAAGCTGGGTCCCCAACCCAAAAATTACCATTGGCCCCTGAGAACACCCAAAGACCACCCTCCCAGGTTTCACACAGTATCAATTGCAGGAACAGTCGTGCATGGCAAAGTATAAGTTCTATGCATTTCACAGCACAGAAAACCCTTCTTTCAGAGGGCATGCAAGTTGCCGGAGATTACACCCCCAAGTCTGGTGCTCTTGTGATGAGCAACTTACTGGCAAACACATCTCCCAGTGTTGTAAGCAGGCAAATACATTGAGCACATTTTGCTGTAATTCCATCTATTTGCAATGCCTGCACAGTGTCTGTCTCTGGCTGTTAACTTACTCATTCTTGACAGAACTCTGCTTTATTGATTGCACTTTTTTAAAAATGCCAAAGGCATTTTCACACTTGTTAGCTTGACCGCCACCACTAGGGTATAAGAGCAAGTGTTCTCTATGCCTTACTTGCTACAGTCTCCTCCTTCTTTGGAGAGGATTCCCGTAATGGTAACGGTGATGGGGGAGGCTGGTGCCAACGACACAAATACATTTCTGTGGTGGAAAGGTACGGCAAATCTTCTATCTCACTTGAGAAGGCTTTCTCCTTGGGATGGGTGCTGGGTCCCTTCTGGGGAGTTGAGAGTCTTGGCGGGGTGTCCACTGAAGACCGGGGCTTTTCTGGAGTTTCTTGGCTCCTCAATTCACGTTTACAAACAGTTTCAGATAAGGAACCACAGGGTTCCTCTTTAACAGGAGAGTGCTTAGGAGTTTTTGTTTTGACTTTTGAAAATTCAGGAGCCAGCTTTTTAACAGGAATCTTTCTTTCTGTACTTCCAAATGGGGATTTCCTATTAGATAGGGAAGAAAAGATTATAGAATTTTAGTGACTCTTGAATAAAATCTGATTTGATTACATTTTCGGGCAAGAGAACTAGCTTGCTCCAAAATGACCAGTATTCAAGCATCTAAATATCTGGGTTCACTTGGCTGTCATGAGCAGGAACAGCCTCATGCTTAACGGTATGTATAATAAGCCCTTAGTAAACGTTTGTTGAACAAGTGAGTTTCCATGCTTAAGAACCTCTACTACTATTCCATTGACTACTAAATCTACAAAGGTTCCTATTTTATTCAAGATCCTTTAGCTAACATGAGATACCTCTACTCTGTGGTCTATTTCATTCCTGTCAACCAGATGCTAGTCTTATCCCACCTCCCATTCCTGCTGCTGCTGCTGCTAAATTGCTTCAGTCGTATCCGACTCTGTGCGACCCCACAGACAGCAGCCTACCAGGCTCCCCTATCCCTGGGATTCTCTAGGCAAGAACACTGGAGTGGGTTGCCATTTCCTTCTCCAATGCATGAAAGTGAAAAGTGAAAGTGAATTCACTCAGTTGTGTCCAGCTCTTTGCAACCCCATGGACTGCACCCTTCCAGGCTCCTCCACCCATGGGATTTTCCAGGCAAGAGTACTAGAGTGGGGTGCCATTGCCTTCTCCAATTTCCTCCTTAAACTTTCACTATTCTAATGCACGATAATTAATCTCTGAATCATCTGTATCACTGTTGTCCATCTGCATATTTTATTGCAGCTGAATTCTGAGTTTTCAAATTGTATGCTATCCTTATAGCTAGACTAATCTCTTCGAGTCCAAGGACAGTTAGAGCTTACTTTTTTTTTTTAGAGCTTACATTTTTAACATCTACCAGTGCCTAACGCAATGAAGGAATTTAATACTTCCTAACTTGAAGTGAAGGGCTATAGATTTAAGAAATTCAGCTGTCACATTTGCTGCCCATTCTCTTTATGATGTATACTGCATTCTGTAATTACTACTGTGACCAAAATGTTCCTAACAGACTTTTATAGCCCACACATGGATGTTTCAGTTTCTCAGTACAGAAGACCTCGTGACTCAAGATACAATTGTATTAAAACTAATTCATAAGTCCTCATCCCTTACTCTCAGTCACTGCAAACAAGTGACCTCAAGTCCAGACAGTGTAACAAAGTTATCAGCACACCTTTTGTGTCCCTTTCCACTCCGCCCACAGGAGAAAGGCTTGGGAGGCAGAGTCTGGGTTGTCTCAGAAAGCTCCGGCTGGCACTCCAGTTTAATTTTCTCCGATAGCTCCGTTTCCTCTCTTTCTTCAGTTTCATAGCCCTGAAACAGCTTGTGCCTTTCTTTCTCGTTATCCTTCTTTACCAGCTGCATCCGCCTTTCCATACGTTCAATCCGAGCAAGGAGCTAAAAAAGAGAGTGGCAAAATGCAGACTTAAAAAACAGAAAAATTAAACACAGGTACTTATCCCCATTCTGGAATCAGTCTGGTCTTCTGCCTCTTTCCATGAACCACAGCAAATTAACTTATTTTTAACAGGCAGACATAATCTGAATATTTTGTTAATCACAATAGAGAAGACAAGGTGCACTGGTTAATTTTAGGAGCTAACGTAGTTGGGGAGAGACATGGGGAATCTGGAGTTCATTCTTCTGAAAAAAATCCTCTTCACTGGGAGAGGCCACAACATGCTTTTAAATGGCACAGTCTCTGCTACTGCTAACATGTGGCTCCAAGTCAGTTTGGGAGTTTCCAGAATTAACTTTAATGTTCTTTTAGGAGGCCCTGAAGTTCTCCAAACACTATCCTCTCTACTTCCACTCAAAAATGCTACACACAAGGGCAAAGTCCAGACAGTACATTGAGACAGAATTAAAAGCTCACACAATCACAGTGCCACTAGGGATTGCAATGTTATTTGAAAGGGGGTACGGTAGGGTGGGGAGGTACCACCTAAACTGTGAACACTCAATTTGGAAGACTTATAAAAAGAACCAGTACCCATAAGTCCCATCAATCATCAAATATGCATATTGCTTTGCATTTGAGATAACAGAAAACTTATACCTATTTTTTTTTTTAAGATTTTTATTGCAGACTAAATGGAATGCCTTCTGTCAAGCACTTTATTTATTTATTTATTTTAAGTGTTTATTTATTTGACTGTGCCAGGTCTNTCCCATCAATCATCAAATATGCATATTGCTTTGCATTTGAGATAACAGAAAACTTATACCTATTTTTTTTTTTAAGATTTTTATTGCAGACTAAATGGAATGCCTTCTGTCAAGCACTTTATTTATTTATTTATTTTAAGTGTTTATTTATTTGACTGTGCCAGGTCTTAGTCACAGCATGTGGGATCTAGTTTCCCTATCAGGGATCGAACCCAGGCCCCTCTGCATTGGGAGCTCTGAGTCTTAGCCACTGGACCACCAGGGAAGTCCCCTATACCTATTTATTTAAACATTGAAAAGTCTTTTGACTCTAATAATTAAAGAGAGGACCACATGGTCAAACACAAAATGGAAGTCTATTATCATTGAAAATTTCACATTAAAATGTTCTGAGAAAAGATGCCAACTGTGCCACTTATACTCTATAACAAGAATTTTATTTGGGTTAGACAGTGATATTAATGTTGACTTCATTACATCCACTTAGCTGCACAGATCTCATGAGAGGCGAAATAACAACTGGAATAAGAGAAACAAGCTCAAGCAACACTAAGACTGCAATACACAACAGAGGCAACGAATGCCAAGTTCAGACTGACACTCTATCCTTAACTCACCCCACTTTTCCTGCCTAGGAAAATCTGCAAAAGGGCCATTACCTCAGGAACTAGCAGAAACCACAATCAGCAGAGAGCCCCCTGTCAGCCACACTCTCATTTCTTCTGTTTTGATTCACAGCCTTAACGTTACTTAAACACGTTTGTTGGGGGATGACATTTCCTTGATTTCTTCTCCTTCACTGGTCGTCCTCTTCCCAACTCCCCCCCCCCCCAAGTCAGGACATGATGTGTTGTAATTACAGTACCATCACACCCCTAGACTGCAGTACAGTAGCTGAGCAGTGCCACCTCCATATTGAGTAACTTCCACAAATCAACACCATGAAATATTTTAATGAGACTGGCCCCAGCTCCCATTCCACCTTGCAGAATGCATTCTCTAATAAAACAGTTGCTGCCTGAAGAGATTCATTTGGAAAGCAAACAAAATAGCCCTCTGCTCCCTTGCTCAGCCCTTGGCGCACACAACGCCAGAGAGAGAGAGAGAGAGAGAGNAAGGTGGGCTGCCGGAGGAGGGGCGAGCCGGGGGAGGGTCCGGAGGAGGGAAGAAAGGGCGAGGGCGGCGACGGGCTGGAGAGGAGGCGAATGCTGAGGCTCCGGGAGAGAGAGAAGCGCGAGAGAGCGGAGTTGAGAGGAAGGAAGGGGGCTTCGGGAGGCAGATGCGCCCTCCGTGGGAGTGTGTCGAGCGCTCCATGTACCCGGCCTGCGCTGGGCGAACCCTTTCCCAGGCACGTTGGCAATAGGCCTGGCCCTCACCGGAGGGGCCCCGCGGCCTCGCGCGCTGCCTGGACCAGAGTTAGGATGCAGGCTCCTGTGTGAGCCTGTGGGTGTTTCCTGGGCATAGAATTCTAACCCCTCCACCCCTGCGCTCCCCAGCAACCCCACACTTGTATGGGAGAGAATGAAGTTCTTTGTCTCTAAGGGACCCAGATCAGAAACGGAGGGGACCTCTGGTACCCCGAGGGAGGAAAATCCATGATGTCTGCTGCCTAGGGAGTTGTTGCCACCACCTCCCTGGAATGAAGTATTGCCAACTACCAACAGTTCTTTCCCAACGGCCACCTCCCCAGACTTCTTAAGTCACTTCTAGCGTCTTCTGGGGGTGTTCATGAAAGACTGAGGCAAAGGAAGTCTTAGAAGGGATCTTTAGGGAGAATAGAAATACTTTAGGGTATTAACGTATGCTGAGCACTTTGACCTCTCTGTGTTCATTTTGTATCTGTCTAACCTTTCAGGCAGCTTTAGCCAACAAGTCCTTACAGAATTTCTCCTGGAAAACTTTTAAATAGTTTTTATTGATTTTTCTTTTCTGTTTAGGTGGGATTTCCCTCCCCCCCCCCCAGTCTATATGGAGATGACTAACATTATTTGGCCTCATGTGAAAACCTCTAATTAAAACTGTGTCCCTGCCCTGTGAGCTCAGAGCATGAAGCACTGCAAACTTTAAACAAATGGATGGGAATGTGCTAAGAAGCCAAGGGAGCCACAGCCCTCTTCTGCCAGACTGTGTGGCCTCAGATCTGCAAAGCGAGTATTTGGAGTTAGGGATACCAGTGAAGTGGGGGCCATGTGTGGCAGGAGGCATATAGAATATGGTGATCTTTTTCAGTGTCAAGACCTTCAGTACCATCTCTACACTGCTCACGTGTTTAGTCATGTCCGACTCTGCGACCTCAATTACTATAGCCTGCTAGGCTCCTCTGTCCATTTTTCAAGCAAGAATACTTGAGTGGGTTGCCATTTCCTACTTCAGGGGATCTTCCGACCCAGGGATCAAACCCCAGTCTCTATACTCACAACTCCTAAATTTAGATCTTCCTGGGCTCATTCCCTCACTCCAAAATCATATATTCAGATGCTTAGGAAATATGTCCACTTGGACGTCTAATAGGCATTCCAAATTTGTGTCTAAAATCACACTCCTGAATTTGCCTCACCTAAATCCTGCTTCTTCTATAGCCTTCCTCTTTCTCTCACTTCATATCCAGTCAGTCTTCAATACCATTGCCCTTCAATATGTAAATCCAGAAACANTGTCCACTTGGACGTCTAATAGGCATTCCAAATTTGTGTCTAAAATCACACTCCTGAATTTGCCTCACCTAAATCCTGCTTCTTCTATAGCCTTCCTCTTTCTCTCACTTCATATCCAGTCAGTCTTCAATACCATTGCCCTTCAATATGTAAATCCAGAAACATACACCTTTGCAACATTTCCACAACTTCCACCTTGAGCCATAATCTGTTCCATAGTCGTATCTCACCTTTTTTTTTTTTATTGCAGTAACTTTGTAATTAGCCCCTCAGTTTCAGCCTTTGCCTTCCCCCACTAAGGTCTGTTCTCAACACAGGAGCCACAGTGAACCTGATATGAGAACATGTTCTTTCTCATGACTTCCCATCTTACTTGGAGTAAAAACAAAATCATCCTTTTGGTTTTTAGAATCTGGCCCCCAGTACAGATGACTTTGGCTCCTACTACTCTCCCCCTTACTCAGTCCCCTCCTCCCACACTCACCTCTTTGCTGTCCTTCACAGACACCCAGCATGGGTCTGCTCAGGTCCTTTCACTTGCTATTCTCTCCACCTGTGTCACTGTTTCTTCAGATACTCACATACCTTCCTATTCAGTGCTTCAGTTTTTTACTAAATATCTTCATCAAGCCTTCTTTTCTGGCTATTTTATATAAACTCACAACCTCTTCTAAATTCCTTCCCAGGCCTTTCCTGCTTTAGTTTTTTCACATGCTTATTACTATCTGAAGTGAAGTCGCTCAGTTGTGTCCTACTCTGCGACCCTGTGGACTGTAGCCCACCAGGCTCCTCTGTGCATGGTATTCTCCAGGCAAGAATACTGGAGTGGGTTGCCATTTCCTTCTCCAGGGGATCTTCCCAACCCAGGGATCAAACCCAGGTCTCCCATATTGCAGGCAGATGCTTTAACCTCTGAGCCACCAGGGAAGCCCCTAATAGATAATGTTAGATATTACTATCTAACATGTAATTTATTGTGTTTATTGTCCTCTTCCACTAGAATGTGAACTTTAGGTTTTCTTTCTCTGTTGTCTCCTTACCCCTAGAAATATATCTGGCCTAAAGTAGGCAGTTAATAAATATTCACCGAGTGAGTAAATGAGGTGTTTAGATATATTAAGAGAAAGCATCTACCCTTGACCTTTAGCTTGGTTGAGAGCGACAGCCTTATTAATAGGGTGTAAATAGTGAAATCTAGGGAAGAAAAAAGTTGTCTAGAAGCACAAAGAAGATAGAACATACTATCTGGAGGGAACTGAGGAAGTGACAACTGAAGTGGGTCTTAAAGGTTGAGGCCATAAAAGGATATTTCAGAGTTGAGAACATTGCAGATACTGGGATAAAAGGATATATTGGAGTAAATGGAGAAGTCGACTGGACTTTAGCTTGGATAGTGGGGAGTACAGGGGATAAAACAAGCGAGGTGTATTGAGACTGGATTATTGAGGTCTGAAGGCCCAGTTAAGAAACGGATACAGTCGACCCTCCACATGCACAGGTTCCACATCTGCAGGTTCAACCAACTGCAAGTTGAAAATATTCAGGAACAAAAATTCCAGAAAGTTCCAAGAAGCAAAACTTGAATTTGCTACAAGCCCAACAATGATTTACATATCATTGGCATTATGTTAGGTATTGTAAGTAACTAGAGATGACTTAGAGGATATGCATAGGCTATATGCAAATATACACCATTTTATAAGAGACGAGCATTCGAGGATTTTGGTATTCTGAGCAGGATTTTGGAACCAATACCTCTCTGAGGGACTTGAAACAACTGATTTATCAGCCAAGGTGAAATACTGAAAGATTTCCAGCAAAGTGTGGAATAATCAGATTTGTGTTTTTGAAAGCTAGTATATGTTTGTACTGAAGGCAGGAGACCAACTTGCAGGCTATTAGTTCAAGTGAGAGGTGATAAATGGTTAAGGCTTGAAAATCTAGTTTTCACATTATTAATTTACAGAACTTTGTAATCAACTGGAGAAGGAAATGGCAACCCGCTCCAGTACTCTTGCCTGGAAAATCCCATCGACAGAGGAGCCTGGTGGGCTACAGTCCATGGAGTCACAAAGAGTCAGACTCGACTCTGCAACTAAACTTTCACTTTCTTTGTAATCAATAGAAACAGTGAGGAGGGCATGAGGGAGAAGGAGGACTTTGTGGTCGACTTCTAAGACCAGGATTTGTTCCATGAACAAATTCCCTGTTTTCTTCCTCACTAGACCAAATGTTAGTCGCTCAGTCACGTCCAGCTCTTTGTGATCAATGGACTTCAGCCTACTAGGCTCCTCTATCCATGGAATTGTCCAACAAACTCCTGTTATTAGTCAAAGCTATGCTTTTCCCAGTAGTCATGTACAGATATGAGAAGTGGGCCATAAAGAAGGCTAAGCACCAAACAATTGATGCTTTTGAACTATGGTGCTGGAGAAGACTCTTGAGAGTTCCTTCTACAGCAAGAAGATCAAACCAGTCGATCTAAAGGAAATCGACCTTGACTATTCACTGGAAGGACTGATGCTGAAGCTCCAATATGCTGGCCACCTGATTCGAAGACCCTGATGCTGGGAAAGAGGGGGGGCAGGAGGAGAAGGGGGTGACAGGATGAGATGGTTGGATGGCATCATTGACTCAATGGATGTGAGTTCGAGCAAACAGATAGTGAAGGACAGGAAAGCCTGGCGTGCTGCAGTCCATGGGGTTGCAAAGAGCGACACAACTGAGTGACTGAACAACAAGACCAAATCTCCAAGACTGGCATCACCTGGGAACTTGTTCAAAATGCAGATTCTTGGGTCCCACTCTGCTGCTGCTGCTAAGTCACTTCAGTCATGTCCAACTCTGTGCGACCCCATAGATGGCAGCCCACCAGGCTCCCCCATCCCTGGGATTCTCCAGGCAAGAGTACTGGAGTGGGGTGCCATTGCTAGTGAATCTGAAACTCTGGATGGGATTAAGCAGTATGTGTTTTAACAAGTCCACCAGATGATTCTGATTCACCTAAGTCTGAAAAACACTACATTGGCATCTATATCAGGACCTATTATTTGAGAGCCGGATAGTAAATATTTTAGGCTTTGACAGCTGTGGAATTTCTTGCACTATTCAACTCTGCTGTTGCAGCACAAAAGACAGTGTAAATGAACAAACGGTGGCTGATGGTGAGTGGTTAACAGGTACCAGTGGTATGGGGATTTACAGGGAATGACAGGTTGCAGATTCACTGTTTGAAAGCAAAGGCTCTGGTGTGAATACTGCAAGCAGTGATCACATTCCTACCATGTTACAAAATTTTATTTATGGACACTGAAGTTCAAATTTCATACATTTTCATGTTATGTGAAATNAGTGAATCTGAAACTCTGGATGGGATTAAGCAGTATGTGTTTTAACAAGTCCACCAGATGATTCTGATTCACCTAAGTCTGAAAAACACTACATTGGCATCTATATCAGGACCTATTATTTGAGAGCCGGATAGTAAATATTTTAGGCTTTGACAGCTGTGGAATTTCTTGCACTATTCAACTCTGCTGTTGCAGCACAAAAGACAGTGTAAATGAACAAACGGTGGCTGATGGTGAGTGGTTAACAGGTACCAGTGGTATGGGGATTTACAGGGAATGACAGGTTGCAGATTCACTGTTTGAAAGCAAAGGCTCTGGTGTGAATACTGCAAGCAGTGATCACATTCCTACCATGTTACAAAATTTTATTTATGGACACTGAAGTTCAAATTTCATACATTTTCATGTTATGTGAAATAGTACTTTAGATTTTCAACATTCAAAAATACTTAGCTGAATTATTAGAGAAATGCAAATCAAATTATAGTGGAGTGCCACCTCAAACCAGTCAGAATGGCCATTATTTAAAAGTTTACAAATAGGACTTCCCTGGTGGTACAGTGGATGAGAAACCACCTGCCAATGCAGGGGACTCAGGTTCGATCCCTGGTCCAGAAAAATTCCACATGCCTCAAAGCAACTGAGGGCCTGCACCACAAGAGAAGCCATTGCAATAAGAAGCCCGAGCAGCTCAAGAAAGAGTAGCCCCCACTTGTCACAACTAGAGAAAGCCTGTACACAGCAATGAAGACCCAATGCAAACAAAGATAAATAAATGCGTCTACAAATAACAAATGCACCCATGTAAATGTAATGCCAGGCTCCTCTCTCCATGATTCTCCAGGAAAGAATATTCAAGTGGGTTGCCGTGCCCTCCTCCAGGGCACGGCATCCTAACCCAGGGATCAAACCCAGGTCTCCCACATTGCAGGCTGATTATTGTCTGAGCCACCAGCGAAACCAAAATTTAAGGCAGGGTGGCTTAATACTGTCACTTACTCAGAGATCACATACTTTTGCAAATGTTGAAATGTACCTTTCTAAAATGATAGTAAACAGCAATTGGTAGTGGTAGTTTTCTAATGTCCTTACTTGGCAAAATAAAAAGCTGGCATTCCTACATCAGTTCCCTACATTTTTTTTTTTCCCTGAAAACTTTACAGCACTGAAATCCAAAATCTAGGATTTCACTGCTTCAGACTAAGTAAACATACTTTTCTCCCCCAAAAGCCTGGAATTTTGAATCTGATGTCTGATCTCCTTGATCTCAATTCATAGGATGAGGTGAATAAACTACCAGAAAACTGAAACTTGGGAAGAGAAGCTCTCTAAACAGGAAGAGAATTTTTGCTTCGAAACCATTAGCTTTTTGGTTTTATTTTAACTAATCGTATTTATTTATTTTGGCTGTACTGGGTCTTTAGTTGGAGAGAGTGGGGGCTACTCTAGCCGCAGTGCACGAGTTTCTCCTTATGAAAGCTGCTCTTGTTACTGCGCACAGGCTCTAGGGCTCCTGGGCTTCAGTAGTTGTGGCTCTCCGACTGTGGCAAGGCTCAGCAGATGTGGCCCATCAGCTTAGTTGTTCCGAGGCACATGGGATCTTCCCAGATCAGGGATGGATCCTGTGCCTTCTGCATTGGCATGCGGATTCTTGATCACTGAACCACCAGGGAAGCCCTATCATTAGGTTTTAAACTGTGATAATCCCTAAACTAAGACACATAAGGACATAAGATACCAAAGAGTAAAGACCAAGAGGGAGAAAACAGACCTGCTGGCTTGAGAAGGAGCCTAAGGAAAACCACAGGACCCGTAAACCAAGTCCCTAAACAGTTCTCTGCCTATTTCATCCCTAAAGGGATAGTGACTATTTCCATTTGCCCTCTGGCTAAGTGTATGGATGGAGATAAAGCCAACACTTCAACCATTCTTCTTAAGATTTTTGGAATGACAGAATCCCTTTCCATGACCTACATTCTCTGAATGGAAAGCCTATAGTTTGGAAAGAGCATGTAGCAAGCCCTTTTACCAGTCTGGGTCCTGGTTTCCCCAGACCAAAAAGAAAACAGAAATAGATCACCTTTAAGACTGCATGAAGTTGTCTTTCCCTACTAATAGTGGGGGTAGAACTAAGTAGTAAAGAGACTTGCTTTGGCTTCTTCCCAGAGAGGATTCATCTCTGCAGCTTCCTGAGGCTCTCGGAAAGGTAAATAAAGACTGGGGCTGCGTAGCTGGC
>SJYA01002434.1:2959675-2970674 GCA_006410615.1 Neotragus moschatus | reverse complement strand
GTCCTTGGGATTCTCCAGGCAAGAGTACTGGAGCGGGGTGCCACTGCCTTCACCTTGGATGTGATTAATTCCCTGGCACACCCAGAGAAACAGTCTTGCTGAAGCATTGGCTACATTTAGGGTGTTCCTTGATGTCATGATTATGGGTGAATCACTTGAAATGAATCCTTTTCCTCGATAGACAGTATTGTGTCACTTTCCACGGAAAGATGAAATCAATACTGTTCCCTGTGATGGAGGCTTGCGTTTTTCTAACTTCTTATTTAGGCTGATCTGAGCAAAGATGTTCAAATTTCCATTTATTTAAGCAAGATGGAGTTCTTGCTATGCCGAAGGAATATTTTCAGCTTAGTAATTTACTTAGAAACTGCCTTACTCAATATTTGATGTTAAATTTGAACTAAAACAAAGAGCGTCATATGACACGGGTTCTTACATGAACATTTTGTTGGATTGGAAGCAAAATCAACACATTAGTCATCTTAATTCATTTAGGCTGGCTTTCTCCACAATTCTGGAATCCAAAAACAACACATTTGTCAATTTTACACACAAAGAGAGAGGCAGGATGTAGTTAAACATCCAGCTTTGCAATGAAAAGCCGATGTAGTTGTAGTAAGTTGAATGACATTCAGGGTGAAACAAACAGTGCCATAAGAGCTTGAGGCAAATTGAATACTTTAAAAAATTTTCTTTTATATTTGTTGAAATGAGATTCTCTTTACAGATGCTTTTATAGAATCTCGTAAACTGTCTAAAATTAAGTTTTCAGTGGTTGTTATCCAAATGAGTTCCGAACTTGGCTGTTTTGACTATCGATATTAACATTTTCTTTCATAGAAACGTTTGTGGGTCAAGGTCACCTTCATGTTCTCCAATGCTTTTTCCTTGTTTAGCTTCAGGTCAGCTTAGAATTGAATATTAAAAGTACTTTGTCTATCCCAGGGGTGAGCAAACTGTGGTGGGTGGGCTCAGCTACAGGCCCTCCCTGTCTGTTTTTGTAAATAAAGTTTTATTGGGACACAGAGATACTCACTCGTTAACTTACAGTCTCTGGCTGCTTTCACATTTAAACAGGCGAAGGCAGAGGCCACGTGGCTTGCAGGGCCACACAAATTTACAAGTGCTTACAGCACCTGGTTTATTCTGGCTCATGCTTCTCACTTAAGGATTCCTCTGATAAAATTTCAGAGTTGTTAAGAAAACAGAGCTCATCCCACCTAAAGAATTGGTATGCTCTTTTTCATGTAATAAAGAAGGCACTTTATTGCCTTAGATTGCCAGGGAGCTCAGAACTAATATTTAAATGCTCAAGAAGCTAGCCTACTTCAGGTTCCTGGTAGATCAGAATTGTTTTTTTTAAATATTAAAGATATGGATGCACGTTTCCCTCTTTTTAAATAAGTCAACTTTTTAAAAGTATAAGTTGCATATTAACAAAAACTAGTATGTTTTAGTTGTATACATGAATGACGTTTGACAAATGTATACACCTAGGAAACCACTGCCTCCAACCCAGACCCACATTTAAGCCTCCAGGGGAACCTCCTGCTTCTTTGCCCCAGGTAATTTGTCAGTCTCCTCCCCATTTTCCCCCCCCAGGCAACCACTGATTGTCCTGTTTTCTTTTTTAAGCCCCTCTTCCTTTATTTTGTCCCCTTTTCTTTCCCCGGAAACTGTATTTACAAGCATTTTTGTTTATTTTGGCTTCACCAAGGGGCGGTGCTGGTCTTGGTTCCTGACCAGAAATTGAACCCACGCCCTTTGCAGTGGGAAGCGGGATTCTTAACCACAGGACCGCCAGAGAAGTCCCAGTTTTCACAGGTTTGTGGGTTTTCTTAAGTTTTTTTTTTTTTTAATGTGGGCCATTTTTAAAAGTCTTTATTGAACTTGTTACAGTCTTCTATTTCATGATTTAGTGTTTTGGACCATGAGGCATGGGGGATCTGCATTCCCCTACCAGGGATGAAACTTGCCCTCTCCACATTGGAAGGCAAAGTCTTAGCCAGTGCACTGCCAGGGGAGCCCTGATTTTCACATTATTTTTAATTTCTGGGTTGTACATAGGTGTTTATCACATTGTACTGTAAATACTTCTTGGGAGAAATTGAGGCACCGGGAATGAGTGTTTGAATAGCTCAGCTACTAGAGAAGCTAAGGTTCGTTTATTCTGTCTGGTGTCCTGCACAGATGTTTAGATTTCCAGAGGAGAATCTGAGATGTAAATCACAAGGAGAGAGTTTTAGCTGATGTTGTGTTAGTAAGAACCCTGTTGCATGGAAACTTGCTACTTGCCCAGGACTCTGCCTGGGTATTTCATCAGATGTTTCTAACAGTCCTGCTAGGACATAGCTTCTCACTATTGCCCTTCATGGATGAAGACACCGGGGTTGGCAGAAGGTAAGTGAGGCCGCTGTGAGAAACACTGCAGAGTAGGTGGCTCGAACAGCAGTTTGTTGTTTCACATTTTGTGGAGGCCAGGGTCTGCCATCGCGGTGTTGGCACAGTTGGTTTCTCCTGCCTTGCTGATGCCGCCTCCTCGCCATGTCATTGTGTGGGCCTTCCTCTGCATGCCCACATCCCTGTCTCTCTCCTTACGAGGTTGCAGGTCTTATGGGATCAGGGCCTCACCCTTATGACTTCTTTTACCTTCGTCACCTCCTTAAAGGTCCCAACTCCTAATGCCACATCAGAGGTTAGAGCTCCACATACGGATTTTTAAGGGGACACAGTTTGGTCCATGACAACCAGTATGACTCCAGATCTGTCTTTCCTCCAAGAGGTTCTTTGATTACGTGTTCACTTCCTATTCTACGTCTCTCTCAAAATGCTGGAGAAAATCTGGTCCACCTTTGGAGACTCTGAAACGGTACATGCTTGAGGGGCAGCCTGCATGCTTGAGACAAATGAGAAAAACTGAGCTGAGCCTGCTTCTCAAGCTGACTGATCTGGGAGGAAGATCTCCTTGGGAATCTTTTGTGGCTTCTCCCCACTGCTGAGAGCGGGGAACCCTGCAGGCCTGGGGGCTGAGTGGAAGCCCTGTGCTAGCCCCTCCTCCATTAGGGGACTCCGAGAGCGCTCCCTCCTCCTTGAATCTCCTTGAATCCAAGTTAAGCCTCATCTCTAATCATGCATGTTATGCACGTGGGGACTCCTACGGGAGCCTGCTTGGCCCAGAGGCGGCAGCAGCGTGAGGGCAGCCAGACGCAGACCTGCAGCTGGCCTGCCAGGCCAAATCGGCCCTCCCCACCCCGGAGGCACTGCGTGCGTCAGTGCCCTTCATGCCAAGCACAGGGGTTAGATCGTGTGTTCCCTGAGCAGTATGGATTTCACAGTCCGTGTGTTTCACCAGTCCCTCATCAGGGTATTCTGAGACAGAACGTTATCAACCGGGAAACAGACAACTTCTCCCCTTCCCCTTCCAGTGAGTCCGACTTTGTTTAGGCAGTTCTTAGCTAGCTTAAAAAGCTATGGAGAGTTTCTTTTCCAAATTATATGGCCCCTGGGGACCCAGCCACCGTAAGATCACTGCATGTATTATATCGGAAAGGTAAGCATCACATTTGTGAGACTTCTGTGTCTCGTTCAGGCACCTTGGCTTGTGAAAGGAAGTGAAGGGCTCTGTGACTTCCTCCCCTCGAAAGCTGATGATGCTGGTACGTCCCACCCAGGACTGCTGGGGACTGTCTATTACAAGAGAACTCAGCTGAAGCAGAAACTTACTTTTTTTTCTGTTTTCAAGTTGGATTGAAATGATATCAGCATTTGTGTTTTAGAAAAACCAAGCAATAACAGAATACTTTCCACACAGCTCAGCCATGATGAGATCTTATAAAACTTAAAATGATTATGTTAAAGGTGTCCCAGGAGAGGGCGTCTGGTTCTACGGGTGATCAGAGATCCTTCTTTTCTCAGGATTGCCCTTCAAGTGGGTGCTTTTGCATTACACTCAGCTGGGTTTAACGTGCTGTGTGTTTTGTCTCCTTAGTGTGGCTTTCATTTTAGTAGTTACTGCTTCTTAACCAGTCTCAGCAAATGTCTGGTTACAGATTTTCTTCCCGTGTAAGAGGGTGTTGTAGGAGTCTCCCATTTTAGGACAGGTCATTGATAGACCTGGAGAGCAGAAAGTGAACAGAACTATTTTCCTGGGCATCTTGCTCTCATGCCTGAATTTAAGTCCTGCTTCTGAAAAGTTGTATCTTACAAAGTTATAGGCGGTGGAGAGTGAAAAGTCAATTTGGGCCCTTTAAAAGTGAGCCTCAAAAAAGTGCTGAATTTCCCCAGCATGGTGTTTTGAACACCTCCATATGACTTTAGAAGCATAAAGAATTTAATCTTTTCAAGAGAGGAATCATACACCATTTTTTTTTTTAAAGGTGAGAGCTAAGGTTGATCAGAAATTAAAAAAAAAAAATTAGTTACCTTGCGACATTGGAGGTGTAGGATAGAGGAGACTTCATTTCTGGAAGCTCTCACTGGAGGAGTATTTTTTTCTTTTAAACAGTTCTGTCCTGACCACTTCTTCACGGATAGGAGTTGGCAGACGGGCTGATTGCAGCCGCTTTGCTCGTTAAGAAGGTAACAGAAAGGGGTCTGTCTTTGGACAAGTGTGGGTGCAGAACCCAGGCAGCTGCCCTGTTTGCTTCAAATCGTAAAGAACCCAGTCTTGAGCAGAAGACCAGGGTAACAGCAGCCAGTGTCATGAAAGGAAATCCTGGCCCAGCTGTGAAAACAACGAACCGCTCAGTAATATAATACAGGCGTGCTTGCCGTGCAGAGCTGGGCTCTCTTCTCTTGAAGTGGCTGTAAATTCATCCATCAAAGTAAAAAAGGCCAAACTTCAGGGTAGATCTTTCCACTTGTAACCTCGTAGAAACACTTTGCTTCTCTTGGTAGATACTGCTGTGACTGTGGAATTAGAAGAGCTGACACCATGGGCTATGTGGTGTATGTGTGTATGTGTGATTGAGTGTGGTGTGTGTGTGATTTGTTACAGGAAAAGGCTTGCCTTCTAATGAACATAAACTTGAACCAAACAAGGTATGTTGGGTTTGGAATTATAGAGCCCAGTGTACTTAGCTGTGTTAGTGGCAGTGAGTGAAAGATGCTTTATCTTGTTGAAGACCGTTAATACCTAGTGGTCTCCATGTCCAATAAACTAGACTTGAAAAAAAATTTCTTTTGAACTGGGAAGCCTTTGTTTTTGCTTCTTCTGTTTCATCCTGTTNATAGAGCCCAGTGTACTTAGCTGTGTTAGTGGCAGTGAGTGAAAGATGCTTTATCTTGTTGAAGACCGTTAATACCTAGTGGTCTCCATGTCCAATAAACTAGACTTGAAAAAAAATTTCTTTTGAACTGGGAAGCCTTTGTTTTTGCTTCTTCTGTTTCATCCTGTTTTTATTTTTCTTCCTAAGAACCTGGGCCAAGTTTATGAAAGTGCCACACTTTGTTAAAAAAAAAAAAAATCCAACATGACATGCCTTTCTTCTTAAAGGGGGGTGGTCTTTATCTTTGATTTTAGTAAGGATGATCCTTTCAAGTCTGACTCGGAAGCCTTTTAGAAAGTAAAGGAAAAATTTGAGCTTGACCTCTAATGGCCATGGTGTTCAGATGGTCCCTTGCAACGCAACTCATTGGTTGAAAGCATAGAGGCAGAGTTAAATGAAGTCCGTCCTTTAACGTTATTGACCTTGGAGAACACGGAGAGGAGGTTTATTTCTGTGGATTAGTTTTCCCTGCCCACAGGCCTATACACAGAAGAAGTGTTTGTAAAAGCGAAGAATGGTGTTAATTCTGAGCTCTGTGATGAAATATTAAATAAATGAGAGAAGGTAATTTGATAATGCCTCACTGTCTGGGGACAGATTCCATAAAGTAAGTACTTTTAGGTAACAAAGTAGCTGACAAGGCCTAAACTCTTTGCCTCAACACGATGACCCGGGAGAGAAATGAGCGTCAGGAGGCTGGTTGACATGGGGGTCCATGGCGTTTCCACCATCTCTGTTGCTTTCAGAAGGATAGCTGCTCATCAGCTTACATTGTGCGAGTGCTAAAAATGTAAACGTACCTCATAACGGCTGGGAAGGATACATTTCAAATTCTCTAAGACATGTTTATTTTTTAGTACTTGTTTTTATTTGTCCTCACAAGTCCTAGTTGCAGCGTCTTCCATTTTCACTGTGGAGGCAGGATCTGTACTAGCAGCACACGGGATCTAGGTCTCCGACCAGGGATTGAACCTGCGCCCCATGCTTTGTTAGTGCAGAGCCTTAGCCCCTGGACTGCCAGGGGCGTCCCTCTGAGTCATATTTAACAGGTGCCATTAGCAGACAGTTGGTTTTTCCTATCCTCAAGGAGCTCTTAGTTTGTGACCTGAGCCCATGTGGCAAGTGTGGTGGTCTGAAGGCTCACCTGCCTTGAGCTTAGGCTACATCCCTTGGGCAACCATCTCGGTTTTCACCCTCTGATCTCATGAGTCCCTTAAGCTCTGGGATTGTGGGTTTTCACGAGTATGCGGTGAGGACAGCGATGCTTCTTAGGGCTTCTGTGAAGTGCACCTTCAATGAGATGCTGAGTCTCCAAAAGCACCCAGCACGAAATCACCTCCCCCCACCGCCCCAGGGCTGCTCTTTCCATGTCTTCTCTCTGCAGTCTTCTGAATATCAAGATGCCCAGAAAATGCATCATTTGGAGTAAGAAGAGGTTTTCCGTTCTGCCTCGTGTTGATTTCTCTGTATTAAAGCTTACGAAGACTTGGCAATGATCCACTAGACACCATTCAGGTTTGTGTGTCTTATCCTCACAGGCTCTACACACGTGTTAGAAACAGGAGCAGCACAGGTGTTAATCAAATGGAAAATAGGTCTTCCTCGCCTCTGACTAGAAATAGCTCTTTTGCCGAAATGATCAACATTATCACACGTCTGAGCATGAACGTTCCCTATTTTGGCTTCAACCGGTGGGCCCATACATACCTGCTAATCTGTACCTTGATTTTTTTTTTTTTTTCTTACTGACAGAACATGGGCACGTTTCCTGGTTTCTCCTCTTCCCTTCACCCTGTTCTTTGCTGTGCGTGCTATGTAATTTGTTTTGCCTAATTGATGGATATTTAGGTGGATTTCAAGTGGTTGGCTGTTACAAACAAGGCTGGTTAATTCATCTCACATTCTAGCTCATGTGGGCAGGACATTCATTGGCTGCATTTCTGGTTATGAAATAATTGGGCAAAAAGGCTTGTCCACGAACAGTTGGATATAGTCCAGTCACCCCCAAAGATGCTGAGCCATTCTGTCTTCCTTTCCAAGCCCCCTCCCCTTTCGATCCGTGAGGTTGCTTGTTTGTCCTGCATCCTCACTGACATGGATGCTCTTTGATTTAGCAGTGTTTACAGAACGTGTCTTCATTGGGCTGCTGAGGACCATGTTAATTGTAATCTCTGGGTGCTTTTCTCACTGTGATTCGTAACACACTGGGATCTGGACTGTTCCTGGCAGGTCAGGTGAGAACTTATTCATCCAGCTCAGTGGTAGCCCAGGGAGTCAGATTTGCCTCTTGAGGGATCCCAGGCAGTCAGCTGAAATTGATAATACAGCTTTACAAAACACTGTTGACGCTTCAGAAAGATGCTCCAAGTGAACCAGCCATTTCCTGCTTCTCTGTTCTCACTGATTGAATTGGCATTGTTCTTTGGTGAATATTTGTATTTAGGACCGCCTGTGAAGAGTGTGGAAGAGTCACCAGTGATCCTTGTATGTAGCAGTATAGAATGCACACATATAAAAGCAGGGCTCGTTGTGACTTAACTGCTTCCGGAGAGATCGTTGTAGTTTTGTGTCTTAAGAGTTGGAGAGTGTGGTTAGTGTTTTGCAAGCATGAGTTCTAAACTCTCAGGGTTACCTGTTCACTGCATTTGTGGTATTGATCTTGGAGCTGCAGTGAGTGCGTATCTAACTTGATGGGAAATGGCCTGGGAGCGCTAGATTTCAGCATCGTGGTCAGGGTCGTACCGCCGTAGCTTCATTTACAGTCGTCAGATGGGTGAGGAAAGTACGGTCCTTGTGCATTTAGGAGAATGTAGCACATCCTTAAAGCTAGTGGTTTCTTAATGTGAACATTGTCCCCAGATTTGAATTGTCCTAAAATCCAAGTTGGGATGAAAGACATGAGGCTCGTCGTTTTGCTCTGTACGTGATGGTCGCTGTCCAGGGAGGGAGCTGGCTTGTGCTGGAAGATTCTGTAACTTGTTGATTGGTTCCTCCACATCAGTGTCCTGGTATGTTCTAGGATAGGAGGGTGGGGGACGGTGTGGAGGAGAGGAATCGCCATCTCTGTGGCCTTTTAATTGTGTACCGTTACAAGTAACATTTGTCTCCAGCGCTTCACAATTATAAATTAATAATAACAACCCATTAGAAATTACTGGTGTTGTAAGCCCCAAGCTCCTTTGGGCATCTTAATAAAAATGATAATTAAAACCATAATTTACAGTAAATGGGGACACTGCCCAAGTAAATCCACAATATGGAGAAAATTAAAAAACTCAAACCAGAAGGAAGCTTCATAGCACTGGAGGAAGAAAAGGGCCTTGTCCGTGGCCCGACTTGAGCGGGAGTTGTCGGTGTCTGTGGGCCTGGCTTCCCAGCCTGGGGCTCTCCTGGGGGGATTTGAGGCTCCGTCTCTGTCTCCCCAACCTGCTGGTGAGCCTCCCTGGCTCTGGCCCCTGCTCCGTCCCCCCAGCCACAACTCCCCACCCCGCTCCCCGTGTTCCCTGTCTGGGTATACCATTTGCCAACCCGGGATCCTGCCTCAGACTTAGATTCAGGCTTTGTACGTTTTTTGTTTCTCGATGGTTTTCTAATTTTCCCCTTGGCTGTCTAGGATAAGAAGGTACCTCATCCCTTCGGACTGGTTACAAGGCTCCAGTATCCTTAAGTGGCCCATCTTTTGCATGACAACCAAAGGCGTCTTTTTTTTTTTTTTCTTTTAATTCATTTATTTGGCCGTATCAGCTCTTTAGTTGAGGCACGTGAGATCTAGCTTCCTGACCAGAAATTGAACTCAGGCCCCCTGCATCGGGAGCACAGAGTCTTAGGCACTGGGCCATCAGGGAGGCCCCAGAGGTATCTTCAGTGGATTAGACACTAGTAGCAGCAGCATCGGTATAATGCATGGCGCTACTCTACTCCTAAATCCTCACCAGTCTTTGATCTCATTTTGCCATGCACTTAGTCTTTTTTTTTCCGGCATGATTGGTTCCTTTTATGCCCCTTGGTCCCAGTGTAGTTTTGGGTCCAGCGTTCCTGTGACCACTCAGGGACTCTAGGGGATAGCAGGGCAGCTGGGTAAAGGAACCAGCACCACAGACCCAAACCCCTGCATTGGGGGTCATCGCATCTGCCTGTGCAGAGCCGAGCGCTGCTGCTGGTCTGAAGGTGTCGCCAGCATCCTTCTCGCGCTTGATGGAGTGGGGTTTGATGGACCTTAAACGGCATCTCAAGCAGCTCAGAGTGAAGCCGCCTTTGCAATTCAGCAGATCGTGCATGAAGATTCTGACTGAGGCAGGTTCGTGGTCAGGCTTGAGCCCCTGTCTCCAGCAGGGCTCTTCCCCGTACGACGTGCATCTGGCATCCGATGTCTACTGTAGTCTGGCGGGTGATGCCAGCCTTCTGGGGTGACCATGGGCAACAGGGGAGCCTGAACCCCGTGTCTAGCCCACCGTGGCTCCTGGGCCTGTTCATCACCAGTGGAATCGGGGGCCCAATGTGGTTTAATTGTAAGCTTTTACACAGAACCTGGATATCTGCCTTTGGATATATTGATATAGAATCTCCCTGATTTTTTAATGCTGGCAAGTGATTCATGTTAGGAAGGAAGGGAGCATAGAAGGATGGCAGAGAGGGCAGGACAGAGAAACAGGGGTGAAGGGAGGCAAAATGTGGGCCAGAGGAGGCAAGTCCATGGCTTGATTTGCTCCACGGTCACAAGTTTCTAACCTGATTCTAGACAAGGAAACCTTGTGTAAGATAAGCAGGCATTTCATGTCTTTGAAGTATTGTTTTCCCTTTAATATTCATATGCAAAGCTTGAAACCTAGGTCAGGGGGATATGAAACCCCACGGCGACTTGATTTTCCCAATTGGATCAGACATAACAAGTGCTAGAAAACCAATGCTGCCCATTGCTTTAAAATGTCTTCTGTTAGTTTCTTGATATTATTAGCTTTAAATATTCCTCTGGACACACTCTTGCCACCTCCACGCAGTTAAGCTGGTTCAATTTAAACATTGTCATAAAGTTAATTTTTTATAAGATGAATCAGGTTATTAAATTTAGTAAACCATTGCCTTCATTATTTTGCACAAACTTTGGCGCTGTGCAGAATTGGCTTAGCACTTTGCATTTAGCTAATTAAACTGGTCATCAGCTTTGGTATTACCGGAGTGAGGGATGCTATTCTCATGGGCTTTTCCTGGACTTGAGCAGTAGGTAGCATTATTAAACTTTTTTTTTTTATTTTATAAAACTCCACACGCAAGAGATATGGTTTGCTATAAAAGTGTTATTGTCCTTCCTGTTAAACCATCATCTTTTGAAATATCCCTGCTTTGTTTTTGCTCCCAAGGCAATTGCACAGGATAAGAAGATGGAATTGTCTGTTGCCGCTTTTAAAAGTAGACTTGCAGTGTGTAACACACGGCTTAGATAAAGGAAGATAGATGGAAGAGTGTAATTTCACATGACTCAGGGACAGATAGTCCAACCATGACTACAGTCGAGTCATCTGAAGGAGAGACGGTGCAGCCTGGTATCCACAGCCTGTTGCTGCCTCAGCATCAGATGTGCTGTTTTGGGTAGTAAAAAGTCATCTGCCATTGTTTATTTTGTCACGTTGAGATGGCGTGTTTGGGAAAATAAATTTTGATAGAATAAGGGCATGCTTCTCCCCCCGCTAATCCTATACTGCCCCCCTCCCCCCCCCCTGATTTCTAGATAGTGT
>SJYA01002434.1:2878874-2959501 GCA_006410615.1 Neotragus moschatus | reverse complement strand
AACTGCCATAATTGGTATTTTTGCAGGATTTCAGTATTTATCTGTGGTCTAAAAGGAAGTTTGAGGGCCATCCGTGTTTTCACAACTTGGGTTGTTTTCAAACAGTCCAGAATTGTAGCCTGTTAGTCAGCCTGTAAGCACGTTTGTCTCTTTGGCAGGTATTTATTGAACCAGACACAGAGATGGAAAAGGCACTGATTCTAAGGAATTTGCAGTTATCCTGGTAAACTAGATAAATAAAGCTCTAGGACCTGCTTGGCCCTGCATTGTGTTGATGCCTCCTCAGTCCATTTAAAAAAAATAAGTTTGCTGTGGCATGTGAACTCTTGGGGTCTGGTTCCCTAACCAAGGATTGAACTCAGGCCCCATTCACTGGGAGCTTGCAGTATTAGCCACAGAGTTCCCATGCTACATCTAAACCACGGCATAGCCAAGTAAATAAATAAATACATCAGTTAATTAATTTTGCTAATGAATGATGAGGCATTGCCTCCACTATCTTCCCCCACTTCCCATGTAATTTTTTTTTTTTATGTTGTTTAATCGCTAAGTTGTATCTGACTGTTTGTGACCCCATGAGCTGTAACCCACCAGTCTCCTCCGTCCACAGGATATCCCAAGTAAAGATACTGGAGTGGGTTGCCTTTTCTTTCTCCAGGGAATCTTCCTGACCCAGGGATTGAACTTGTGTCTCCTGCATTGGTGGGCAGATTCTTTACTGCTGAGCTGCAGGGGAAGCCAGCTTTTTTTATACTCTTGGGTGAAAAAGTGATGTGAAATATTTCTTTGGATTGCTCTGACCTAGAGACTTCATAGGGACACAGAGTCCATCCTTTCCAACAAGGTCTGGGTGTGAAAGTTCCTGCGATTGCAAGTGCAGCCTGTCTTGGCTGCTTGACACGGCCTCCCTGTGGCCGCCAGCGTGTCACTGACCTGAGGGGCACTGGTCAGGTGGACCATCCCACGCTTGGGCCTGTGCGGCTCTGAAGCGGTGGGGCTGCACTCCCTGGCGTTCTACCTCTCTTGCTTTCCCTTGTGATCTGGGCACCTTTTGGTCACTGGTGACAAGGGGTGAAATTGGTGTCATGGATCCAAATAAGTGACTTTCAGGTTTTTGTTTCTTGCCTCAAAGATACGGGTTTGAGCACCTNCTGAAGCGGTGGGGCTGCACTCCCTGGCGTTCTACCTCTCTTGCTTTCCCTTGTGATCTGGGCACCTTTTGGTCACTGGTGACAAGGGGTGAAATTGGTGTCATGGATCCAAATAAGTGACTTTCAGGTTTTTGTTTCTTGCCTCAAAGATACGGGTTTGAGCACCTTTTAGTACATGCACCACAGAGGAGGCAAGCAGATCGAGATGTATGACAGCTCAGATTTGAAATTCCTTTTTGTGTATTTTGACCTCAGATTTAGGTATAGGAGGTTGTCCTTCAGTTCAGTTCCGTTGCTCGGTCATGTCGACTCTTTTCGACCCCATGAACCACAGCACGCCAGGTTCCCTGTCCATCACCAACTCCCGGAGTCTACCCAAACTCATGTCTATTGAGTCAGTGATGCCATCCAGCCATCTCATCTTCTGTCGTCCCCTTCCCTTCCTGCCCTCAATCTTTCCCAGCATGAGGATCTTTTCAGTGAGTCAGCGAAGAGCTTCAACATCAGTCCTTCCAGTGAGCACCCAGGACTGATAAAATGGTAAATGACTGTATTTTGGGCTATACAGCTTGGCATAAACGGNCCCCTTCCCTTCCTGCCCTCAATCTTTCCCAGCATGAGGATCTTTTCAGTGAGTCAGCGAAGAGCTTCAACATCAGTCCTTCCAGTGAGCACCCAGGACTGATAAAATGGTAAATGACTGTATTTTGGGCTATACAGCTTGGCATAAACGGAAGTCATGTGTGTTCTTAAGCCAGTAATGGAGTGGTAGATTTGTGGCTAATTTCTTTCTTTCTTTCTTTCTTTGTTTTAAATATTTACTTATTTACTTGACTGTGCTGGGTCTTAGTAGCGGCACATGGGATCTAGTTCCTTGACCAGGATTGAGCCCAGGCCCCCTGCCTTGGGAGCATGGAGCCTTAGCCAGTGGACCACCAGGGAAGTCCCTAGCTAATTTCTTTAAGTTCTAGTTGGTGTTGAAACTAGTTAACTCATGCATTGCTGTTGGGAGCAGAGCTCGGAGAGAATTTTTCAGTCATGATGGCTGTGCTATATTTGCTGCTGCTGCTGCTAAGTCGCTTCAGTCGTGTCCAACTCTGTGCGACTCCATAGACGGCAGCCCACCAGGCTCCCCCCACAGTCAGGCTCCCCTGTCCCTGCGATTCTCCAGGCAAGAACACTGGATTGGGTTGCTATTTCCTTCTCCAATGCATGAGAGTGAAAAGTGAAAGTGAAGTCGCTCAGTCGCATCTGACTCTTGGCGCCCCCGTAGACTGCAGCCTACCAGGCTCCTCTGTCCATGGGATTCCAGGCAAGAGTACTGGAGTGGGGTACCATTGCCTTCTCCAGCTATATTTGCTGGTTCATACAAATCGGAGAGAAAGCTCCAGACTTCCCGCTGAAGTGGATTTTGGAAAGGATTGGCCGTTAACATTTGTTTTCCCACTGACTATGGTTAACATTAGACTCTTGGTGTGCATTTACTGCTCACTCCCTGTTTTATTAAGAAAAGATGACTGAGTTTCTGATGGGTTAAAGGCACAGCCTGATGTCTGATAGCTTATAAATAGCTAGAGCTGGGTCAACACAGATGTGTCGACTCCTGAGTCTTGAGTTTTCCACTGTGCTGTGCTGGCTTCCATTGAGAGCGAGTTTATATAAATAGTCTGGCCTCCGTGAAGACTAGATCCGTGGAAGTGGTTTGAGTGAACTACCTGTGCTTGCCTCTTTCACGTGGCAGTCTCAGTAAGATAACGATGCTCTGATTGTTCATGTATACGAACATGATCTTGGAAACACTGATCTGTGATCATCTGACGTGGCTTTGGCTGAATTATGTTGCTGCCTTCTCCAGTAGAATTGATTTCTTTGCCATGGCACATTCTGTGTGATTTCCACACAGTTTACAAGGTGTGGCATTTTACACTTTAGAATAGCGGGTGATAGTCAAGCTCTGAAATTAAATTCCTCCCCTCCCTTCCTTTCTCTTTCCATGTCAGCCGAGTATAAGAGTTCTAGGTGCTCCACATCCTTGCCAACATTGGGTGTGGTCATTATTTATTTTTTAATTTCTAAAAATTTTAGCCATTGTGAGAAGTAGCATTATCATCTCATTGTATCTTTAATTTGCGTTTCCCTAAGGACCAATGCAACCGGCTTCCCTGGTGGCTCAGAGGTTAAAGCGTCTGCCTCTAATGCAGGAAACCTGGGTTCCATCCCTGGGTCAGGAAGATCCTCTAGAGAAGGAAATGGCAACCCACTCCAGTGCTCTTGCCTGGAGAATCCCATGGAGGGAGGAGCCTGGTGGGCTACAGTCCACGGGGTCGCAAACAGTCGGACACGACTGAGCGACTTAACTTTCAACTTTTAAGGACCAGTGAGTTCAAGCCTCATAAAATAGTTGAGTTTTTCTTTATTACTTGGAAGAGCTTATGTAAGAGTGGCATTTTTATTTTCATAAATGTTTGGTAGACTTTATTGTTCAAGGCAAATGGATCCAGAGTTTTCAAAAGAATTTTCTTTAAAAAATCCAGACCTTTTTTTCAGTTGTTCTTTTTCTCCTTACAGCAGTTTTTAAGTTGTGTCTTTCTGGGAATTTGTCTTTTTCATCCATATCTTAAGTCTGTTGGTGTAAGGTTGTTAATCATATCTAAAAGATCATTTTAGGGTTGGTAGAATCCGACTGATGTCCTATCATTCACCCTTGATGTCTGCCGTTTGTGTGCTCACTTGTTCACTCGGGTCTACGCTAGTGTGTGCTGCCTCTGTCTGTCTGTCTGTCTCTCTGGCCCTTTGTCAGTTTTATTCGTTTTTTTCCCCAAGGCAGTGACTTTTGGATTCTTTGTTTGTCTGTATTTTATGTTTTTTATTTTTGTTACCTTCCTTCTACTTTCTTTAGATTTCCCTGGTGGCTCAGATGGTAAAAGCATCTGCTTACACCGCGGGAGACCTGGGTTTGATCCCTGGGTTGGGAAGATCCACTGGAGAAGGAAATGGCAACCCACTCCAGTATTCTTGCCTGGAGAATCCAGGCTAGATTTTTGTTCCTCTGTATTTTATGTTTGTTTTATTTTTGTTACCTTCCTTCTACTTTCTTTAGGTAATCAGCTGCTTTAAAATTTCCTCTAACTTAATAGATGCTTAATAGAACTCATATTTCCTTCCAATATGTATTTATGGTTATAGATTGTCCTTTTTCCAAGGCTTTAGCTATGTTCTATAAATTTGATATGTAGCAGTTTTATAATCATTTACAGTATTTTCTGATTTTCATTGTAAATTTTTGAGTCATAATTTTGGTTTAGAAATGTGTTGCTTAGTTTCCAGTTGGGAAATTTCTAGTATCTTTTATTCATTTCTAATTTTATTCTACTATTGTCAAAGGGTATATTTTACAGTTTTAATGTTTGTTTGAAATTTGAGACTGTTGCCCTGCACATGTCCAGTTTTGGTAAATATCCTTTAAGTACTTGAGTATACGTTTTGCTGTTGTGTTTAGTGTTTAATATTTTCACTGTTTATCAGTGATTTAATATTTTCTGGTTTATCAGCTAAAGTCAGAAATCTTCTCTTAGTTCCTGCTTATTGACTTATGTTACTGATATGTTAAATCTTTCACTCTGATTATGAATTTGTGTATTTGTCCTCTTAATTCTGTCAACTTTTGACATATGTGTGTATGTATATACATTTAGAATTGTCACACATTCCTCATAGATTAGAACTTAAAATTATGAAGTATTCAGGTTTTTCTCTTATACTTCTTTTGGTTCATCTTTACATGGTATGTCTTTTTCCATTCTTTTAATATTTTATCCTTATATTTAAGGATATAAAACAAAATATGCGCACTTTTGTAAGGAGTGTATTGTATGTATATATATATGTTTTATTCAGTCTGACGGTCTTTGTGTTATGATTGTAGTTTTTAGTTCACTTTACTGGGATTACAGATATATTTGGGGTTAAATATATTACTTTATTATTGGCTTTCTATGTAACTTTTTTATATGCCATTTTTCTCTTCTTTCTTATTTTTTTCTTTTTTAAAATAACTCTACTTGCCCTTCCCTTAACTGGTTGTTTATATTATTTTACTATTATTTCAGTGGTAATTGTAGCGATAACATCCTGTATTTTTGACTTAGTGAGGTTCTTATATAGATTAGCACTTCCTGGGCAGTGCAGGGGTCTTGGAATACTTGAATCTCAAGTACTTACCTCCTGGGTTGTGTGTCGTTATTGTCAGTACAGTAGTGCTCACTAGGTATGTTACATTTGCAAACTATGACTACTATCATTTAGAGTTTTTCCTCTGTTTCCCCTTTATATTGCTCTGTCGTGTTCTGCAATCCTGATTTTTATCTAGGGTCCTTTCCCTCCTATCTGAAGAGCATCCTATAGTATTTCCTCTATTGTAGACATGCTGAGGATATATTCTCTCAGCTTTTGTTTGTTTAAAAATCTTGTTTCCGTTTATCTTTGAAGAGTATTTTCATTGGGTATAGGAGCACCAGATGCTGGCTCGCCTCTCTTGGCCTTTCAACTCCTCCAGATGTTAGCCCCCCAGATTCTCAATCATACCGTTCCTCTGATGCCCTCAAAGTGGGTGTGTGTGCGTGTGTCTGTGTGAGTGTGTGTGCTGTTTTGTCCGGCTTTCTAATTGTTCTCAGTGAGTGTGTGGGTCTAGGAAACTAGGTTGCCATTGCTGGAAGCAGAGGTGCTGGGAACATTTAAGATAGTCCAGAGCGCACTGTCGGGACCTATTAGCAGATGCTTGTTTTCCTTTCCAGGTTTGTTCTCTCCCGTTAGACTCTGGACTCTTTGAGGACAGTGGCCATGCCTCAGTCTTTTATATCCTGACTCTTTGTATTGAGCACAGGATCTGATTGTTGTCAAGCAGTGGTTCAAAGGCTGGCTGTGCTGCAAGCTCTGCTAAGGCTTGGCCTTCACCTTTGAAATCACTGTTCCTGGGGCAGGTTTTTTTCAGCCTCAGCATTGTAGACATTTGAGCCAGATGATTCTTTGCTGTGGGGCTGTCCTGGGCTGTATTGGATATTCTGAAGCATGCCTGCCCTTAACAGGCTAGGCACCAATAGTACACCCCGCTTCCTGCCCCGCAGTCAAGTCAGTGGACATTTGCTGCCTACTGCAAATGTCTCGAGGTATTTGCAGGTTTCTTCCGGGGGCGCGTCCTGTCTGGCTGAGAACCATAGAGTAGTGCCTAAGGTGCTCAGCAAAGGCCGTTCAGCGCCCCAACCTGGCGCTTCTGTGTTTGCATTTTCTCATGTGGACTCTCCTTTAAACCGCAGGGTTTGAAACTGCCAAATCTTTCGCCCTCCACGGTGCACACGTGATCCTGGCCTGCAGGAACATGGCGCGAGCCAATGAAGCCGTGTCCCGCATTCTAGGAGAGTGGGTAAGCGAGCGCTTACATTTTTCTTTTTAATTGTCGAATACACATGCTGGGATAAACACTTGAAGGTTTTAGTACAGTTCATAAAGTTTATTGCTCTTGGAATAATGTTTTCTTTGTTGTTAAAGTCATACTCTCTCTGTTTGTTTATGAATGGAAGGACAGGCAAGCCGTTCATAGTTTGTTTGTAGTTCTCTGCCAGTGTCATCTGCTTTATTAGTCAGAGGTTTGAGAATGTTTACTCATTTAGCTTGTTTATTGAGAAAAGCAGAATGTGGTTGACGCCCTTGAGTGTGACTGAGGGGTTGTATGTGGTTTTTAGAATGATGAGGGGCAGACGTTAGCCCGTCTCAGTTTTTCCTCTTAGCTTTCCTCTGTGTTGATATGCCTGTGTGCACAAACACATATTGAGGGCAGTCAGTGCTCTTGGGGTTAAGGATATAGCATCAAATAAAGCAAAATACCTGCCCTCATCAGCTTCTGGGTAGGAGAAACAGACCATAAAGGGATAATTAAAGTTTAACGTGATGTCAGGTGGTTATAAATGCAGTGGAGGCCAGTGAAGCAGAGTGAGGGGTCAGGAGTGGACAGCGTGGACTATTTCAGCTTGGGTGGTCAGCAGAGACCCCTCTAAAGCTGTGACATTTGATCCAGGCCCTGATGAAATAGCGAAGTAAGCCGTGCAAATGTCAGGGGAAATACTTTGCATGCTCGTGCAAAGGGGGTGGAAATGTGCCTGGGGGATTATAGGCTCAGTGGGGACGCTTGCGTGCCTGGAGCCCAGTGGAGGGTGAGGAGGTTGCAGAGAGGGGCCCAGACTCACTGTGACATGAGAGGGTTTGAGCCAGAGTGACACAACTGTTGAGTGATTTATTTATTTTTTTCCCTTTTTTAACATGGTCACCGGGCTTTGAAGTGACGTACAGACCTCATTCATTCACGAGCCTGTGAAGTGCCCCACCGTTGTAGGTACTGGGTGTCTAGCGTTCAGGAAGAATAGGTGTTGCCACTGTCTCTCTAGAGCTTTCAGCTGAGGGTGGAAGACAGCTCAAGCCACAGAAAGATAAGCATCAGTGTAAGCTTGAAATGAGGCAAAGTGGCATTCCAAAACGGTGAGCAATGCCAGAGAGGCAGGGGGCATTTGGGGTCCCCGAGAAAGAGGTGGCTGAGCTGAGACCTCGGGAGGATCCAGAGCAACTGGGGAGAAGGGCCACACTGGGCCGAGGGGGCGGTCTGTGTGCTGGCTGTGGGGCGGGGAGACGGGTGGCTGGAGCCAGGTGTGGAGGGGGCTGGATAGTCCTTGCCAAGACTGTCTTCATCCTCTGAACACCGTGGAAGGTTTCTTGCCATCCGAAGAAATAGACCATGGTCTGTGAAAGAGAACGTCCGGCCTTCTGGGCTGAGAAGTTATGAAAGTCAAGAAAAGGGAGATTTACTTCTGCTTTTCCAAGCAGGATTTCAAACTTAGTGTATTTCAAATGAACCCTTGTCTTGATCTCACTGGATTCATTATTTTGAGTTAAATTAAAAAGCAGGGCCCTTTTTTCCCCCCCAGTTATCTTAGCATCTTTCTAACTCCAGAGTTAGAAAAATGTATTAACCTCTGCTAGGTGGTGTAGAGTAATCTTTAGGGATATATAGAGAATGAATGGTCGTATGTGCATATGGTTTGAATCTTCATAAAATGCATATGGTGAAAAGTGAAAGTCCCTTGCTTTCTTCTCTTGGGGGTAAATATCATTAACTAATTCCTGTATGTTCTTCCAGAAAAGGTTGTGTGTACTAGCCAGCGCACCTGCATGCTGCTTTGCACTTTGGTTTGTTTCTTTCCCACTGGACACTAGAGGAAGCCTTTTGTCCTCAGGGCACAGAGCTGCCTCCCTGCTCTTGCCTGTCGTGTGGCCCTCCGTCATGTGCCGATGCTGCCATTTATTTGTTTTGGTCTTCCAAGTGATGCTCTCGTAAAGTTCAGTCCCTCACACTTCCATCCAGAGTTGGCTCTCAGCTCCGCCGCAGCGGACCATTCTTCTTTTTGTAGATTTATTTATTTTTAATTGAAGGATAACTGCTTTACACCATTGTGATGGTTTCTGCCGTACATCAGCATGAGTCAGCCATGGATAAACCTGTGTCCGTCCCAGCCGCCTCCCGCCCCGCCCCTCCCCCGCGAGGTTGTTGCAGAGCCCTGGTTTGAGTCCCGAGTCGTACAGCAGATTGGCCATCTGTTCTGCACGTGGCAGTATTTCCACGCTGCTCTCTCCATATTCCGATGCATTTAGGTACCACAGCGTCTTTATCCGGCCCTCTGTTGATGGATATGTAGGTTTCTTCCATGTCTTGGCTGTTGTAAATAGTGCTGCACTGAACACTGGGGTGCATGTAGCTTTTCGAGTTACTGTTTTCTCTGGATATATGCCCTGAAGTGGGATTGCTGGGCTTAAGTACTCAGTTAAATGTTAGTTAGCTGCTGCTGCTAGTAATAATAATAAAATAATTTCTTATTCATACATGAAAGTACAAGGGAATGTTTTCTTAGCTTCTCCAAGTGGCCAAAAAAAGAGGAGCTGTAGGGAGTGTGTTCATCGGCATGACTCCAGTGGAGTTGCAATGAATTTTTTCTGTCTTCATATGTCTGGACTCCTACGTTTTAATAGATGTGTATTTAGTTTGTTGATGAGTATTTTCCAGTGGAGCTCATATTAGCACTCAACTGTCATTTGAAAAGCCATCTTAATTATTGATGTGATTGCTTTTTCTTTTGTATTTACAGAGAAGCACACTTTGCATATATTTAGGGAAGATTGTTAAGGGATCAGTCATCAGGAACAGCACGCAGTGGTTTATATTAGAACGGTTATTGAGAAAGCAGGGAGACGAGGGCTCAGAGAAAAGATTTATTAGTCGGAGGTAATGGAATGTGCACGTGTCGGGGAGAGGGTGCGTGCTCGGCTGGGTGTTGCCACACAGTTTGATGCTGGGGGGACTGAAGTGTCGTAATTATTCTAGTTGTCAATAGAGTTGATACTCGGTCTGTTTATCTAGTTGAAGTGAAGTCGGGTGGAAAGCTGACAGTGTTATGTCTTACTGCAGCCTCATTGATAAGCATCGGAAAATAGTGATTTCACTCTCACTGTCAGATAGGGAACGCTTGGTGCCAGCCTATATGTTAGACAGTTTGCTGTGCTTTTAATGGATGCTGACAACCTGTTTTCATGATGCAGGAGTAAGGAGTGAGGGGGGCAGGATGCCACCTAAAACATTGCTTGAACTTCTAAGAGCCGCTGGAGAAATCTAGCTACTTCTAGACTCTCTCATCCACTCAGTGACTTCATGATCTTGTGTGCTTTAGTGTCTGTGGGCATTTCCCCCACTTTCCTGCGATAGAAGAGGCTTAAATGCGATAATTTGAAGGCCTTGGGTGTGATGCCTTCTTTCATGTGTGTATGTTGAGGGGAGGCTTGTGGGATGGGTAATCCACAAGCCTGATGTCTAGTTGGGCAACTTAGCTTGGAAAAACTGATCATTGTTCAGCACGTCACAGAGTGTAAGTCTCTTCCCTGTTGTTGTGAGTGATCCCTAGCTAAACAGAAATATAGAAACTCTTAATCTTTTCAATAGTTATGGACTGTTGGGAAAAGTTCATCCGACATTAGCCACTAGATTTGTTCCTCATTTCTTTGCTTTAAAAATTGTTTTTATGTATAGTATTGAATTTTCAATAAATTTAAGTATGGTGTAAACAAGTCTGTACACCAGCAAGAACTACATAAGCCACTTGCTTTAATCAGTGTGTGCTTAGTTGCTCAGTCGTGTCTGACTTTAGCAGACAGATGGACACACAAACACACACACACACTCACACACAGGCAGAAAGGTTCTACCTTGTTTACAAACTGTCATCTCCTTATTGTCACCTGCAGGTGGGACACACACACACACACGCACGCACACACGCACGCAGAAAGGTTCTACCTTGTTTACAAACTCATCTCCTTATCGTCACCTGCAGGTGGGATTGGGTAGTCACAGCTGTCTCTGTATTCTGCTTATTGGCACTTAGCAGTGAAATATTTGTGTATGTCTGAAACCCATCCTGCAGATGAGGCTTTAGAGGCTGGAAGAAGAGGGAGGACTTTGCTCAAGCTCACACAGCTGGGAGCTACATGGTAGACCCAGGGTGTGAAGCCATGTCTCCCAACCCCAAAGCCTATCTCATTACCCAGTCCAGAATGACTGGTGTGTGTTGCGGCGGAGGATGGGCCTGTTTCGTGGGCTTGATTTCTTGTCCATGATGTAAGGGTCCCTGTGGTTCTCCAGCAAAGAGAGCCTTACTGGTGGCGTTTTGAAACCCAGTTGCTGAGCCTCCTCTCCCCAAGGAAGCTCTTCTCAGACTTGCATTTCAAGTGGTACACAGGGTTATTTACTGTTGAACTTCAGCTGCCTCTTTGCCCTTCCCTGTCACACGCTCAGGAAAGATTCTTTATCAGATAATAAATTATTCATCCCTCTCATAGACATAATCGGTTGCTAAAATATTCTGAGTTTCCTCTGTCTCCAGAATGCCTAAAACTTGTGACTGGTTCTTCTTCTCCTCTTAAGTTTCCCATTTCATGTCTCATTCTGAAAGTTTTGCATTGACTTACTAATCTTGCCTGTTATTCATCGTCTTTGATCACCATCTCCTTGTCTTCGTTTGCATGTGTTGGTTTTTTCTCTCAGTCTTGAACTGAATATTTCAAACTTTACATCCATTGTAACCTTTGCATAGCAAGGGCTATGATTTACTGCTGAGTTTTAAAGAGTGCAAAGTCAAGCCATAGACGGAGAGCTCCAAACCACCACTCCCAACCACGTGAAACTCAGTGCAGATGCATTCTTTCATCAATACGGGCCCCCGAGTTCTTGTTAAGCAATTTCGACACAGTGGGGAGAGATGGATTTCATCTTCAGATGATGTTCAGCCAGTGGTTGACAAGTCTTGTTTCTGACTACTAGGCGTTTAGGCTCCATCACTTAAGAGGAAAAAAGTTCATGTGAGACTGAATTTCATGTTTATTATGGGGCGTCTACAGAGAATCTCAGACATAGCCATTGTTAGATGAAACAGAGGAGGCACAGCCCTTGAGCCAGTAAATCCTTCCATGCATGGCCAAACAGAGATACAGCTGTACATGAGGCAGCGTCTCAGGGTGGGGTGGTGCACGCTACCGAAGGTTAGGGTTTATTGTAAGCATACATTTAAAATCGACTGAGTTTCAGTTTACAGGGAGGCAGCCCGGAGGAGCAGAGGGAGCCCCGGCTCTGGAGTCCTCCAGACCTGGGAACCAGTCCTGATTCGGACATGAATTTGCCGTGTCTCCCTGGGCACATCTGCTTATGCCCTTGGTTTATTTACCTGTGAAGGGGAATGGTCCTGGGAATGGTTCATCATGCACACTCTTGCACAGAACCCAGCACGTAGTAAAGATTCAGAAAAAAAAAAAAGTAGTTTCTGGAGAGGCTGGCTTGCTCAATACAGACCCCTAAAGTAGGCACTCTCTCAGAAATCTTGTTGGAAGATGTGTTTCCTCTTATACCTTAAAAAAAAATTTATTGATTAGAGCTGTCGGAAGTAGCAAGGCCTCCCTGCTTCTTCCCGTCAGAGTGTCAGGTCACACTGAGATGAGCTGAGGGGAGGCGAGGGCTCCATGCTTCTCCGGGGGGCAGGAGGAGCGTGGGGAAGTGACTGGCCGTGTCGCTGGCACCCACGCCCTGGTGTGGCGCTGGCTGGTGCTGGCAGAGGCCAGGGTTAGTGCCTGCGGTGCGTGGCTGACAGGACCAGCACTCCGTTCCTGGGGAGCTCAGCTGGGACCAAGCCCCTGCCCCTTAGTCAGCTGGGGACGCAGATGTGCCTGGATTTTGAAGACTTTAGAACTAAGTGGCCGCAGTAGTTTTAAAATCTGTCCACACATTCCTTCTTTTTTTTTTTTAGTGTTAATATTTATTTTCGGCTGCATGGGGTCTCTGTTGCTGCATGCAGGCCGTCTCTAGTTGTGTCGAGCACGGGCTCCTCGTTGTGGCTTCTCTTGCCACACCAGCTCTAGGGCGCGTGGGCTCAGTAGCTATGGCTCATGGGCTTAGTTGCTCTGCGGCATGTCTGATCTTCCTGGACCAGGGATTGAACCGGCGTCCCTTGCATTGGCAGGTGGATTCTTAACCACTGGGCCACCAGGGAAGTCCCTACACATTCTTGAATGCCCCTTCCCTTCAGATATGGATCCTAATACCCCTCCCTTCCAGTGTGGGCTGGACATAGTGATTCACTGTTCAGGGATACAATATGGCAGAAATGATGGAGTGTGACTCACAGAAAGGACCATAAAAAGCGGGTGGCTTCCGCCTGCCTGGCGTCCTGGATCGCTCAGCCAGCTGCTGCGCTGTGGGGGTGCTCGGGCATTCCTGTGGAGAGCCCCTGGGATAAGGGACTGAGCCCCCTGTGACAGGCCTCCCGAGGGAGCCCTCGTGGACTCCTCTGCCCCCATCAGGCCTGCAGACCACTGTGGGTGACAGGTCGATGGCAACTGCACCAGAGGTCTTGAGTCAGAACCATCTCTTCCTGACCTAGAGAATCTCGATGAGACAGCAAATGCTTACTGCCTTAAACCTCTACACCTTGGGAAACGTGATATATAGCGGTAGGTAACAAATACAGGGTCCTGGCCTCAGGGGAATAGGATCTTAGTAACTGGGCAGTGAGTGCAAAGGACAAGACGTGGGGACTCGCCCAGAGATGGCCTCCGAGTGCAGGCAGCCTTACGTCCTTAGGGTGATGTCAGCCGTCTCAGTCGCTATGTGCCGCCTCCTCCCACCGTGGAGACCACTTACACAGCTTCTCTGAGCAGAGCTCTCCTGCATTTGGCTTAAATGCGTCCAGGGTGGATAGGCTTCTCGCTGTAAAGGCAGCCTGTCCTGTTTCTACGCATCTTGTAACTAGACAGTTCTCCCAAAGATTGAAGGCAGAATCTTCCCTGTCTTTTTCCCACCAGCCTTCTCATCAAAGCCTACCGAGCACTCATATCTCTCAAATTCCGTAAGTAATAAATCCAAAGTTATTGATGACACCAGGTTACTGAAAGTTGGCTGAGAGGCTGGCCCCTCTCATTTCTTTGCATCCTGTGGCCGGCCCCGCCACCCCCCCACCTTTTTTTGTTAAATTGGAGTTTGGAATTCATGTGGTAAGGCTCAGCAGCTGAGGAGAACTCGTCTGCTCTAGTGCCCTTCAGCGGGTACCAGGTGCAGAGCCCGGACCCACTGGGCCTTCCTTGGAGTTAACGCATCACCATGAGTCAAGTACAGAGTCTCCTTTTAAATGACTGAAGAACATTGCCCTCATCTACCTGGCAGTTCTCAGGTTCTGGTTGTTCCAGCCACACTGTGATCTGTAAAGTGGGTAGCCGGGAGAAACTTCAGTGCATCTCTGTAATGGCTTTGTTGTTGTTTATTGAGAGGGACTAATTAACTTTGATTATTGTGCTAATATTATGGCACTTTGACAACCCTTCAGATTTATGACTCCGGGAAAATAAACAAATGAAATGCAGGTGCTGGAGCAGAAAGAATAAGTTATTACTGAACTTTAATTACCTGGAATGTTTTAGTCAGGAGAGAATTAGTTGATGAATTACAGGATGTTGAAATCTACATCAAATTGTGAGCAACATGCAGATAAAAATGAAAAGGGCAGCTGGGAGGGTGTTGTTCTTAAGGGAGGAAAGGATAGGGCGCATCTGATAGTGATCTGAATAGCGCTTCATCGATTAGTCCTTGTTTCCAGTGGAGCAGGATTTTACACAGTGCTGTTCAGAGCCTGGTCCCTGACCCCACTGTCAGCATCAGCTGAGAGCCTGTTAGAAGTGGAGAGTCCTGGGCTCCCCCTGCCCGAGACTTTCTAGGTCAGAGTCTCTGGAGGTGGAGCCCAACAGTGTGTGCTTCACAGCCCCTCCAGGAGGCTGTAATGTATTACTCTGCAGTTTTCATGCTGTGTGCCATTTTTTTTATTTTTTTTTTAAATAAAAGGGCAGGTATAGATTTTTACCTCTTTTTACAAAAATCAGGTGGTGTTCTTACAACCTCATTCACCAGGTAACCTGGAGATTCTTAGACTGTTTAAAAAACTGTACAGCTGCTTATTAAACATCTGTTTGTACTATATGTAGTGGGTGCTCTAGGACAGTTTAGTATACAGTATGTCCCCTACATACAAACCTTCCCCAGTTTGTGCAAAGTTTTGAAAGTTGTGAGCTTCCAAAGCAGCCGCGTGTGCTCGCGTGTCCAGTCACGTGGTTAGTTCATGTGTCTGGTATGCAGCGTCAGGTGTGTGCGTCCTCGTTTAGTTCTCCTGTAGTGTTTCCTGCTCTGAGAGACTTTAACGGATCGGTGGGGGAGAAGGTTCCTGCTGCTTAGAAATTGTGAATATAGAGAAAAACACGTTTACTTATCTGCAGCCCTCTCTGAGGAGTAGGGTGACAGTTTATTGTTCAAACCAGAAAATGCTGAGAGCCATAGGATCATGTTGATTGTCCCAGGAGGAGAGGCAGCGGCTGGGAGAGCAGTGGGGACCTCCGAGCAGCCCTATCAACAGCAGTTACCCAGCCATCTGCCCTGGCCAGGCTCCATACGGCACAGAGCAGTCTCCTTCCGATTGGCCCTGCACCGGGCTTCGTCCCTGCAGCTCTGGGTCCTCTCCTGGCCTTACCTTTTAAGAACTTGCTGTTTTCATTCCCACAGAAGCCTGGCCAGCCTCCAGCCCAAGACTGTCTCCATTCCTTGGACAGTTGCAAAGCTAACTGTGACTCCAGATCTTTCGTTGTCAAAGTTGGAGAGATTATTTTCCTATTTCTTGCCTCTCCGAGTCTTCGCTGGGGCTTGTGGGCGCTTTGTTGTGGCCTGTGGGCTTTGCTTGTTGCAGAGCATGGCCTCCAGGGCACACGGGCTCTAGAGCACCCGGGCTCAGTGCTGTGTGATGGGACGGGGACCAATTTTTAAGTCTTTACTGAATTTATTATGGTATTGCTTCTGCTTTATATTTTGGTATTTTTGGCCTGAAGCGTGTGGGATCTTAGTTCCCTGACCAGGAATCGAAGCCACACCCCCTGCACTGGAAGTCCAAGTCATAACCACTGGATCACCAGGGAGGTCCCAGCGCTGCAGAGTGTCTGTTGCAGACACCCCTCCTTTCATGCGGTTTCTCCCATCATCTGGACCCTTCCAGAGGCTGCCTTCTTGTGGATAGTGCCATGCACCCGAGGAGCAGAAATGCAGTGTTGATGTTGGACTGAGCCCGACTCTCCATAATGTAACTCTACCCAGAATTCATGCAGCACTGTTTAGAAACGCACAGCGATCATCAGAACTGCCTTCCACTCGGGGTGGTTCACGGCTTGTCTGGTCTGGGAATGTGGGTAAGCGAGAGCTGGTTAAGTGTTTATTTTCAGCTCTGGTTAAATTTGCAGCCTTGGAGAAGATGCTGGGGCCCTTGGCAGCGAGGTTGGTGATTAGAGTCTTCGTAGGCTTGATGACCTCCTTGCATGCCTGCCAACGGCTTTGGGGAGACGTCAAAGAAGAGCAGAAATAATTCTAAGTTTCCTTAAGGTATATGTGAAGAAAAAACAAAAACTTTTTAGTCATATGTGACCTATTGGGTTTGAAGTAACTCTTTTTGCCATTACTTGCAGAGGATCCAGCAAAAATGGAGGCTAGTTTGTGCCAGAGTGATACAGTGGAAGGCATGAATTGGTGAAGTCATTTGTCCTTTTTAGGGAGAGTTTTGGATTACAGGATGACATTTTGGTAGACTGGTGTCGTTAAATGGTAGCATTTGGGGATTGAAAAGGACTTCCTGAGATCATCCCGTTTACCCCCACCCCCCACTCGACAGATGGGGAAACTGAGGCCTGGAGAGGGTAACTGAGCCTTCAGGGACGGAGAGAGAGAACCACTCTCCTGAGTGTTTCTATGGAGCTTTTTAGTGCCAGCCTCTGCACGATGGGTTTGATCACTGTTTTCAGAGTTCTGTGATCATTTCTTGCTCAGAAAGGAGGAAATTAGAATTGTTGAGCTATGATTTGTTTTAATCAGAAAGAAATTGTCTAACATAAATCTCCCCGTGAGTGCTGGAAAAGCCCTAAAGCGGCCAGGAAAAAAAATATCAACACTTTGCAAAGGAGGAATGATTGTTCCAATCCGTGGCTTAATTGACTCTAAGCCTTAATGAGACTCAAGCTGGAGCAGGCTGTACAGGCTTGGTGGCTGGGACCACCAGTGAAAGGCCCTGGGGCGGGGAGGACTTTGAGGTGGTTATTTGGTTCTTTGCTATGGACGCGATTTTTCTAATTGAGCGGGAGTCCCTACTACCGGATAGTCATTTTTTTCCCTGTGAAGAGAGTAATTTTCTTTCTCTGACTAACACAATAATTTATTTTAAATTGCAGCCTTTTCTGTTGAAAGCATTCATTTATGTTAGATATCGTTCCCCAAGTGAAGTTTCACTGATGCTGCATAATTAAATATAGATTTTTTTTAAAAAGAGTATATATTTAAAATTTAAAAGTGGACAGATCAGGGTATATCAAGACTTTATTTAATGAGAGTAAATAGCACCCCCCGATGAGCATGATGCCAGTCAGAAAGGGTTCCTTTGGCCTCAGTGTGTCTCTGTTCAGGGCCAGGCACCTTCATGGAAGGGATGCTGAAATGTACTTGCGTCATCTGTCTAGAAGCGAGGTCTTACCAGTATAAATAACTGGCTCGGGCTCTGATCTGCCCCAGTTTGAATCCTGTTTCTCTACGAACCAGGTGACCTTCACTTCCTGTTTCCTCATCTGTAACATGGGATGCTAACAGCATCTGAGTCACAGGGTTGTGAAGATTAGCTGTTCTTGCACAGAAAGTGCTTAGAATGGTACCTGGATACTTAGCACAGTACCTGGGTACCTGGTGTGTGCTATACAAGATCAAAAAAAAAAAGACATTTGAGGCCCCTGTGCGGTTTGGCCCTAGCCTGCCTTTCCAGGTTCCCCTCCTACTGCTCTCCTCCTTGTCCCAGCTGTGCCAAACTCACGGCTGTTCCCAGACTCTCTGTCTCTCTCTCTCTCTCCCGGCACAGAGAACTTCCTCTGCTTAGGGCAGCCTCAGCCACGGTCATCCACCTAACCGATGGGCACCTCCTTAGGCTGTGTGAGTCTCTGCCCTTGTGCGTTTTCCCCCGAAAGCTCTCGAGGACTGCTTATCCCCCCTCCTGCCCACCTTTCCTCCCTCTCTTCCCTTCTCTTAGCAGAGGCTTAGCATCCTCTTTTCTCTGAGAGACATGGCAGGGATGAAGAAAGCAAAGGTCCCTGCCTCCAAGGAGCTTACAGTCCATGTTTTGGTTTTAAACATGTGTCCATCACAGCACTGCTCACATCACACACTGATCATTGGCTGAATAAGCCATAGACATCTGTTAGAACTTTATTCTATGCCAGGCATCCCACTGGATGGCGAGCCCGTGTAGTACCTGAGATTCTGTGCTTGCCTTCGGGGAGAAGAGGTGTTTTGACAGACGTGTACATTAATAATAGTATTATTATCACTGACCTTCCACTTAGGGGTGCGGGTGTGAGTTGGGTAGGAGTTTGGCAGGGCCTAGCTGCCAGCCCAGGTTCGGTAGTAGCCAGGCAGCAGCAGACCCCGCGCCGTGTGTCCTGTCGCTTGTGGATGCTGTGGGACCAGTCAGCTGGAAGTACGTGGGTTTCTCTCTGACTCCAGCCACCGAGTTTATGGTCACAAGTGCAGCGTGGAGTCAGCCCGACCTGCCTAGGTGTCCTGGCTCTCCATCAGCTGACTGATGGAGGGGGCTTGTCAGGATGGAGAGGGATGACAGTGCCGGCTCCTGGCCGCACTCGGCCCACCCACTGGTGCAGCTTCCGGGGTCTCTTCCCCACGCCTCTCGGTCTTGGCTCCAGCCCGTTGGGGTCTTCCTGTCCCCCTCTTCCCTCCAGATGCCAGCCAGTGCCTCTCCTGGGTACATCTGCCCCAGTGGAGCCTCCTCGCTGTGGTACTGGATCTCATGGGACGGTGACGGTTTCCAGACGCTTCCAGTCCGTGTGCCAGCTGGGAGGAAGTGGAATCATTCCCCATGCCTTGTCTCGCATCCTAGAAGGCTGCACAGACACTCTGGCAGGCTTTAGCCACCGTGCATCGAGGCCTCCATTATGGCTCTGGAATGAAAACATGCCCCGGTGCTCCCTGCGTGCGGAGCTGGAGGCTGTGCACGGCCCAGACCTCGCAGTGGCACTACCCCCCACGCCCAACTGCAACCCAATCAGGAGGTCCTGCGGCAGCCAGGGGCCACTCTACACGCTCAGCTGCATGCTTGTTCCTATGAGGACGCAAAAAGAAAAACAAAAGCAGGTATTCCCAGGACCCGAAATGTCAAGACGCACTTCTAGCCTGAGGCCGGACGGGTCGCTTGAAGCTCAGAGGAGTGATGTCCTGTCCACGTTTGTGGGGCCGGACTTGGGCCATAGAGCTATCATGACTCACTTGGTGGNTTGTTCCTCTGAGGACGCAAAAAGAAAAACAAAAGCAGGTATTCCCAGGACCCGAAATGTCAAGACGCACTTCTAGCCTGAGGCCGGACGGGTCGCTTGAAGCTCAGAGGAGTGATGTCCTGTCCACGTTTGTGGGGCCGGACTTGGGCCATAGAGCTATCATGACTCACTTGGTGGTTTCTCGTCGTCTTTGTCAGAAACGCCGACTTCTTAGCCCCACGTTCATGTTCTCCTTAGCAGGGGCCCTCCTGTAGAGGTAGTCGTGAATCTGGCAACTCAGAATCGTAAAGGTTTTAGGATTTGTGGAGAATTTATCCGCGAAAGGAAATGGACGAATTAAAAATACTAACGGGCTCAGCTGGCCCCCACAGGGAGGAATCCTCGAGATCCATGTTTCTTCCCCCTTCATGCTGTAAACATATGGTGCGGATTTTCTGCCCTCATTACAGATGCTGAGAGAAGGCAAAGACAAATATTTATATTACATTCATGTTTTACAGTAAAAACACTGTTGGGTTTGTTTATGCAGTTCCACTGTTACAGTTTTTATGGTTGGTAATGAAACCACTGTAAAAACCAGCCTGGGTTATATAGCAGATATGATAAGGCCCAAGTATTCAGGGAGAGACCCTGGACAGAATGGTTGACGTCACGAGTAGGGCGTCAACGACTGACCGATGTGTTAGGACAGGCCAGGCTAGGCCATAGTAACAGACAACCTCAAAGTCTCTGGGGCTTAAAGCACCTGAGGTTTATTTCTCCTTCCAGTGACGTTCTCCATCGGGAATCGCTGGGAAGGCCGAGCTAGATGGAACCTGCCTTAGCTGCCCGGAGTCAGTGTGCACCGCTGGAGGCTGTGGCAGAGGAGGAGAAAGGCTTGCCGGCCACGCGCTGCGCTTTGGGCTCGTGGCTCAGAGGCGGCTCATGTTCCAAGGGCCGAAGCCATGTGCAGCCTCTAGGTGCGGAGGGGGCACACCCACCGTGTCCATGGAGGGCAGGGTGCAGCGGAGTAGCGAGCGCCGCCCGCAGGGCCCTCCGGCCACCGCAAGCCTTTCTGGGGTCTGTTGCTGTTGAGGCGCCAAGTCGTGTCCGACTCTCTGGGGCCCCGTGGACTGTCATCCGCCAGGCTTCTCTGTCTGTGGAGTTTTCCCCCTGAGAAGACTGGAGTGGGTTGCCATTTCCTTCTGCAGGGGATCTTCCCGACCCAGGGATCGAACTAGCGTCTGCTGTATTGGCAGGCGGGTTCTTTACTGCAGAGCCGCCTGGAAGGAGCTCCTTTTTGTTGTTACTTAACTGTAAGTCTGGCTTCCTTGGTAGCTCAGTTGGTGAAGAGTCTGCTTGCAATGCAGGAGACCCTGGTTCAATTCCTGGGTCGGAAGATCCGCTGGAGAAGGGATAGGCTACTCACTCCTGTATTTTTGGGCTTCCCTTGTGGTTCAGCTGGTAAAGAATCCACCTGCAGTGTGGGAGATCTGGGTTTGATCCCTGTGTTGGGAAGATCCCCTGGAGGAGGGAAAGGCTACCCACTCCAGTACTCTGGCCTGGAGAATTCCATGGACTGTATAGACCGTGGGGTCACAAAGAGTCGGACACGACTGAGCAACTTTCACACTTTCAACTGATAGTCTGTGTCTTGTCCAATTTTGAATCAGATCGGGGTACAGAGGGCATGAGAGACCACCCCCGTCTCCCTAAAGTTGATGAGACTCCTGTCTTCATTTTGCCATGACCTGGATAGAAGGGACCCGCAGCCGTCCCCAGGAATAGGTCACCGTGCAGAAAAAGGTTTCAGATCCGCAGGCCGAGCTGTGGTTTTGTCTGAGTGTGTTTGCGTCTAAACGCTGATGCCTGGAAGTCCATCAGCAGGCCGCGCTTCTTTAAGATTGTTATTCTCAAGTGGTGTACACCACCCCCGGCTCGCAGGCATGCAGCGCTGGAGGTGACCAGTGATCCAGAGGAAGTGAGAAGTGTACTTATGAAAACAACATGAAGCGACTCTTCACAGACACATGAAGGCGGTGTCTGGAGCTGAGAGGTCCAATGTGGTAGCCAGTGGCCACGTGTGGTAATTGAGGGCTTGAAATGTGCCTGGTCCAGGTTGAAATGATCTGTACATGTGAAATAAAATACAGATTTTGAAGACTTAGTATAAACATATGAAATGTTTTATTAATTTTTTTATATCCGTTTCCATGCTGAGATGATGTTTTAGATACTGTGTTGAAATGTTAAAGTTGCTTTTACTTGTTTCTTTTCATGTCTTTTTTGACTTGGCTACTAGAAAATTCAAATTACATATGTGACTTTCATTATTTGTATTGAACAGGACTGATCTAAAGGGTAAGCATCACGAAGAGAGAGAGAGAAAATAATTTGATGCCTTTCTCATAAATTCCTCATTGCTGGAACTCACATTTTAACCTGACAGTTTATATCCTTGTTGGCATTTTCTGCTTAATTTTTTTTTTTTTTAACATTTTAAAATAATTCCAAATTCTCATAGTAGTGGCAAAGACTAGGACCTAGAGTTCCTTGGGGACCCCTCACCCAGCTTCCCCCAGTAATGACATCTTATATAACAATACTAGAATGGTCAACTGAAGGAAACTGATATTGGTAGAGTATTATAAAGATTTTATTCATATTTAATTGGTTTTTACATGTACTTATTTGTGTGTGTGTATATATAATTCTGTGAAAGGTTATCACCCACTTAGTTTTGTGTAACCACCACCATAATCAAAAAACTGAGCTGTTCTTTCATCTCCCAACCAACACTCTTTATATCAGTTTTTATTCTTTGAGTTACTTTTTAAATTTTTAATTGAAGTATAGTTGATTGATAGTGTTGTGTTAGTTTCTGATGTACAGCGGAGTGATTTGGTTATATAAAGATGTTTGTGTATATGTGTGTTTGTGTATATATATACTTTTTCATGTTATTTTCCATTATGGTTTATTACAGGTTGTTGAATATAGTTCCCTGTGCTATCCAGTAGGACCTTGTTAATCCATTCTGTACATAATGGTTTGCTGAGTTATTTCTTAACTAGGTCTGTTACTTAGAGTGAATAACTTCTAGGCAACTTAGTAGCAAAAGATGCTCTTGGCTCCGAAGTCCGTTGCTTTGTCTGTCCATCCCGCTCCTACAGCGTGGCCAAGTTCTCCCCAGCTGTGCACGAAGTTATCGCTCGCCTTGAGCAGAGTGAGAGCAGTGCGCACCTCTTGAGGAGGCAGTTGCTTCCTGACCCGGTTTTAAAGGCGGCAGGGGTGCCGTCCCCTTAAACGGGCAGTTTGTGTGACCCATGTGAGCCAGGTGTTCTGGAAAATTTACACTGAATCTAACTCCCAGAGTTGTTCATTTTTTCTTTTCCTTTTTAAAGAAAGTACCTTATAAGTGGCATTTGGTGATTTTGGAAATAGGTATTATTTGCTGTATGGGAAAGCTTTTTTTAAACAGAGTTAACTAGGTATGTGCTTCTCTGGCTACTTAAAGTAGGGTTTCTTGATACTTGCATCGTAAGATTTTTATCCATTTCTTGTTGTTAAGGTCAAGTACAGTTTATCCTAATTTTTAACACCTCAGAAGGCCACAGAGAGGCACTCGTCTGTACTTTCTTCAGGCTAAACAGCCCAGGGAGCAGAACCCTACATGATCAATCCCCTCTGTGGCTGGTTCTGCCTGCCTACATCCTTACTAAACATACCGTCTAGACACAAATGCTCTGTTCCTCTGTTTACCTTTTCCTGAAAAAACAAGAGGTTTATGTTACCAGCTTATACTGGTTACATGTCAGTGTAGCATGTTCTACATTTTATTAATCCAGGAATATGTCCCCTTAACCCCTCCAGGATGGAACCGTATCTGCAATGCTCATTTTCAACTTCAACATCTGTTATGACTTTGGAAATCTTAAACAAAAGGTAGTTTTTAAAATAAAGTCAGTGACTATGAGAGTCCCATGTGATAATGGAAAAGAAATCTAATTTGTTTGCACTTCAGTTTCAGTGTGTATAAACTGAAGAGACTAATAGTGATGACTATGATGTGATTTGTTGATATTTGAATATATTGTATTTGATGTAGTGTGAGGCCCACAGCTGACTGTCCATTGTGTAATTGTAGTAAACAGAGACAAAGCCTCTAAGCATAGGACCTTGCACTTTTGGGTACTTGGTGAATAACTTCAATTTCAGTTGGTTTCTCCTGTTTGTTGAATGAATGAGTGAAAGGATGAATGAATGAATGGACTTGAATTCCCCCACCACAGTTAGCTTTCTTCTTGAAGGCTGGAAGAAACTAAGTAATTTTGACAAACTTTGGAGAACCAAATCAGACAACATAAAGCAATACATGGAAGCCAGTTGAGTTTTTGTTTCCCTTATTATTCCATTTTTTAAAATCTAAGTCTGTATTTTTGTATGATGCAAATGCTCAGGTTTAAACAGAGTCTTTGGAAGCCATGAAATTAAAAGACACTTACTCCTTGGAAGGAAAGTTATGAGCAACCTAGATAGCATATTGAAAAGCAGAGACATTACTTTGCCAACAAAGGTCCATCGAGTCAAGGCTGTGGTTTTTCCTGTGGTCATGTATGGATGTGAGAGTTGGACTGTGAAGAAGGCTGAGCACCGAAGAATTGATGCTTTTGCACTGTGGTGTTGGAGAAGACTCTTGAGAGTCCCTTGGACTGCAAGGAGATCCAACCAGTCCATCCTGAAGGAGATCAGCCGTGGGATTTCTTTGGAAGGAATGATGCTAAAGCTGAAACTCCAGTACTGTGGCCACCTCATGCGAAGAGTTGACTCACTGGAAAAGACTCTGATGCTGGGAGGGATTGGGGGCAGGAGGAGAAGGGGGCGACAGAGGATGAGATGGCTGGATGGCATCACTGACTCGATGGGCGTGAGTCTGAGTGAACTCTGGGAGTTGGTGATGGACAGGGAGGCCTGGCGTGCTGCGAAAGAGTTGGACACGACTGAGTGACTGAACTGAACTTGGAAGATGTGGTTGGGGTTCAGGGATTTAAATGATGGGATAGGTGTTTCCTAGGCATTTTAAGACCTCCTAAGGCCTTCATTTCCATTAAGCATTATGGATGCATTCCAAGAATTTAATTAATATAACATCTCTTCGTTCATTGTAATTCCTCACCAGGGTTAGGAGAACTTGGGAGTGTTTAGTATTTTATTCAGTTGATTAAAAGGTACTTTCTATGGTTTTCTAAGTAGCTATTTTCTTTGGAATTCAGAAGTTGTCCATGAATATTAAATCAGTACAACTAAAATGATCAAAGCATTGAGAACTGCTTTCATCCAAACATAGAAGAATAGTTCTCTTGCCTCAGTTGGGAAAAATAAAGTTACAAGGCTACAGATTGGAGTAAAGGGTCATATTTGAAAAATCCCGGAATAGTAGNCAGGGAGGCCTGGCGTGCTGCGATTCATGGAGTCACAAAGAGTTGGACACGACTGAGCGACTGAACTGAAGCTACAAAGGATCAGTAGAAGAGATCACCCCCAACCGTGGCCCAGCAGGACAGGTGGTTTCAGCTCACTGACTGCGGGCCGCAGCATCGCATGTTGTCCAGCAAGACTTCTGGCCACGCAGGTGCCCTCGTTAACTAGCTTAGCACCTCCTCAACCCAGGCTCACCACATACTGGGTTGGCCAAAAAGTTCATTTGGGCCTTTCGATAGGATCTCGTGGGGAAACCCAAAAGAACTTTTTCCTCAACCTGGTGTTTGTGAGAGTCCCAATTTTTAACTTTGCAAAAACTACATGTCAACATCATTTTCAACCTCCCTGCAGTGCTAAGAGCTCCCTCGGAAATTCTGAATTTCTGCCCAGCCCTATGCAGTTTGAGGGTTCAACTTCTTCCCAGCTGGTATGACTGGACGAGTAAGTGGCTAAGGACAAAAGGATGCTGTGCCAAGACTAACTGCAATGTCAGAGGCTAAGAAAACCAGGATAAGAAGATTTTAAACCCAGGACGGTAATGAGGCTTCATCCCGCTGGGCCGGCTCTGACCTGGAGCGGCCACAGAGCACAGCACCGTGAAAACGACTTCGGCCAGACGGGAGAGCCACACCCAGATGGACTGGTGATGTCTGCCCAGAGCAGCACGCGGGAAGCGGGAGAGCCACACCTGGATGGATTGGTGATGTCTGCCCAGAGCAGCACGCGGGAAGCAGGACCATGCTCTGAGGCTGGCTCCCGTTACTCTGCTGCAATCACCTCACAGTTGCTTTCCTGGAGATTTACAGCGGGAGGAGGCTGTGGGAATTATCACATCCTGCAGTTCCCAACTGGCCATCAGGACCCAGCATCTAGAAGCCTATCCAGTCTCCAGCCCTGAAGCCAGCAGTGCGCCACATGCAAATTCATTCCAGAACCTTGCCCTCAACCCCTATCAGCTGTCCCTTCTCTGTCCACCTTCCTCTCTCCTAGCCCGCTCTGTGGGCTGCTGGGAAACAGAAGGGATCCCTCATCCACGCCATCAGGGGAGCCTTGCTCCCATCCAGGCTGGTTGCTGGGCCCCAGGGAGGCCCCAGCACGTGCTCCTGGTCCTACAGTCAGCGAGCCCCTCACCAGTGGCTGCCCCATCTCCTCGCCGCCTTTCACCCACCATGAGGCTGCCCCATCAGTCAGCAGACGGTGGGTGAGGTCAGCGGAAAGAGACCTCAGCCTCTGCTGACACAAGAGGGAGAGCTATTTGTTTAGCTGGACCCCGTGGGCGGCCACTCGGATCCCAGACCAAGGCGGCCTCTATCGGGCTGAGTGCCCGTAAAGAAAGCACACTTACATTTCTGCTCCTCCTCGGGGACGATGCGGTAAACTTTATAGGGCTCAGAGATGTCCAGCTGGGACCGGTCTGTCACTTCCTCAAAATCTGGGCTCTTGTTCAAAGCGCAGCGTAGCCTCGTCTTCCACGTGGCTGGCTCGGCCTTGTCCCCTTCCTTAAACTTCCCTTTAAAAACGGCCCAGGCCTGAAGGAAGAAAAGAAACACATGAAACGTGCAGCTGGCTCAGGACGGCACACCCAGGACCACAGGCAGGGCCTGCTCTGCCCAGCCCCCCGGAAGTCCTCCTCAGCCAGCCACGCTCAGCCTAGGAATTTCAGGGCTCAGAGACCCCAGTCGGACCGCTTGCTTTGACAGAAGTGAAAAGACACACACACACGGCTTGGCTCTGCCTTCCGCACAGAAGTGAGGAGAGAGACACACACACACACGCACGCAGCGTGGACCTGCCTCCCGCATACCCTCTCCCGGACCCGAGGAACCCAAGGGTAATGGCACACACAGGAAGCTGCAGTTGCCTGGAGTTCCACTACAATGTTCAAAACAAATAAGAATTTCGTTCTTTTTCAAATCACCCTCGAGCTCAAACTCAGCCTGAAAAGGGAACATCTGCAAGAAGTCTGAATGTGCCCTGCTGCTTGTGACAGAAATGTGGTTCTGCATTTTGGCCTTCAGTCTAAACCTTCCTGCCCCTCTCCTCTTCCACTCCCCAGGGTACTGTTTAAGATGCAAAGAAGTGTTTTCCCTCTCTGTGGGTTTCTTCACAGCTCTGTCTTCTGACCTCTCCAAACCCTAGAATCTCAACTGAGATCAGAAATTCGAAGCTGGAAACTTTAAGTCAAAATGTAAACTGGAGCAGTATTAAAAAAAAAAAAATTAGCATGTGGGATGGCCAAGTTTGCAGATCTCAAAATTGGAATACAGACACACTGACTGGGAGCTCACTACTATCAGGGGAAAGTAACACTGGGCGTCGGGCAAAATCAGACATCCCGCCTGAAGGGACAGATCGGGGAGGACTCGCAGCCCCTACTTGGGAGAACGTAATCCTGAGAGTTCGCTTCCCCAAGGTGATCTGGTCTGGAAACCAGCTGTTCTGACTCCAAGGAATTTCAAGCCAGCAAGCAGAGGTGTTTCCGACATCAATGCACACCCAGTCCGCAGGGAAACTCGTTCTGATGCGGATTCCGGGGCCTGCCTCTCCAGAGTCTCCTTGGCTGTGGGGGTTACCTCTGGGAACCTGCACCTTTAGCCAGCGTCCCAGGGATTCTGACTTAGGCGGCTAAGAGGCCACACTTCCAGAAACCCCTTAACACCCCTGAGTCACATCCTCATTTAAAACAGTCTCAGACTTTTCCCTGGTGGTCAGTGCCTGCACTGTCTCCCTGCTGATGCCCTGAGTGTGGGGTCTGCAGCCCTGCCCCAGGGGGAGAGACCAAATGAGCACCCCACATCCTACTAGAGAGCGTGAGCAGTCCCTCCCTCCTCTCAGAGACATAGGACACCCCTCTAGAAGCCTCTGTGCAAGTAAACGGTTTCCAGTCCTTTTAGTTTATTAACTGGATCACAGTGCACTGATTTTTTTTTTCTTCATGGAAATTGACGAGTAAACTCTGCACATGCTGAACAGTAACTTCAAATTCATACCACATCACGTCCGAGTTTCTCCACCTGGCAGTACCGACACTGGATCACTCTTCATGGCAGAGTGTCCTGGGCTTGCGGGGATGTCCCACAGCACCCCTGGCCTCCTCCACGCCAGTGACAACCCTGCTCCCCACTGCGACACCCAAATGTCTCCAGACACTGCCGAGTGTCCCCCAGGGAAATAACATCATGCCTCACAGACGGCCTCATTTGAGAACCACTGAGCTGGTTAATCCACACCACAAACAGGGCTGGAAGAGCGTGGATTTGGGGGCCATATCAGGACAGCCGGGGTGTATCCAGAGCAGCAGAGCCCGCAGGGTGCTGTGGTGGGCACTCACCCCCATGGGAAATCCGGGACACCCACAGAGCAAAGCAGGGGCCCCCGAGTCACGACAAGCACTGGGCTGGCATCAGGTGCCAGCCTGTCCTGAGCCTTCTCTGCCTGGAAAATGCCACCCACTTCAGCTGGGTGACCTCTCAGGACATGAGACAGAACAGTGATCTGAGGCCCTACAACAACAGCCACGCAGCGGCTCAGAACTGAGGTCTGTGGAGCCGAGGTCTCCTCCTGGTGCTGCTCTGTGCTCATCGGCAGCCAGCGCTAAACCCAGCACCACCAGTTCCCCCCGTGTAACACACTGCCTCAGAGAACAGACGTGTGGGTACCAAGGGCAACCAGACGGAGCGGGTGATTGGCAGGCTGGGCTGCGCAGATGCGAGCTACAACAGACAGGATGGATGAACAACAAGGTCCTCCCATAGAGCACAGGGAACTCTACTCAACACCCTGGACAAGCCTTAATGGGACAGAGTATGAAGAGGCATGTACACACACACACGTCACTTAGTCACTCTGCTGTGCAGTAGAAAGTGACAGAACACTGTGAATCAACTGCACTTCAGTAAGATTTAAAAGAAAAACAATGTCATTGTCTCATCTCATCTTGTGCTGTAAAAATCAAATGTGACTGGTTTTTTTTTTTTTTCTCGAAGGCCTACTGAATTTGAAACACCTGCTACTACATGGGTTCTAACTTATGCAGGCCTGTCACAAAGCCTGGTCAATGGCAGAAGAATTAGTGAATCACAACCCTCAATTTTGGACATGAGAATTTGAGCAAACTCCAGGAGATGGTAAAGGACAGGGAAGCCCAACATGCTGCAGTCCATGGGGTCGCAAAGACTCAGACATGACTGGGCGACTAAACCACCACCACCCCCAGTTAACTAGATTTTCCCCTCAACTTTATGAAAAGGCAGCAAAAGGCCTTCTTAAAAATAAGTATGACCTGCTAGCAGGGCCTCATCGGTACAGTCAGGGATGGTGGAAAGTCAGCTGATGTCGTTCACTCTCCCGGCTCTGGTCCACACCACGAGGCTGACCTCAGAACAACGCCTGGAGACAATGAGGGATCCTCTGGTATAAGTGGCTTCTTATGACCTGTGACTAAGGCCAGAATGCAGGCTCATTTTTTCTCTTAACTCATAATACATGTTTGAAACAAAAGGTTCTCTACTTAAGCAGAAAGCTCCCAGGATGGCTCAAGGCCTGACTGTTGGCATCTTCCAACAGCAAAGTTCTGCTCGTGGACCTGGCAGAGAAGGCCCCTCAGAGGATGAACTGAACACAAGTCGGGGACGGGCCAGACAGGTTCCTCCACCATCTTGCACCCACCAGCCTGGGCNTCTACTTAAGCAGAAAGCTCCCAGGATGGCTCAAGGCCTGACTGTTGGCATCTTCCAACAGCAAAGTTCTGCTCGTGGACCTGGCAGAGAAGGCCCCTCAGAGGATGAACTGAACACAAGTCGGGGACGGGCCAGACAGGTTCCTCCACCATCTTGCACCCACCAGCCTGGGCTATCACCCTCCAGGGGGCCGCCCAGCTCTGGGTGGGCACCCGGCTCCCTCCTGTCCCCATTCCTGCCGAGATTGTAGACTCATCTCAGATTGCCACACTGAGCGACTGCGTAATCAACGGAAACACTGGGAATCTTACACATTTTTCTCAACGCTGTTGAAACGGCCATGAAGAGCATTGCACAAGACGTATAAATCTGGGGCTAGATTTCATTACCCCCCGGAGCAGAGCTCACGCAGGGAGCAAGGGGAAGCCAGAGGCCTGTGTCCCTGCAACAAGCCACAAGCCGGACTGTGCAGCCACTGGTCCCAGCCCTACTGGCCTCCCAAGGTGGTCTGACTGATGGTCAGCCAGCAACTGTGCCCTCAGCCCCCGACGCCTTCACTTCAACCTGTTTGTCCTGGTCTCGGTCAGCTCCTAGCAGGACTCTCAATGGAGAGGGAGAGTGTGCCCACTTGGGGGGCACCTGGCAATGCCAGGGGCCTGTCTGGTTCTCCTGGCGGGGTGGGGATGCTACTGGCATCTGGCCGGCGAAGGCCAGGGTGCTGCTGACCCCCTTAGGTGCACAAGACAGACCCACACAAGCAACAAACTAGCCCCAGGTGCCACGGTGCCAAAGCTCTGGCTCATAGCCATCATGTGATTTAGAACTCCCACCGGACTGGCTGGACCAGGGACAGTGGGCAGTATTAAAATTCAGATGGAGCCATTCCCAAGGATGTTCACTGTGACACCAAAGCCAAAACCTTCTCTGAGAAAAGCACCCACAACACCACCAAGAAGATCAGAGGCAGGAGCAGCGCCCAGGCTCCCAACCTGGGTCCCCAGGAAACAACCTGCCAGAGGTCCAAACCTCAAGGGGCCCCGAAGGTGAGCACAGAATGCCCACATGCGCCCACTTTTCTTGGAGGGACCAGCAACTGGCATCAGACCACCAAAGAGCTCTGACCTAGAAGAGAACCACTAAGACGCACAGCGCCCCCCGCAGACACCAAGCGGAGCCATGAAGGACTGAAATGCCTCCCAAACCCGCAATGACCCACTGGTGCTCTGCTCTGGGCCGGAGGCATGATCTCTTATTTTGGTTGTGCTGGGGACACTCATTCTCGGCAAGAGTCCAGGGCTGCCCCGGGGTCCTACAGGCCCCTGCTCCCCTCACCCACGCCCATGGGGATCTGGCTCTGGCCCTCCCCGCTCCTCTGCACTCACTCACCCTCCCCTCCCCGACTGCCCCAAATGTCCACAACCATACAGGGCAGCAGTCTGTAACCTGGATTTCGAGTCAGATCAGCTATAAGTCTGTTTGCAAACAGGGAGGCCTGGGCTCCAAATCTCCTGGGGTTGGGGGAGAATGGAGCCCGCACTTCTGGAGCCTCAGAGAAGCCCACGGGTGACCCTGACGACCTGGCTGGGCTACAGAGCCGGGCAGCCCCAGCTCCCAGTTCCCCTGCCTGGATCTAGGTGACGGATACGGCCGGGGGCTGGGAGTCTGGATTCAAATGCTGGCTCAATCACCTAGGTGCGGGGAGGCCTTGGACAAGTCACTCCTCCTCGTGGAGCCTTCACAGAGCGAGCAGGAACAGCGCCAAGTGCACAGGAGTATGTGAGGGGAAACAGCACATGCGCCACGCCTGGCGCAAGACGAAGGCTCAGCGTGGTGCTGCCGACACGCACCATGGAACTAACCAGCAGGTCGCTCCAGGCTCAGGGGAACAGACGATTCTCAAGGGAAAAGGGCTATTTTTAGACATCTGCTTCAGGTTCAGGACACCCACATGACTCGCCCCGGAAGTCATGACAGATGGTGTCTCTCATCTAAGCTGACCCTCCACTGCCAAGCAGAAGTAGAAACTAAGAGAGAATGAAGAATTAAACCTTTCCTAGAACTGTAAGTGGAATTTAGGCGGCAGACCACAGGGGAAAGGTCTTCGTCTGAAATAAGTTCATTCCCTCTGAGTTTGCTAATCCTCATGCAAAAGTTTCCCTGGTGGCTCAATCAGTAAAGAACCCGCCTGCAGTTCAGGAGAGCCAGGTTCAATCCCTAGGTCAGGAAGCCCCTGGAGCGAGAAGACCAATCCACTCCAGCATTCTTGCCTGGGAAATCTCACGGATGGAGAAGCCTGGTGGGCTACAGCCCATGGGGTCGCAAGAGTCAGACAGGACTTTAGCGACCAAATCACCATGCAAAAGCAATGGCAGCGCAGAAGAAAGTGCCCTTGGTTTCTTATAGGAAAATGCCAGCTATAGAGAACTGACCTTGACAGTGGTTAAATCATACAACAGACGTGAAGGCACCTGCTACTGTGTTTTTTCTGAGACATGTTCAGCACTCAATCAATATTTGTTTTAAGAAACTGGAGCGGGTCTTCCCTTGTGGTCCAATGGTTAAGAATCTGCTTTGCAATTAGGGGGACATGGGTTCAATCCCTGGTCAGGGAACTAAGACCTCACCTGCTGGAGGGCAAATAAGTCTGCAGGACACGACCAGAGTTGGTGTGCCGCGATCAAAGACCTTGCCTGCCACAACTAAGACCTGATGCAGCCAAATAAATATCTTTAAAAAAAAAAAAAAAAACAGATTCATTTTCAAGGTAAGAAGACAGACATCAATCGCTCGACAGCTCTGCGGGGCTCCTGGGGGCCAGGTCTCTACCTTGAAGATGGAGGCATCCACTTCCTGGTTGTAGTCCTGCTTGCCAGCGTGTTTCCAGGGGATCCGGAACATGGTCTTCTCATCATTCTCCCAGATCAGCCCTGGGTACATGGTGCTGTCGATCTGCTCAATCAGCCACTGCCGCAGCCGCCGGCCGCCATTCCGGTCACACATCCTTGGGAAGAGAAAACACTTCCTGTGAAACTTACAAGCACAGTCTCGTTATTCCCAGTGCTCCAGGTACTCAACAGCCAGGAGCCACTAACAGTAAAGTCAGAGGATCTCAACACAGGTAGGGCTCGGGGAAACCCAGGGATCCAGGAACTCGGGCCACGTGGGATGAGAAGACAACGCGCCTGCCGCCAGGACCTCCGACCCCAGCGGAAACCGAAAGCTCCCTGGGAAGTCTGAAGCCATGCCTTGGCCAGATGTGGACCCCAGCCAAGCTCTGGCTGCGCTCGCCCCAGCTCTCACCCTGCTCTGCTTCATGCAGACAGCTGCACCTGAGGGCATCACTCATCACTCCATATTTAGCACACGGTGGGGAAATCACTTTCACCTCTTCAGGCTCCCTCAGTGTCAGTCCATCACTCTGAGAGCCAGTTCTATTACTTAATGCTCGGCTGGAACAGCGTGCTTGAGCAAATGTGACGTCTGTGCTCTTGGAGAAAGAGAAGTCCACAAGGCTGTCTGTGCCCTTCACGGCTGCTCTGGGAATGGGACAGGGCTGGGGTCCCATTTGAGTCCCACCACCTGTCAGCTGGGTGACTCTGGATCGTCACCAATGCTGATGCACGAGGGTAACCTCGGGCACCTGGTGTCACCGTGGTGGGGACTCAGGGGACCCGTGGACAGCCGCCCACACAGCACCTGGACCTTAAGCGAGTGTCACTGAATAGGACAGCTTGTATTACTGTCCCAACTTTCTTTCCTGGAACTCATGACCAACTGGGGCCTCGCCGCCCAGGGCGCACAGAGACATGGTGGGGAGGAAGATTCCTGCAAAGTGGGCAGCTTCCTGATGGCACAGAGAGAGAGCAGCCCTGCCGTGCCAACTCACAGCCCACAGTTACAAGAACAGGCTGGAAATCCCCCAGGCTGTTGGACAGACGCCCACCCCAAAAGAAAAAAAAAAAGCCCAGCATTTCAATTCTTCCGATTAAAATGTGACCTCTTTGGGCCAAACAGTTTGAAACGATCAGCAGTGACAAAACATACTGTCTCTAAGAACATGGTCACATCCAGAGCCACTCCAGCCTGTAAAGCAAGAAACGTGTGTTTTGGACGCTCCAGCCACCTCGCAGGTGGCCCTGCAGTTGGAGACTAGGTGCCAGGTAGGAGGGGGTGCAGGCCTGAAACCTTTCCATCCAGTAACTCCAGCTGCCTGCTTGTGGATTTACAGGAGTGAAGCGAGCGACATGGGAAGCGGACTTCAATTCTGAAACTCTAGACCCCAGCAAAGGCTCTTTTCTAACTAGACCTCAGGAAAACCACTTGGCCGTCTGTCTCTCTGAAGCTCTCCTCATCTGCAGAGACAATGGATCTCAAAGTGCCAGAATTTGAGGACAGCCCCTCGCACTTGTAAGCAAAAAGGGAGAGACTTGGAAGGGACACCTGGTGAGAGAAACAAAAGGTCACCACCGTGCACCCCAGAAAATAACCTAGCCAGGCAGAGGTTCCCCAGAGTCTTCCCAGAAAAGAGACGAACAGCTCCCCTAACCCCAGGAAGGAGCTGGGTGAAGGGCGAGAGGGGCCCGGACACAAGAGAAAGCAGGGGTCTGTCTTAATTTGCTCATCTCTTGAATAAATGAGATGGTCCCGCTTGGCAGCATTTTGCTCACTTCCTTAGTACAAAGTTCATAAACTGGAGTCCATGCTCCAGGAGTCTCCTAAAATAAAACGCAAAGCTTTTGTTTGTGCAGGCATTTTTCTAGAAAGTGGCTCAACACCTTCCCATCAGGATTTCTAATGGGTCCATAAGCCCCAAAACTGTTAAGAACAAACTCGTGGTGATTTAGAGGAAAAAGAAAAAAGAAAGTAAAGAGAATGGCACTGAGAGGAAAAGTGAGTCATAGAACATCAAATACGCTAGAAATCATCTAATCCAGCTCCCCTTCCCTCAAAGGAGGAAAAACTGAGGCCCAGACAGCCCAGCAGGGTCTGGTTTCACTCACCTGGAGGCAAAAAACCACGGTTACAAGTGAGAACCTCAGCACATGGACAGCTCACCTCCCCACCCCCGCCCCAAGGTTAGAACCCTGCATTCAAAGCCTATGATTCTCTTACAGTGTGATCCATAACGATTTACTGAACACTAACCAATTAATCCCACCAAATGCCGAGCCAGGAAACATTTATAGGCGCAGTCACATGTTGATGACTTCCTCTTCCTTGATTTTTAGGTAATAATTCTCTTTACGGGCCAAGTCCTATCTGAAGCTAATCTGCATCTCTGCAAATCAGTCAGGGGCCAGGTTTCGCAGGCGGAGGTGATAAGAGGCTGCCCTGGGCCCACCCCACGTGGACACCAGGAAGGGTCTGGAGGTCCTACAGGTGCAGAACACTTGCCTTCCCCACGCCTCTCAGGGCGCCTGGTCTTTTGCCCTAGATGCCAGAAAGACCAAAAGCACGAAAGCCGTTTCTCCTTCTGGCCCCAATCTTGCTGCTGCCTGTGTGTGCAGTCACTCAGTCGTGTCCTACTCTTTGTGACCCCGTGGACTGTTGCCCACCAGGCTTCTCTGTCCATGAGATTCTCCAGGCAAGAATACTGGAGGGGTTTACCACTCCCTTGTCCATGGGGTTCCCAACCTAGGGATCGAACACTGCAGATCTCCAGCACTGCAGACAGATTCTTTACCATCTGAGCCACAGCGAAAGCCCACTGAAATGCCTAAGCTCCTCCAATTCAGGTGGGAACCTGACATCCAAAAGAACTGTCTCCAAAAAGGCTGGCTCCTAATTTGGGTTTCAAAAAAAAGTGTTACATCCCTCATAAATTTGGGGGGTGGGGGTAGCCGAAAACTCTGGAAAATTCAGTTTCTAGCTTCCATTCACTCACTGAGCAAGGAGCACACCTCACCTTAGAGAGCCTGCCCTTTGCCCTGCAGCTCAAGTTACACCACAGAGCTCTTTCAGCTGTGATCCCTTAGCAGACTTTCTTGCTAGGAACGACTGGGATACGATGGAAGCAAAATACCTCCAGCCGCACTCAGACATCTTTACTGTCATCAATAAGAATTTAAAAACTCCTGTCTGCTCCGCTTCACACTCTAACCGCACTCGCGCGGCTGCTCGAGGCGGGGGGCAGTTTCACTGGCAGAACTCCAGCCCTGTTTCAAGAGCAGGATTTAAGTGGGGAAAGGCGCAAGTCTTATGATAATGGGTCAATATTCCCCCTCTCTGTATGTGCCATTCTAAAGTTTTCCAAAATAAAACCAAATTTTAAGAAAAACGGGGTTATTTTAAAGCACAAGCCAATCTCTGGAAGCAGCCGCACCTGGACGGTCAGTTTGTATTCGGGAGAAAACAGGCCCGAGAGCACGGGCGCTGCCTTGCCTCCAGGTGCCGTCCGCGCCCCAAGCCCGCCATCCACCTGCGCCGCCGGCCACGCTCCAGACTTCTGGCCTCCCCGGCCGCCGGCCGCGCCCCGCGCCCGCCACCCACTTGCGCCGCCGGCCGCTCTCCCGCACCTCCCGGCCGCCCGCTGCCGTCGATGCCCCGGGCCCCGCTCCCGAACCCCGGCCCCCGTGCCCGCCGCCCGCCCGCGCCCCCCGGCCGCACCCCCAGCCCTTCAGCGCCGTCCGCGCCCCGGGCACCAGCGCGCAGCCCACCTGCGCCGCGGGCCGCACCCCCAGCCCGGAGCCCGCCAGCGGCGCCGACCCCGTCCGCGCCCCGGGTCCCCCTGCACGCAGCCCACCTGCGCCAAGGGCTGCCGCAGCCGCCCGCGTTCCCACGTTTGCCGCGGAGCTCCGAAGATGCGCTTCTGCCCGCGGCGCCCGCGCAGATTTAAGGCCGGGGGCGGGCCCGGCGCGTGGAGCGACGGCTGCGACGGCCAACGGGCGCTGGAGGGTGGGGCCGCCCCCGGGGCGCGGCGCGCCGGGCCCGCCTTCTACGAAGCGCTCGGCTTTCCGAGAAATCACTTTGCGCGGAGGCGTCGGCGGCGTCGGCGTCCCGTGGTCCTGTAGTCTTCCGCGGTTCGCTCCGGGGGTCCCGGGAGCGTCCGCAGAAATTCCCGAGGGCCGCGGGGGCGTCCGCCGGCCCAGGTCAAGGTCAGGGCGGGTGGTGGGTACCAGATGGCGGAAGTCAAGCCAGTTAGGACAGAGGCGGGAAGTCAGATGGCGGAGGTCAGGGCTGTGGGGGGATGGACGGAGGGTGTCAAATGGCGAAGTCGAGGCCGAAGTGGAGGTCAGATAGCGCAGGTCAAGGCTGGGGTGGCGGGGGTCCAGAGGTCAGTGCTGCAGACGGCCAGTGGGCCCCCCAGAGCCCCCTCCCTGGCCAGGTTATCTCAGCCAGTGTGGCCAGAGCGCCTGGGGCTGCGTGGGAGGATCGCCCCCCTCCTGACGAAGCCCCTCGGAACGTGTCCAGACAGTCATGACCGTCCACCTGAGATGCGGTTGAGGAAAGAACCAGCGACTTAACAGATCCGGTCCTAGAGAACCAGTCACTTGCAATTCACTGGAAGTGTCAGAAAAGGAAAAAAAAAATAGCCAGCTGAAAGCATGTGTGAAACCACTGCCTCTGAACATCGGAAGTAAAAGCGGCAGTGTCTAGTTGTTAATGCTACAATGTACGATTAGGGAAATTTTCATCATAAATTCTTTTCCCCAGAAAAGATCGGTCGAGAAGGATCCTTTTGCATGTCTCTCCTGCGTGTCAACCAGCACTTATTGTAAATATGGCAGGGGGCGGGAGGGAGTGGGGAACCGAAGTAAGAAAGTTCTGGAAACAAAAGGAGAAAAAAGGTATTTTTCCATGTTCTGTCCTGGGGTAGCCTTAGAATAGAGAAAATGAGCTTTTCATTGCCTTTTGCACCTCACTGACCAGTGATACACAAGCAGCAGTGTTCACTGGCTATTTTATTCATTAGGCTTCTCAAGAACCTATGAAAAGATTTGGGACTGAAAAAGAAATTTTATTAGTCCCAAAATGCAAGAAAAAAATACACTGCAAATTTGAAGTGAATAAATGTTCAGAGAAAGATTCCCAAAATATAACATGTCAACTTCATAATTTATCTGTTGATAAACATGTCATTATTGTTTGAAAACCACGTGTAAGAATTTCCTAACACCATGATTCCCAGGAAGTCATAGCAATGATAAATTAAGTGAGTTCCCCATTGCCAAACAATTTCCAGTGAAAACTATTTTAAAGCTTCAATTGTTTAAAACTATTTAATGTGGGAGTATTTTAATATGTTTGTTATGATGTGGAATGAGTGTCCAGAACTCAGAGTGCCTAGGACCTTAGAAGTTCTTACAACACCCTGTATGTGTGTTTATACTCACCTCTTTTCGCAAATGTGTCCCTTAAGCCTACCCGGGCTTACTTACCTATAAACGCTGTTCACTGCACAATGACATGTGATCAAATTTCAGCTGAACACTGCACTTAAAAGATAAGAGTGGCAAATATAGAGAAGTTGGTGGAAGGGTCCCAGCCTATATTATTGGCAGTAGGTGTCACTATATACATGACAGGAATTGTTCACAGTGCACGGGCTTGCATCAGAGCTGCTCCCGAAACCCCCATATTTTCAGTGTGGTAATTCCTCGCTGCTAGGAACAATTGCTGGGCTTCCCTAGTGTCTCAGAAGGTAAAGACTCACCTGCAATGCAGGAGATCTGGGTTCGATCTCTGGGTTGGGAAGATCTCCTGGAGGAGGGCATGGCAACTCACTTCAGTCTTCTTGCCTGGAGAACCCCCGTTGTCAGAGGAGCCTGGCAGGCTACAGTCCACGGGGTGGCAAAGAGTCAGACACGACTGAGCAACTAAGCACCTAAACAACTGCTAACCTTATCTGCTTAGTTCTGCTCTTACTTAGTGAGCATTTATTGAGCAGCTGCTATGCACTAGAGGTGGTGCCAAGGAAGGAGACCCACAAGCCTTCCTTCACCGTAGATCACCTCCAGCGTCTCCCAGTCATGGTAAAGTGCGCCCTGATCTCCATGGCAACTACCCGCCTTCCTGCCTCCATCGCTTGTCCCTGTTTATCCTACTCTCTGCTCCCCCAGCTTAAGCCTTTCTGTCTACACTGGCTTCCCCGTGGCTGCCATGGCAGGTCCAGACATTCATCCTGGCATCTAAAACTGTGCTCTTCCAACCTTCTCTCTCCCCAGCATCCAGCAGGAGCCCCTTCCAGAGACAGCAGCCTGTCACTGCGCCTAGAATGGCAGGATCTGGCGGCAAGCCCCTGTCAAGTCTGAGTTTGCTGACTTACTAAATGTGTGGCCTTGAGCAAATGACTTGACCTTCCTAAACCTTAGATTCCTCATCCGTGTAGTGGTGTTGATGATATTACTATGTTAAGTGATAACAGATTGTCTATTGGACTATTTTTCAATCTAAGGAAGGGATAGTTTTCTAGGGTTGAAGCTAATCATTCCTGCCTCTAAGATTAGTGGGATCCAGTGCCTAGGGTGGGTCGGGGAGGTTGGCCAGGAGATGAGGGAGAAAGCTGGGAGAGAGCGTTTCCATTTGTGAGTCTCTGCCTTCCCTGCACGTTTTCCAAGCCTGAGTGCAGGGAGGGAGGTTCAGGAAAGTTCTAAAGTGTGTTGCTGAGAGGACAGGTGTCAGTGCTCCTGAGAAAACCACAGTCACCAAGACCAGGGTTCTGACTGCCCTGGAAATCTTCAGGACAAGGGAAGCACTTGGCGGTGGCACCACAACCGTGCCCATGTGCCCTCTCTCACACTCAAGCCCCTGTGATTACACATCCCATCCGCACAGTCCCGCACCTGTTCCCCATGTTAAGATCGGCTGATTAGCAACCTTGATTTCATCAGCAGCTGTGTTCCCCTTTGACCTGCAAGGTGACATATTCCCAGGCCCCAAAGTTTAGGGTGTGGGTGTCTCTGGGGCCACTGTTCCGCCAGCCACCCTGCCCTTAAGATCCACGTCAGGTCATCTGTTTCCTACCTTAGCCTTCAGTGACTCTCATTTTAAAAACACGAGACACCGCTTTCTGACATAACTTGGGACTTAGTGCATACATTTGTGAATTATTTCATTTCACTGAATGCTGCTTTAGATAAAGGATAAAATCTCATTCTAGTTCAGTATCCCTGCTTAGCACAGCACTGAATGAGGGGCACCTTAAGTAGCAAGGGTAGGTTCATTGCAGGATCTCAGGGGGGCAGCAGGAAAGAAGTGAGAAGCATAGCCATAGTCTGTGCTCCTGGACGTGAGCTGGGGGTCTCCAAGAACACGTCCAGGATCAGTGATTCACTGGAAGGAGGTGGATACTCAGCCCAGAGCCGTCATCACAGTTGACCTATTACAGCAAGAGGATGCAGAGCAAGGTCAGCCCAGGGGCCGGGGGAGGTGAGTGGTGAAGCCCCAGGGACCAGCCTCCAGCGTCCTCTCCAGTGGAGTTGCACAGGCGCGCTCAGCTCCCGCAGCAGCGAGCCCAGGCGGCACGTGCACAGTGCTGTCCAGCAGGGACTAACAAGACACTAACATTAAAAGATGACTCTAATGAAATTGATCCACTTCAACATATCATGTTGACTCTAAGTTGAATTTTCTGCTTAAGAACACAGTGACACAACGCAACGATGGCCTTCCTCCAAGAAGTGAAGTGAGGTTGCNGCCCAGGCGGCACGTGCACAGTGCTGTCCAGCAGGGACTAACAAGACACTAACATTAAAAGATGACTCTAATGAAATTGATCCACTTCAACATATCATGTTGACTCTAAGTTGAATTTTCTGCTTAAGAACACAGTGACACAACGCAACGATGGCCTTCCTCCAAGAAGTGAAGTGAGGTTGCTCAGTTGTGACTGACTCTTTGGCGACCCCATAGACTGTAGCCTATCAGGCTCCTCCGTCCATGGGATTTTCCAAGCAAGACTGCTGGAGTGGATTGCCATTTCCTTCTCCAGGGGATCTTCCTGACCCAGGAATCGAACCCGGGTCTCCTGCATTGCAGGCAGACGCTTTACCATCTGAGCCAACAGGGAAGCCCTTCCTCCAAGAAGGGCGGCACCAAATCAGACAAATGATCGCTCACTATGAGAGATGGCATCAGTGCTGGAACTGTGAACAGGCAGACCAAAGGACACTGGACGCACAGGTCCAAGACACAGGAAGTGTGAGAGGTCTATCAGGCAAAAGATAAGAGAGGCTTTGCTAAATATCCGTGTGATGGTGTCAGGGCAGCTGGTAGGTTGGGAATTCAGAGCAGATGAAACAGGATGTTTGCAGAGAAATAAGCTCACAGTCAAGAAAAGAATTGGGCAAAGATTTCTAAATAGGACAGAGAATGTTCTGACCAGAAAAGAATAGCTAGATAGATTGGACTTCATTATGATTAAGAGCTCATGTTCAATGAAAGATAGCATGTAGATAGCAGAGGCAAGCCAAGGCTGGGAGGAAAAGACACTAATATTTCCATGAAAAAGCTTATACCCAGACATACATAGAAATTCTGTGAAGCAATAAGAGGAAAGCTTCCATCCTGAATTCTCAGGTGGAGGCTGTTTACTGCATGGATCTTTGCATATGATTTAACTTAGAAAACGCAGTAGGGACCGTGGCTATTACAGGATTGCACTTTGCTCAGTCGTATTTGAATAGCTGCAGTGTTTAATTATCCACTTGGTCGTTATGGAAGAATTCTCAGCTGTAATTGGTGGTTGCGCCTGAATAGTATATTGCCTGTACACTTCTCTCTCCAGTGGATTTCTAATGGACCAAGTTTTCAGAGTTTTGAGCCTGGGCAAGCACTTATACTTTTTAAAAGACATATGATTGAACTGCACAAAGTTGATCTGTTTTGAGATATCCTTAATGTCCCTGAAGTGGTTTTTGTGGGTATAAAACAAATGGTAAATTTGAATTGGTCTCTCTTGTAAGAGTTTTGAAATCAAGTCTGCTGAACGAAGTTATGCCCTTGCTCTAATTTTATATACTTCTGTCTATCAATAAATATTGTGATACCTGAATTTATAAAGAAAATAGATTGAATAGCCACTACACTAACCAAATAGCCAAGAAGCACATGAAAATATGATCAAAAAGATTAGTCAGGAAAACGCAAATTAAAAATGAGATATCACTACGTACCACCAAAATGGCTAAAATTTAAAAGATTAGAACTTGCCTACACAGGTGGTGGCTAGTGGTAAAGAATCCACCTGCCAGTGCAGGAGCCCTAAGAGACAATGGTTTGATCCCTGAGTCAGGAAAATCGCTTGGAGAAGGGCATGGCAACCCACTCCAGTATTCTCGCCTGGAGAATCCCATGGACAGAGGAGCCTGGCGGGCTACAGTCCATGGGGTTGCAAAGAGTTGGACACGACTGCAGTGACTTAGCATGCACACACACTGCTGGTGGGAATGAAAACTGGTACAATCACTTTGGAAAATGTCTATCCTAAGCCCAAGAGGAAGGAGGACGTGAGGTACACTAAAGACACATACATGGAACTTAATTTTAGCTTTATTCCTAGTAAGTCCAAATAGCAATCAGCTGGAGACCAGGTAAGCCGACCGTGGTATATTCTACAAAAAAAGGCTACATAACAATTAGAACAAAGCATTGATCATGACACTCGGCAGCAAAGATGAAACTCACAAACATTATGCCAGGTGCAAGAAGCCAGCAAAAAATACTTATAAAACGTTTAAAACCAGGCAAAACTAAGATGACAGGTCAGACAGGTCACTTCTGGGTGGGAGAGGAGGGTTGAATGGGAATTGACCGGGATGAGCCACCAGGGAGCCTTTCCGGGGCTGGAACATTCCACATGTTGCTCTGGGGGTGGGGGGTGGTGCACACATGGGAAATTCATCCCACTGTACAGCTATGGTTTGTACAAAACACTAACACACTGGCAACAGACAACTTTAAGGCAAATGACGAAGATATTGACTCGAGCAAAGATTCCTGATATACCTTCGCTAGGTCAGGAGCCAAGTCCCAATTCCACACATGGGCAGCCCTGGGCCCCCAGGTGCTAGAAGGTACATGATTCATCCAGGAAAACCAAGGAGTACTTGCAAGCTGGCAGTTTATCCCGGCAGATAAGGAAAAGATTCATTTGTTAGTTTATCCAACATAGAAAAATGGCTACTGTGTGTTGGGCAGTTAAACATACAGGGTGTGTGTGTGTGTGTGTGTGTGGGCACGTGCACATGCACACGCGCCCATCCATATATGTGTATGTGCACAAATGGTCCGATTTTTCATACAAGAGGCTATTCTCCAGTAAAAGTGGGATTTCTCCACGGTGGAGAATGAGCTGACTGAAGTGCCTTGGGAAGTGAAATACTCAGAAACTGGGTAAAACCTGCCTGCTCTGAAGATGAGACCTTACTCCCACTTTCTTAGGTGGTGTTTCTCTTTTAACTGAATCAGTCGCTTTATTTGTTCAAGGTGGATTTATGGTAATTCATAGTTGCTAGGGTTTCCCTGAGAGCTCAGTAGGTAAAGAATTTGCCTGCAATGCAGGAGACCCCGGTTCTATTCCTGGGTTGGGAAGATCCGCTGGAGAAGGGATAGGCTACCCACTCCAGTATTCTTGGGCTTCCCTGGTGGCTCAGCTGGTAAAGAATCTGCCTGCAATGTGGGAGACCTGGGTCCAATCCCTGGGCTAGGAAGATCCTCTGGAGAAGGGAAAGGCTACCCACTCCAGTATGCTGGCCTGGAGAATTCCATGGACTATAGAAAGAGTCGGACACGACTGAGTGACTTTCACATTCACTTTATAGCTGCTAATACTGCCCCGATCTATTTCTTTACTCTGAAAGCATAATCTGAGATAAGTCTATGTTTGTTTATATCCTGAAATTCATTACTTTAAAAGGCACTGTGCATTCATTTACTGGATGTTTATCAAATTCCTGTGGTGTGTTATGTATCTAATTCATAACCAAACTCCAAGGTGGGAGGGTCAAAGCATATACAACTGTAATGTAAAAAGAAAGAATTATGTTAAGTCTTTGATAACTTTTTGCCTCTCAAATGTAGGTTTTATTCTCATTAATTACTAGCAAAAGAGATTGAAACCGTCTCGGAAAATAACAGCTCTTCAAAGTAGAAATATGTTAAGCACAGGAAGTTTAAGCAAGTTCCGGGAGATGGTGAAGGACACGGAAGCCTGGCGCTCTGCAGTCCATGGGCTCACAAAGGGATGCACATGACTGAGCGACTGAACGACAAGCACAGTTCAAAAGTATCCACTGTTGTTTAGTCACTCAGTTGTGTCTGACTCTGAAATCCCACGGACGGTAGCTCCCCAGGATCTATTAATTAAATTAGGGTTATTGCCAGGAGATACTGGTTTACCAGAAATATACTTTTTTTTTTTTTGGCTGCATCTTATGAAATCTTAGTTTCCCAACCGGGAATTCAACTCAGGCCCTTGGCAGTGAAAGTATGGAGTCCTAGCTACTGGATTGTAGGGAATTCTCAGATTCACCAAAAATATAAATTCTGACTTGCAGCATGTTGTTGTTGCTGTTTTAGTCACTAACTCATGTCTGACCCTTTGCAATCCCATGGACAGGAGCCTGGTGGGCTACAGACTGTATGTAGCCCATGATAAAAGCACAGCTTATTATTATTAAATTGTTGTGCTATTATTACAGTCTGTAGCCCACCAGGCTCTTCTGTCCATGGAATTCTCCGGGCAAGAATACCAGAGTAGGTAGCCATTTCCTCCTTCATGGAATCTTCCCGACCCAGGGATCGAACCCACATTTCCTGCATTGACAGGTGGATTCTTTACTGTTGAGCCTCCAGAAAAGCCCGACTTGCAGCATATATGAGTGTTTTTCAATTTTAATCTGCATATGTGACATGGGACACTTAGTACATTTGGGGAAATATATAATTGTTAGTTGCTCAGTCATGTCCAACTTTGCAACCCCATGGACTGTAGCCCACCAGGCTCCTCAGTCCATGGGTATCTCTAGGCAAGAATGCTGATGTGGGTCGCCATGCCCTCCTCCAGGGGATCTTCCCAACCCGGGGATCGAATCCACGACTCTTATGTCTCCTGCATTGGCGGGTGAGTTCTTTATCACTAGCCCCACCTGAGAAGCCAAATAATCCAGATGAGCTTATCCATATCCATCTCCAGGTTACCCTCCCACACAGGTAAAAGATAGATCTCCAATAAATGTCTGGCTTAGTCACAGACCAAAAAAAAAAGCATAAAAATAACGATTTACCTTGAAACAAGAATCACAAATTCTGAGAAGTCTAAGAAACTTTTAAAATAGTGCAATAGAATTCTATCCTATGCTGCTTCTAAGGGACGAGACTGAAGACTGTAATGGGCTTTATTTGTAAACAATCTTAACTTCAGACTATGTGCCATGTGTGGCATTTCAGGCTTGTGTGGCACGTGGCAATTGTGTCGGTGGGCAGAATTCCTCCCGTGTTCCCTCAGTCCACTTGATACTGAGCTGTGCTTTAGTCATATTTCTAAAAATGGCACAAAGTGCCTGGAGAGGTGGGGACCCACCCTCCCTGGAAGCATGAAAGGCCAAGTGCTTGGTCACCTGTGAGTGATTTCTGCAGAACGTGTTCCTGGGTTACTTGGGAGAGTACACTGCTTAGCCCACAATGTCCAGTCCCTTCAAGATTCTGTGATTCCACTTCCACTTCTCTGTCACCTATTGGGTCTTTGGTAAATAACTCCTGAACAGAGGCAGTTAAACTCATTCCAGGCTGTGATTTCTTTCGCTGTCATCACATGGTCAGCTGTGATGTTCCCATAACTCGCTTTGGAGGAAGGATGCAGAGAAGAGATCAAAGGTGGCACCGGCTCTCCAGGCCAAGGCAAGAAGCGAGACCCTTCGGTTCCTAGAACTGTGTTGCAGAACTTAGCAGAGAAGGCGAAGGGGAAGGACTAGTAAGCTGTGCAGACCTGGGTGAGACTGGCCATAGCAACATCAACCTGCAGTTGCTTTCTCTTCTACAAAACACTTGATCTCAAATTGTCTCATCTGGCTCTCGCAAAAACTTGGAGGCGGGACACATATGACTGTCCCCATTTGACAGATGGGGAAACCAAGGCCCAGGGAAGCTGAAGCCTCTCAACGTCAAGCCTGAGCTTCCTTCCAGGCTTCCAAGCTGCTCTGCTCAGGGGATGGAGGTGCAGCTGAAGCAGAAGGGTGCAAGTCACACCTGTTTCCTCCTCTGGAAAGTTAAAGGGCTGAGCTAGACAGGTGCTTTGGTTTCTTTTAGACCTAAACGCCTCATTTCACCAGGCAGGGTTGTGCCAAACCAGAGAACGAAACAACTGGGAAATCTTGGTGGGAGAGGCACTGGGGAGAGGACACCAACAGTCAAAATTTCTTTACCAGTTAGTCATTTCCTCCCAGACATCCTTCTTGTTCTGACCTCTTCCCCTCTACCTCTGTCACGCACTCATGCCAATAAATGCCTCATCACCTGCAAATCCAGCCAGAGATGTGTGCAAATAACACTTCCTTCGTGTCCTGCTCCCAGGACGAGGATAAAAGTCATATTCATATGAGGGTCAGTTTGCATGAGGGTCACGTATGTTCACACCAAGCCTTGGAGGTGTTCAGTTCTCTTTCCTCAGTCAGCTCCAGTTCTTTGGGGTGCCCTTAGGGCCGCCAAGAGTTTGGGACCCTCCTTTTGTAGAATAGCCAGAGACTCTCTTTCAGATTTGTCTGTTTTATCCAAGACGCAGGATTCCAGTTGCTGCTTCCAACCCCTGAAACCCTCCCAACAGTGAACAGGTAAAGTTACTCTTTCAAGCTACACAAGTCAGATTTCTTCTCCCTAAAGACTATTCTTACGCTGTTATTTCCTCGTTTGTTGCTTGCATTAGATTATTGTTTCTACACTTAAATTTCCTTGAACGGTACAATGGTGTGAATGTTTGTGTCCTCCCAAAATCCATATGTTAAAATCTAATGCCCAGTGCAATGGTTTTAGGAGGTGGGGCCTTTGGGAGGTGATTAGGGAAGAGAGTGGAGCCCTTATGAATGGGATTGGTGCCCTCATACAAGGCAGACTATTTGACCTCCCCTTCTATGTGGAGGTTGCAGCTAGAACGCACTATCTACGAACAAGAAATCACCCTGTTACTGGATGTTACAAAACAAAACGTGACTGAATAGAGACTATGTCTTGTTCATGGATTAGAAAATACATACCGTGGGCAAAAGCCGAGACAAGCTGGGAGGACAATCTGGAGGACCTCCCCTCCCGGATGTCCCGTCTTATCCTAAATGTGTTGGAACTAAGCGAACATGACAGTGATACAGGTTAGAGCCTGAGACTAGTGGATCCACAGGATCAATCCAGTAACTGTCTCCCCGTACATATAACTCGATGTGTGATAAAGGGAGCCTTAGAAATCCATGGACAAGGATGGAAAAAGAAAATGAAAGTGTCAGTTGCTCAGTCATGTCCAACGCTTTGCAACCCACCAGGCTCCTCTGTCCATGGGATTCTCCAGGCAAGAATACTGGAATGGGTTGCCGTTCCCTTCTCCAGGGGATTTTCCCAACCCAGGGATAGAACCCAGGTCTCCCACATTGCAGGTAGATTCTTTACTATCTGAGCCAGCAGGGAAGCTCAAAGAAAGGCAGGCTTACTAATAAATGGTGGAAGGACACTGACTATCCATAGAGAAATAAAAGAAAATTAGTTTTCATGTTGCACAACACATATCCAACAAAATTCAGGCAGGTTAAAGGTCTAATTATAAAAGGCAACCTACAAAAACCCTTAGAAGAAGATATACAGAAATAACGTCACAGCCTCAGAATAGGGAGGATTTTTCAGACCAGACACAAAGAAGCACAAACCATACAGGAAATAAATAATATATTTAGGTTTTCTACACCACCAAAAAAGAAAAAGTGAATAAGACCACAGCCTGGAAGATGTGTGCAACAAAGAATACAGAGACTTTTAGCCAGAAAGTATAAGAATTCTGATGAAACGGTGGGGGGAGGGGTGGGGAAGAGCAAGCAAACGCTAAAAGAAAAATATTCAAAAGCTATAAGTAAAATATAGAATTACCATGTGACTCAGCAATTCCACTCCTCGGTGTGTATTCCACTCCTAGGTGTGACCCAGCAGTTCCACTCCTAGAAATGAAAACATACGTCCGTCCATACCAGACCTTATACACAAAAGTTCACAGCAGCCATCACCTGTGATAATCAAAAAAGTAAAAACAAACTAAATCCCCGTTACCTGCTTACTAAACAAAAAGTGACACATCCTTACAATGGACTATTATTGAATCTTGAAAGCATCAAGCTAAGTAAAAGAGTCAGCTACAGAGGACCACATACTATACAATTCCATTTCTATGATAACTCCGCAATGAACAAATCCATAGACAGGAAGTGGCCTGGTGGCCAGCAGGGGAGTTTGGAGGAGCGAGGGTAAGGGTTTCCTTTCATTCATGCTGTAAACTGATTGAGGTAATATTTGCACAGTTCTGTGAATATACTAAAAGCCACTGAATTGCACACTTTAAATGGGTGAATTGTATTTCAAAAATCTGTTTTGGGGGATCCCAGGTGGCTCAGTGGTAAAGAATCCGCTAGTCAAGGCAGAAGTTGCAGGAGATTAGATTCCTGGGTGAGGAAGATCCCCTGGAGAAGCAAATGGCAACCTACTCCAATATTCTTGCAGGGATAATCGGAGGAGCGAGCCATGCAGGCTGCAGTCCATGGGGTCACAAAGAGTTGGACACAACTGATGCAACTGAGCATGCATGCACACAAAGCTATTCTTAAATATTTCTTATCTAAATGGGTAATTCACAGAAGAGAAAAATCCAATAAATACTTGAAAGATGGTCACCTGCAACACTAATGAGGAAAAGGCAAGTGAAACAAAGAGGCAGAATTTCAAGCTCATCGTACCAGCAAAAATCTCAAAGACTAGCAGTGCCAAGCATGGACAAGAGAGCAGAGAAACAGGGAGCTTCAAACACGCTGCTGGAGGGAAGCTGATGTCCCCTCGTCAAAAAACTCTGGGGGTGTCAAAACAGGGTGAAGATGCTCACACTCTCCAAGTCAACAATCCCACTTGCAGACAGAGACCCTGGAGAGAGCCTCACATGGAAGTTCCAGAAGACACAGCAAAAGGATCTGCGGCAAAGTCTGCTACCCTGAAACATGGGGACACAGATGTCAGTTCAGCAGTGGGCAGGTAAGCTGTGGCATGGGAATACGGGAGACTACGACCCCACAGGTCCGGTGGCAAATCTCACAAATATAATCTTGAGTCAAAACCACAAGTTGCAGATTAAGCATACACACTACCATGTCATTTATACAAAGTTTAAAAGTATGCACAACAGAACTGTGTGTTGTGTAGGGAATCGTACATAAATGAAAATAAAATTAACCTCCTCTAAATTCATGTGAGTTGCTCCCTCTGAGAGGGAAGAAGTAAGATGAGCTCCTGAGTGTCCAGCCAGGGCAGGCTGGATCTACTGTGGTTTGTGCAATAGAAACAGGCTGGTGTGGGTATCATGTCATGTGAAGATGAGTCAAATTGGAGGTGGGTGATTACTGAGTTGTTCTCTTCTATATCTTTTGAATCTTCAACATTTTTGAGAAAAAGCATTGGTATCCATTGCCATCCTAAAGGAAATCAGTCCTGAATATTCAATGGAAGGACTGATGCTGAAACTCCAAAACTTTGGCCACCTGATGCAAAGAACTGACTCATTTGAAAAGACCCTGATTCTGGGAAAGATTGAAGGTGGGAGGAGAAGTGGGCAGCAGAGGAAGAGATGGTTGGATGGCATCACTGATTCAATGGACACGAGTTTGAGTGAGCTCCAGAAGATGGTGATGGACAGGGAAGCTTGGCGTGTTGCAGTCCATGGGGTCGCAAGGAGTCAGACACGACTGAGCAACTGAACTGAACTGATCCATTGCTACCCTGCAATGTTCCCATGAATACATATGTGTTAATGTGGAGACCCCCAGGCAGCTCCCTGTGGTGCATGGTGTCCAGAGAGACCAGAAGCCTGGCTGCCAAAGACCAGGGTCCTGATGGGATGAGGCGAGGGGTCAGGGAGAGTGGAAGTTGGGAACTCAGCAGTCAGAACAATGGATACCGGGTGCCCCAGAAGGTAGACCCCAAGTAGGAGTGGGTCTGGGAGCAACCACCAGTGGCCAGAAGGGCTTCAGCTAAAAGCAGAAATTAGAAAAAGGACATATCCCGAGATGAGCACCAGACAGAACAAGAGAGAGGCAGGCAAGAATCCGTGTGCTCACAGTGAAACACGGAGGATGAGTAGAGGGCTCTGGGCCTAGGACCACTGTTTAGAAAGTGTACACATGCAGCGTACGCCGAGTAACCGGGAAGGCGAGCAAGAGGAACCACGTCTCCTCTCAGGAAGCCTGGGGCCGCTGCCTGGGGAGGATGGGCCAGGTGCACAGATCACAGTAACTCAAAGCAAAGTGTTCAGGTAGTTGAAGGGCTCTGCGTGGAGCCGGAGAGACAGAGAGAGAATGCTGCAGTGACATGGAGGCCACCGTCACCCTGCAGGACCCAGTGAGGCCTTCCCAGAACAGACCCCCACTGCATCCTCGGCTGCCTTGTGTCTGTAGGAAAACTCCAGTAAAGGCATAAATTTAATCAGAGAAGTGAGAAGATGCAGGAAGAAAGGAAAACAGTCAAGCAAGATAAAAACACTTTAGCCATTAAACAAAGTTCAGTTCAGTTCAGTCACTCAGTCGTGTCTGACTCTTTGTGACTCCATGAATCGCAGCACGGCAGGCCTCCCTGTCCATCACCAACTCCCAGAGTTTACCCAAACTCATGTTCATCAAGTCAGTGACGCCATCCAGCCATCTCATCCTCTGTCGCCCCCTTCTCCTCCTGCCCCCAATCCTTCCCAGCATCAGAGTCTTTTCCAATGAGTCAGCTCTTCGTATAAGGTGGCCAAAATACTGGAGTTTCAGCTTCAGCATCATTCCTTCCAAAGAAATCCCAGGGTTGATCTCCTTCAGAATGGACTGGTTGGATCTCCTTGCAGTCCAAGGGACTCTCAAGAGTCTTCTCCAACACCGCAGTTCAAAAGCATCAGTTATTCGGCGCTCAGCTTTCTTCACAGTCCAACTCTCACATCCATACATGACCACTGGAAAAACCATAGCCTTGACTAGACAGACCTTTGTTTGCAAAGTAATATCTCTGCTTTTGAATATGCTATCTAGATTGGTCATAACTTTCCTTCCAAGGAATAAGCGTCTTTTAATATAATGGCTGCAGTCATCATCTGCGGTGGTTTTGAGGCCAAAAAAAAAAAAAAACGTCTGCCACTGTTTCCACTGTTTCCCCATCTATTTCCCATGAAGTGATGGGACCAGATGCTATGATCTTCGTTTTCCGAATGTTGAGCTTTAAGCCAACTTTTTCACTCTCCTCTTTCACTTTCATCAAGAGGCTTTTTAGTTCCTCTTCACTTTCTGCCATAAGGATGGTATCATCTGCATATCTGAGGTTATTGATATTTCTCCCAGCAATCTTGATTCTTCAGGGACAATAGATAATATTCCAAGTCATGTCCTTTGAGCTGTCGAACAGGTACTGAAACCCCCACTAGGTGGGAGAAGTCAACTGCAAGCTGCCCACAAGCACGTCAGATAGGTTGAGAAGCATGTTAAAGGAGTTGAGAAGCACGTCAGATGCGTTGGAAGCAGGTTGATGATGCTGACGCCCCATTACCTCACCACCAGCCAATCAGAAGAGTGTCCATGAGCTGACCACGCCCTGCTCCTTGACTCCGGGTGGAACACACAGTCTTGAGGGCATTTGCCTGCCGTGACCAGCTTTGCCTGGCAAATTTCTACTTCGCCCAACTCTGTCTCCAAGATTTCATCCAGCACAGGTGAACAAAGGCCAAATCTCGGCAACAACATCAACAAAGTTCCTCCCCAGGCTGCTTGCCCAGCTTGCTGAGCATCAGGGAAGGCAGACGGCTGCCCAGCAGCATCCTGCCCCAATGAACACACGCAGAAACTAAGAGGCAGCAAGGCCCCAAGAGTCAACCAACCAGGAGCAGAGAAGGAGGAAACCCAGATTCTCCGATGTGAAGGAAGGGGGCTTGCTCCCTGAACAAAATTTGCTCCCAGTCAGAACATTCAAGAAAGGCTTCCTGGGGGAAGCAGCATTTGGTGAAAAAGGCTTTTCACAGGTAGAGGAAGAGAAGACCAAAGCAGGGGAGATTCGTGCCAGGGACCCCTGGGGCGGGGGTGTGGAGACAGCGGGTAGAAAGCCCAGTTTCATTCTTGGAACCAACAGTGCCTCCTGCACGTAAGAGCAGTGTCATCACAAACACGCCGAGTGTGCCAGGGGACAGGTGTGCCCCCATGGGTGGTGTCCAGGTTACAGCTTGGAGAGAAAGGGGCACACTGGTGAGGGGTCAGAGGCCGTGCTGGGTCGACTCCTGAGCGGGTCTGGACATGGGCGAGGAGTCCCTTAGGAAGGTCCCCACAACGGATCACAGGGAGTCTCTGAGGTGTCTCCAGGTTGGGTCGTCGATAGGATGAAAGGGCACCTTGTGTCACTGAGAAGAGTTTTCTGTGGGCGCTGGGTCTCCTTGACCATGACCCTGGGGCTTTCCAGGGTGGCAGTTCTCCTTCTTGGACTCCCTCCTCCCACCCTTGTCTTGTCCCAAACACAACACACTCCGTGCAGAAAAAATTAATTTTTCATATCCTCAATTTTTTAAGTGTGATTTTAATTCTGTGTCCCTTGATAAACACTACGCAAATCCTATATTCAGAAAAAGTTTACAACTATCTGCCTCTACAGTTGCCAAACGTCCCAACCCTACTCCGGTCCACCTTGTGGATGTACTAAAATCCACTGAACTGCGCACTTTGAAAGGGTGCATTTTTATGACGTGTGGGATCTAACTCAATAAAAGGAAATAAAGAGAAACCAGCATAAAACAGCTGTCGTGGGTCTGCGAATGGAAGCATTTCAAGCTGAGTATAACGGTCAATTTTTAGCTACTGTGCTATTTCGGAAAAATTATAAGTGAACATTCAAACTAAAATCGCCGAAATTTTATTCGACCTAAGCTGTCGAGTGACATGGTTTTCACCCAAGATTTCCCACTTCTCTCTTCTGGTTTTGACTGGAGGAAATTTAAAAATTATGTCATCCCAAGGCATTGAGGTTGCCCATCTGCTCACTGTGTAGGTATCATCAGGACGGAGCGAAGGAGGAAAAAGAGAAGCGCAAACACAAGAGGCCTTGGGGCAGAGGGGGTGGTCAGGCAGCCTCCAGGGGCTGACGCTTAAGGTGGGACCTGAGAGAAGTCGGGTGGCTTCTGAAGTCGCGCGGATGAGAGTGGTCTGGAAACGACAAGGCTCCCAGTCACCTCACATCCAGTGGATGGAGGCTGCCAGTGTCTCAGGAGAAGTGGCAGGGAATGTGGGTGTTGAACTTGAGACTGAACTACAGAAAACTGACCCCTGTCCCAGGCCCCGCGGGAGTTTCCTCCTCCCAAAAAGCATTTAGGAAATTTCACGCCATTGGAAGGATGGAGGTTTTGACTCATGTCCACTCAGTGCTTTCCAGATTAGATAATTTTGGGGAGTTTAAAGAAAAAAAAAAGGTCAGTCCTCACCATAACTTAATCCTGTTCAGAAGTTCTTTAACAAAGGGGTTGGAGTGGAGGGAGGTGGTAAACGGAATGAATCATTATTTTCAAATTGCAAGACAAAAATGCAGACAAGTTACGGCAGCAAAAACCAGGAAACTGAGATTTTGTCAGGAAAAATTGGGAATCCTTTAGGAAGGTGGAGAATCCTTTAGGAAGGCCTCTTAGCCTTTCTTTGTGCCGAGGGCTCCCTGGTGACTTCAATGGTGATCGCTCCAGACAGATGGCCACGTGCTAAGCCCCAGGGCCTGGGAATGTGACCTTACTGGAAAGGGGGCCTATGCAAATAAAATTAAATTAAGGATCTCAAGGTGAGGCCATGCTGGATTTAGGGTGTCCTTACAAAAAGAGAGGACTCTTCTTTATAAAAAGAGAGGACTCGGCCACATGCAGAGGGAGGCAGAGATGGGAGTGAGGCAGCCAGAAGGCAAAGCCCACCAGGGCAGCTGGTGGCCACCAGGAAGCAAGCTCAGAAAGTGCAGAGTACATTCCCCTTCACAGCCGGCCAACACCTTGCCTTCAGGCTTCTGCCTCCAGAGCTGGTGAAAAACACTCTTCTGTTGTCTTAAACCCGCCCCGCCCCCACCTTTTAGCAATTCCTTACAGCATCCACAGGAAACTCGTGGAGGTTCCATGGCAATCTGGTGAGGCTCAATGGGCCCCTTGTCAAGAAGGTTTCCGAAATGGGGATAATAATGAAATGCACAGGATTGGGGAAACAAAAACAGCTGTACTGAAATACACATCTCTCTGACAATGGAAGACACCCCGGGAACCCTGATAACTGGTAACTTCCCTGTATCAGAAACACTTAAGAATAGCCACTTGGCCAAGGGAGGGGGCCCTGTCACTGGAGGCTGTGTGTGAATTCCGCCATAAACACAGCGAGGTCCTGAGGCTTCCTCCCTGGGACGTTCAGACTAAAATGCAATGCCAAGCTTCAGTGCCAATGTGAAACCCCGAACAATGGCTTTGAACAGGCATAAAGGGATACAAACCATTTCTGTCAAACACCGTCTATTGAACTTGCTGGTTAAAGCCACTAGAGCACTGCACACATTTACCTCTGGGAATGGGTGCACAGTTGACTCGTCAAGGGGCCCAGTGGCCTCCAACACAGGATCTGCTCAAGTCCTGGCTGTGCCCAGAGCAAGTGTGCGTGGCCTGCTGTGGATCAGGGTTCCTCGCCCTGAAATGGGATCCAGTATTCATAACCAGGTGGGAAAAAGGATTGTGATGGCCAGCCTTTCAACAAATACTGTTTTGCATTTAAAATATTCAAGATACTCTTGCCCTAAAATCACCACCACATTCAGAAACCCCAAAGGAGCAACAGTGTCAGCATCAAATCAGTGTCCCCTGGTCTGTGTACTCAGCAGGAAGACTCATCACCAGTTGGCTGTGGTCAAACACTTGGGAAGATGGTTAGCTTGGAGAAAAAGAGAGAACTCCCAGAAACAATCACCAGAATCAGCACGACATCAAACTACAGATGCCTCGGCCCCTGCAGCACTTCCCCTTCCCCTCCTCCAGGGAGCCGCAGCCTCAGAACACCCTGTAAACCTCACTGTGACATCCAGACAGGTAGTGGGAGGGCCTGCCACACACTGAGCCTCACTCATAGTAACAGGGTGAACAGAACCCAAAACTAGCCCACAAGGTTTCCCTTCCAGATCCCTGGATTATGAAGGGATGAGACACCACACCCTGACTTTGTTATTTTATGGGGCAGAAGGAGTTCGGCAGGTATAATTAAGGTTACTCATCTGTTGACCTTGAGTGAATCAAAAGGGAGATGATCTGAGTGAGCCTAATCAAATCACATGTGCCCTTAAAAGGCAGAGAATTTTCTCCAGCTGGTGGCAAAAGGGGAAGTCAAAGGGTCAAAGCATGAAGGGGCCCCGTGGAAAGCATGAAAGGGATGTGCGTGGCATCTGGGAGCAGAGACTGGCCCTGGATGACCTCCAGCAAGGAAACAGAGACCCTCAGTCCTACAGCCACAAGGACCCAAAGTCTGCCAACAAACTGGGTGAGCTTTCCCCATCTGAGCCTCCAGATGAGAATGCAGTCCAGTTGACACCCTGGCTGCAGCCCGTGAGATCCTGAGCAGAGAACACAGTTGGGTCCCCATGAAATTCTGACCTACAGAATCAAGATGACAAATGGGTGTTGCTGAAAGTGCCTAAGTTTGTGTCAACTTGTTATCCAGCAGTAGGAAACAGACACAAATAACATTGCATCAGGAGCATGCCAGCTGCTTGACCTGCTAGAACAGCTCAATTCACATAGGAAGGGTGCAGCAAGGAGTTCACACGGCGTGTGTTACTGATGGTCCCATCTACTCCTTCTCCATTCAACAGGACAGCCACCAGCCACATGTGGACACCACATATTTGAAACATGACTGGTATACAATATACCAGATTTTGGAGACTCAGTATAAGAAAAAAGAATATAAACTATCTCTTTAACACCTTTTATATTGATTACATGTTGAATTGATAATATTATGATTCTACCGGGATAAATGAATCTATATTATTAATGTTGATGTTGTTTAGTCAATAAGTCACGTCCAACTGTTTGCAACCTCATGGACTGCAACATGCCAGGCTTCCCTGTCCTTCCACTATTTCCCGGAGTTTGCTCAAACTTATGTCCATTGAATCAGTGATGCCATCCAGCCATTTCATCCTCTGTCGATCCCCTTCTCCTCTTGTCTTCGATCTTTCCCAGCATCAGGGTCCTTTCAAATGAGTCAGTTCTTCGCATCAGGTGGCCAAAGTATTGGAACTTCAGCTTCAGCATCAGTCTTTCCAATGAATATTCAGGGTTGATTTCCTTCAAGATTGACTGGTTTGATCTCCTTGCTGTCCAAGGACTCTCCAGAGTCTTCTCCAGCACCCCAGTTTGAAAGCATCAATTCTTCAGCACTCAGCCTTCTTTATGGTCCAAGTCTAACATCCATACATGACTACCAGAAAAACCATAGCTTTGACTAGATGGACCTTTGTCAGAGCTTCTCTTCAAAGGAGCAAGTGTCTTTTAATTTCACGGCTACAGTCAAAATCCACAGTGATTTTGGAGCTCAAGAAATTAAAACCTGCCACTGTTTCCATTTTTCCCTCAGCATATGCCATGAAGTGATGGGACTGTATGCCATGGTTTTTTGAATGTTGAGTTTTAAGCCAGCTTTTTCATTCTCCTCTTTCACCTTCATCAAGAGGCCCTTTAGTTCCTCTTCACTTTCTGCCACTAGAGGAGTATCATCTGCATATCCAAGATTGTTGATATGTCTCTGGGCAATCTTGATTCCAGCTTGTGAATTATCCAACCTAGCATTTCGCATCATGTACTCTGCATATAAGTTAAATAAGCAGGGTGACAATATACAGCCTTGATGTTATATTAACATTGATTTCACCTATTTCTTTTTCGTTTTTAAATATGACTTCTAGAAAATGTTAAATTAGGCCTATGGGTCTAATATTTCCACTGGACAGAGATGATCTAGGTGTTATCTCCCGTAATCTTCCTAGCTCCCCTGGGGGTGAGTGGTGCCCAGTGGTCCAGAGGAGAAAACTGAGACTTTACAGAGTAAACTGATCAACATCAGAGGGTGAGGGAGTGACCCAGAGATGGGAACCAGGTTCACCAGAGCCCAAATCCCGCTCTCTCCCAGGTTGGCAGGTGACCCTCTCAAATGACTGCAAAGGGCTACATTCTCAACAGAGGCTGCTCGGGCCTTAAAGCAAACAAATGGCTGCAGATGAGGACAAAGCTCCAGCAGATCAACTTAGGGAAGTATTTTGGGGTACGGGGAGACCTTTCACCACCCTTCAAATTTTACTCTTAAGAACTCACTCTGATAGCCCAAGGAAATAGATCTTAGAAATGAGAGATGTAGCAGTCATTAGGGAAATTTGGGGATTCTTGGTCTCCTTTTCTGTGATATCCAAGGACATGTTATAAAAAAAGAAGGTTTAGGGAATTCCCTGGTAATCTAGTGATTAGGACTTCACACTTTCACTGCCAAGGGCACACGTTTGACCCTTAGTCAGGCAACTAAGATCCCACAAGCTGAGCAGTACAGCCAAAAATAATCTTTTAAATTAAAAACAAAAGGTAAGAAAGGTCATTAAATGTCCACTGCCAGATGAGTAGATAATGAAGACGTAGTGCATATTACAATGGAATATTACTCAGCAATTTAAAAAAAAGAATGGAATAATGCCATTTGCAGCATGGATGCAACTAGAGATTATCATACTAAGTGAAGTAAGACAGAAAGACAAACATCATCTGATATCACTTTTACGTGGCATCTAAAATATAGCTCAAATGAGCCTATCTACAAAACAGAGCCAGACTCAGAGGCATAAGAGAACAGATTTGAGGTTTTCAAAGGGGAGGGAGGGAGGACACAGAAGAACTCGCAGTTTGGGACTAGCAGATACAAACTATTATATTGATATATAGGCTGGATAAACAACAGGCCCCTACTCCAGATCACAGGGAACTGTATTCAACATCTTGTGATAAACCAGACTGGGAAAGAACGTATGCATATAATTGAATCACTTTGCTGTGCAGCAGAAGCTAACGCAGCCCAGTAAATCAACCACGGTGTATGTGTTAGTTGCTCAGTCTTGTCCAATTGTTGTCCATGCGACCCCATGGACAGTAGCCCCCTAGATTCCTCTGTCCATGGAGCTCTCCAGGCGAGAATAGTGGAGTGGGTAGCCATGTCCTTCTCCAAGCGATCTTCCTGATCCAGGGATCAAACCAGGTCTTCTGCATTGCAGGCAGATTCTTTACCACCTGACCCACCAGGGAAGCCCAAGTCAACCACACTTCAAGTGTACAAAAGAAAGAAAAGAGAGGTTATGATCCATCTTTATAAATGCCTTTCATAAGCCCTAGCATTTCAGTTACTAATATATGGGTAAATGTGTTGGTTATTTTGATGTAAGTTCCACCCAATATCCTTTCAGTTACCCAAAAGAAGGCTGCAGAGGAGCCAGCCCATTGGGCTCGTCCCGCTGTGGACACAGTGTGGGAAAAGAACAGGCAGTGGTGGCCTGTGCCCAGCAGGACACAATCCGTCCACCTCCCTGAAGGCCAGCCCCTCAGGGGATCGGGGGCCAGGGTCACCCTCAACACCAGGAGAAACTGAGGGATACTTTAGGAAGTGGTGGCTTACTGAGGTGGCTCAGTCCCTCATAATCACTCACTGTTTATCTGTTTTCAGTCTATCTGTTGATCTTAGGAATATTTTACGCTGCTAGTGTCCCATTTCAATTCATATTCAATTTGCACTCCTTCGTAGCAAATGTTGATCACTTACAATTCAGTGATCATTGTGTCAAGGATGCTGAGTTACAAATTCCTTCCTTAGAAAAGTTGTTACTGTAATTGCCATGCCTATCATCAAGGACTCAAAGATCTGCCAGGCATGCCACCTCCCAGGAGGCCTCCTGGAATTGTCCTTGGCGTGTAGGTCGGGGGAGGTGGGATGCTATTGGTAGGGGGATCTCCAGGGTCATGTTTTGAAATTTGCTGTAGACTTGTTTTTGCTAATAACATGTGATACTCTTGGTTACTTCTCAAAAAATCTTGCTTCAAAGATGCTGACCTTGCTCACATGGACTGTGGCTCCAGCAAGGAACTAGGGTCCTTCCTGCACATCCCGGGATAGGCTGAGCATGACCCTGGAGACTGTGCTTCCTTCTGAGTCACACGACCACGCCGGGGTGACTGTGGGTCGGGAAAGACAAACACCCAACTCAAGCCCCAAGAGTTCCACAAGCTGATCATCATTTACATTGGAGATGAACTGAAATTCTTTGTTTACAAAATTATGGCTCTGTCCTTGAGCCTTTGTATATTTTAATTTTTATCAAGGGTTTTAACCTGCTGGCATCTCATATGGGCTAACTTTGGGTGCATTAATCTGAGTCTATCCTCGGCTTAGAATTGGAAGGGGATGCTGGAATCCCCTAGATCCCCTTCTTCTTCCCCTAGTGGTCCACTGATTACCTGATTTGTACACATATATTCCTAGCAGCAAGATTCCTAGTAACCAAAAGGCTGAAACAACCCAAATGTTCACTGATGGACAAAGGAATAAACAAATGTAGTCTGTCCATACAACTATTATTATCTTCAAAAGGAAGGAAATGCTGATACACACTACATCATGGATGAGCCGTAAGGACACTGTGCTAAATGAAAGGAACCAGACACAGAAGGACAAATACTGTGTGACTTTGCTGACATGAGGTATAGTCCATAGGCAAATGTAGAAAGCAGAAAGCAGGGCCTAGGGGAGGAAGCAGGGGGAGTCGGCGTTTAACAGGGAGCGTTTTGGTTTGGGAAGATGAGAAAGTTCTGGAGGTAGATGGTGGTGATGGTCGTACAACACCGTGAATGCACTTGATGCCACTCAGCTGCACGCATAAAAGTAGCTAAGATGATACGTCTTGTGTTATGTGTATTTTACTACAATTTTCAAAATGTTAATACTTCAGCAACAGGAGAACAGATCAGATGTAATCTTCAACTGATCAATATTAACCTCATGAGAATGAAAACTTTCCAGTTCTGAAACACTGAATCAGTAGCTAGCCAGGGAATGCAGCATGGTGGGGAAAAAAAAAAAAAAAAATGAAATTGCTATTTTCTTGAACTTGAGTAGGAGAAAAACACTGGATATAAATACATATTTTGGATGTAAAAATATATTTTAAAATATGTGTAAAAATTTTTGAGGAGTTCAAAGAGAATATAAAGATCAATTTCCACGTGAGTCTATAAACTGCTTGTTTTCACTTTCTAGTTCTTTTGTTTCCCTGTTCTTCACTATGGATCTCACTTAGGGCAGTCCCCTACTAAAACAGTTTTATTTTTTTATAAAGATACTTCTAGGAAATGTCCACACTGTAGAAAAGCATAGGAAAAAAATTAAAATTCCCCCAAGTTAAATCACTCAATATAAACACCATCAACATTTGGATAACATTTTTCCAAATCCCTAGCTATTCTAAGGGTTGGAGGTAGGTATTAGTTGGATAGATTAGTAGGATAGATAAATGATTGATAGATGGGTGGATAGATAGATAGATAATGGATGGATGATGGAGTGATGATAATAAACAGATAAATTTTACATAAATAGAATCATTATATTTATTTTCTCAGAAAAACACGATATAGATCATTCCATGTTAAGGTATATATATATATCTATCTTCAGAATATATGATGATAAAATTCACCAAGAAGATGAAACAATCTAAATGTATAGGCACCTTGCAACAGAGAATCAAAATAAGTGAAAAAATAAATTGAAAGGAAAGGAGAAATATCAGATCTAAAATTATACTTTAGGGAATTCCCTGGCAGTCCACTGGTTAGGACTTGGCATTCTCCTTGCCAGAGCCTAGGTTCCCCGATCCCTGGTTAGGGAACTAAGATCACAAAAGCTGTGTGGCACAACAAAAAAAAAGTAAATTATACTTGGAGACAGGACCATAAAAGAGTTGAACAGCACAGTAACCAACTTAACCTTCCCAACACTTACAGAACCGCCCATTCAACAAGAGAACACTCTAAAGATGGATCAGGGCCTCAGCCACACAACAAACCTTAACAAATTTAGAATAACTGAAATCATACAAAGTAGATTTAAATGGCAGTAGAATTAAACTACAAATGAATGAAAAAAAAAAAAAAATACTTAGAACCCTCCCCACAGAAAAAAATGTGGAAATTAAGCACGCACCTAAATAATCCCTGGGTCAAAAAGTAAGTCACAAGGTAAATTATAAAATATTTGGAATGGAATAAAAATGAAAATACAAAATATCAAAATCTGCAGGATGCCAGTAAAGCAGTGCTTAGAGGAAAAAATAGAGACATCATATGCTTATATTAGAAAAGAAGGTAGTTTTCAAATTAAGTAATCTAAGCCTTTACCTTAAGAAATTAGGAAAGAGGAGAAGAGCAAATTAAACCCAAGCCAAGCAAAAAGAGAGAAAAAATAAAGACAGGAACAAGTGTGAATTAGATTAAAAAAGAAAAACAGAAGATAAAATCAATAAAACCAAAAGTTGGTTCTTTGAAAAGATCAAGAAAACTGAGAAACCTCTAGCCAGACTGACCAAGAAAAAAAGAGGAAAGACAAACATCACCAAAATAAGGAACACCACATTATCTCAGTGACACTAGACAAAGAGCAAGACAATGCTATAAACAACTCTGTAAGCAATCTGACAGCTTGGATGGACTTGACCAATTTCCTTCAAGAATACAGACTATCGAAACTTATTCGAGAAGTAGATATTCTAACTGGTCCTGTATTTAAAGAAATCAAGTTTGTATTTTAAAAATAATCTTCCAATAAAGAAATCCCAAGCCCTTTTCCAAACATTCAATAAAGGAATAATACAAATTCTACAGTCTTTTCCAGAAAAATAAAAGATAGGAAAATTCCCATCTCATTCTGTGCAGCCCAAACCAGAGGAATAATACACAAGAGAGGTAAACGATAGCCCAATATCCCTCAAGAATACAGGCACTAAAGTCCTCATTGAAATATTAGAAAATAGCAGCCATTCATGAGAAAAACACATCAACACCAAGTAGAATCTAGTCTGGAATTCTAGGCTGGATCAACATGAGAAAATCAAGCAATTAGCAGATTAGAGAATAAAAACCACATCAGTATCTGGATAGATACACAAAATGCATTTGACTAAATTTAACATCCACTCATGACATTAAAAAAAAAAACCTCTCTCAGCAAATTAAGAATACAGGGAAACTTCTCTAACCTGTTAAGGGACATTTACAAAATCCCTACAGCTAGCATTATACTTAATGTTTAAAAAAAACTGAATGGTTTCCCCCTAAATTCAGGAATAAATTTAAGTAAGTCCACCTTCTCCCTCCAAAACTGAAAACATGTCTTTCCAAAAATCTGTACACAAAACTTACAGCTTTGGCTTTGCTCATAATTTCTCAAAAACAAAAATATAGAAATCCTTCAGTGGATGATTAGATAACGAAATTGTGATGTGTTTCCATATAGTGATATAGTATACAGTACATTTCCACTTGACAGAATGTTGTTTAGTTGCTAAGTTGTGTCCGACTCTTTTGCGACCCCATGGACAGAAGTCTGCCAGGCTAGGCTCCTCTGTCCATGGAATTTCCCAGGCAAGAATGTTAGAGTAGGTTGTCCAACCAGAGGTCCATGGTTTCCTTGGATTAGGGACAAAGGGGGAGTTCAGACTATAAAGGGGCAATCTTAAGATTGGGGAGCGGGGGGCACACTGTCTCCTGGTCTGGGGGTGGCTGCAGAGCCTCACATAGTTATTAAAACATAAAGACTTGTATCTCAAAAAAGTGAAACTCACTACATGCGTGCGTGTGTGCCAAGTCGCTTCAGGCACGTCTGACTCTTTGTGATTCTGTGGACTGCAGCCCCCTAGCTTCCTCTGTCCCTGGGATTCTCCAAGCCCTCCTCCAGGGAATCTTCCCAGCCCAGGTCTCCTGCATCTCCCGCATTGGCAGGCAGGTTCTTTACCACTAGCGCCACCTGGGAAGCCTGAAACTTAGTATATGAAAACTTTTAAATACATCTTGTAGAAGCTAGAAACACACACACACACACACACACACACACTTCTATTTTCTAGCCATCCTCCCAGCTGCATTCTTACAGATAAACTTTAGATTAACTGTGGGTTTTTTTTTAAGCTCACAAATAATTTGCTTTGAACTGTACTGAATTAAAGCTAATTCATGAGAAACGGACATATTTTCAACAGTAGGTCTTTCTAGCCAAGGACATCCTATCACCTTTTACACTCTTTAACAGAGTCTTCAGTCTTTTTCACTTTGGATCCTACACATTTTTGTGACAATTTTCCTAGGTTTTTAATGCATTTTTTTGTTACTGTGAATGAAATAATTTTTTACCTTACGATCTCTAAATGATCATTATGGGTTTACAAGGAAAATACAGGTTTCTGAATAGCTATTCTATAACTAGCCGCCTCAACCGACCTCCTAGCTGGTATTAATTTCAGTTATTAATTAATATGATGACACATATGCTTGCATCACCCGCAAACAGTGGCTGCTCTTGGCCACCATGTCCATGCCTGACTTCCCTTTTCTCACTGTGATGACTAACGCTTCGAAAACAATGTCAAGTAATTCCACTTTTATTTTCTAAGTTCCACCCGCAAGGAGGAGGCCAAGCAGCTCTCCAGCCTCTTGCGCTCAGGCATCATTTTTCTAAACTCAAAGACAAAAGAGTGGAGCCTCTATGCACGTCTCTATTTCTCACAACGTTCTATTCATTAAAAACTAATGACTCGGCAATATTGGAAGTTTTAAAGCAAGAAGGCAGATTGTTGCTCCCTTACCACCCCAGCCAGCCGCCGTCCGCAGTGTGCGCTCATCCTGTGTAACTGGCACGCCGTTGTTGTCAGAACATAGGAAGTGTCACTTCAGAGGTTGAAAGCACTTCCTGGATTCTGCACGCAGACTCCTAGACCCAGACGGGCATGTGTGCACATTCCCACCTCCCCATCAGAAACGGGGGTAAAAGAGAGGAACACAGCAAACACCAGTGACAGCTCCTCTAAGGACCACGGTGAGATGACAGGACGGGAAGGAACCGGGCGTGGAGGCACCCGGAGGGCGACAGAGCTGGAGAGGAAGAGGGCAGCTGGCGTGGCCACACCGTCAGGCTGGACCGCCCGATCTGGAGCCTGGAAAGCCTGAGAGAGCTGTCTCTGCCCTGGCCGCTGGCTGTCTGGGCGACGTGAACAACTCCTCTTAGTAAAGAAAGCAAACTGAATTTCCAAGGACGCGTTCAGCTCCGAGTTCATGTATCTGTTTCCTAGGGGAAGCGAGGCACCTGGGATGAGGGCTGGGCTGTCAGAGCGAGACAACTGAGAAGCAATCTCAGGTTTTTCCAGACCATGAGGTCATCCGCTCTTTGTGTTGGAAAGGACCGGATGCCTGACCTAACATAATTCCTCCCACTTCAGGAATCCCCTCTCGAACACCCTTGACATCCCGAGACTGATTCTGACCCTGTGTCCTTCCCAGGGGTCTAAATGGCAGTTCTCAGATTCTGGTACAGGAACAATGCCAATCCAAGACAGTCTTCATCACTGGCAGCTCAAATATCCTTCTTTCATGAATGATAACACTGCCATATGGTAGGTAGTTTTTTAAGTACCTTATTACAAAATGAAGGCATCGACTCCCCAACACACCCAGGTTTTCCTTCCGACTAGTGTTTGAAAGAATCCGCCTTCAATGTGGGAGACCTGGGTTTGACCCCTGGATTGGGAAGATGCCTGGAGAAGGGAAAGTTTTGACTCCAGTATTCTGGCCTGGAGAACTCCAGGGGTCACGAAGAGTCAGACGTGACTGAGCAACTCTCACTTTCAGTGTTGAAGCACAAGAGAGTAAGAAGCCTTAGAGAACATCGTATATGAGCAAACGTGTCATAAATGAAAGCAGGACGCCACACGAGAGTGTCTATGTGTTTCTGTGCCGGTGATAAAGATAAACACAAACACGTGGCTTACGGTGGAGAGGAATTTTTAAGTACTTTTCCACCTTTCTCCCCCCTCACACCCTGCATGGTGAGTGTCCAGCACCACCAGACAGGAATGTGGGACACACGTATCATCTAACACTCACTTGTCTACAACTGATGACCTTGCCTATTAATTACTGAGCGAAGGGACACAAGTTTGCCTTGGTAGTCTTATGTCTGACATTTGAATAAGCGGCAAAGGTTTAAGACAGTCCTCGAAACTGGGAAACATCACCAAGGTGTGGTGAGATGGGGACCTCCTAGGTGTGAGGCAGGGCTTCTCTTGAACACTCACCAACCTGGGAGTTGTGTATGATTTTAAAAAATGCAGGAGGAGGGGAAGGTGTATATTTCAGGTATAAGGTGTACATCTCATCTTCAGAAGGCATTAGACCCTAGTGACCATTTGTTCCCACTGTAACATGAGTTACAGTATTTAAATTGTGTCCAGCTAAAAATGCTTTTGACCAGAGCATACTACAAACTTGCACAAAAAAATAGACTATATTCTTCACAGGCAAGGGAAATGTTATAATAAAAAAATGTTAGTGGATAAAGTATGAATAGGCTTTCACGAGAGGTACTGTGCTTTAATCTTACTTTTTCTGGAAAAATCAGAACAGAACAGAGCCTAAATCCACTTAGAAGAAATAGATACAGTTAGAAGTGGCCAACTGGTTTTCTACCAGTTAAAGGTAGAAAAGTGCCAAGGCAATTTAAAAGAGAAACAATAATCTCTTTAACCAGTGGCACCCCACTCCGGGATTTTGCCCGGAAAATCCCATGGACGGAAGAGCCGGGTAGGCTGCAGTCCATGGGGTCACTAGAGTCAGACACAACTGAGTGACTTCACTTTCACTTTTCACTTTCATGCATTGGAGAAGGAAATGGAAACCCACTCCAGTGTTCTTGCCTGGAGAATGCCAGGGATGGGGGAGCCTGGTGGGCTGCCATCTATGGGGTTGCACAGAGTCGGACACAACTGAAGCTACTTAGCAGCAGCAGCGGCAGCAGCAGCAGCAGTCCCAATAGCTGAATAACTGGGCACTCATATAAGAAAAAAAAAAAAGAACAATGACTCATATCATATGCAAAAATGAACTCAAAATAAGTCTGAGATATAAATGTAAGAGCTAAAACTATAAAACTTCTAGAAGAAAACATAAGGTCACATAAGTGACCTTGAGTTGGGCAAAGATTTCTTAAACAGGACACAAAAAANTCATATAAGAAAAAAAAAAAAGAACAATGACTCATATCATATGCAAAAATGAACTCAAAATAAGTCTGAGATATAAATGTAAGAGCTAAAACTATAAAACTTCTAGAAGAAAACATAAGGTCACATAAGTGACCTTGAGTTGGGCAAAGATTTCTTAAACAGGACACAAAAAAGTACAAACTAAACAAGAAATATTTGATAAATTGGACCTAATGAAAAATTGTTAAGTTTTGCTCTTAAGTGACACTGTTAAGAAAATGAAAAGGCAAACCATAAAAAACAGTTGCAAACATATACCTGACAAAAGACTCGTATTTAGAATATAAAGAACTTTTGCAACTCTATAATGAGAGAACAAACAACTGAGTTTTTTTAAAAAAAAACAGTCAAATGATCTGAGCAGACATTTCATCAAAGAAGATAAATAAATGGCAAATAAGCAAGCAAAAACATCACTGGTCATTAAAACCACAAATTAAAGTGATACCCCTATATGCTCATTCAGTTCAGTTCAGTCACTCAGTCGTATCCAACTCTTTGTGACGCCATAAACCGCAGCACACCAGGCCTCCCTGTCTATCACCAACTCCCAGAGTTTACCCAGACTCAAGTCCACTGAGTCAATAATGCCATCCAACCATCTCATCCTCTGTCATCCCCTTCTCCTCCCACCTTCAATCTTTCTCAGCATCAGGGTCTTTTCCAATGAGTCAGCTCTTCTCATGAGGTGGCCAAAGTATTGGAGTTTCAGCTTCAACATCAGTCCTTCCAGGGAACACCCAGGACTGAGTTCCTTTAGGATGGACTGGTTGAATCTCCTTGCAGTCCAAGGGACTCTCAAGAGTCTCCTCCAGCACCACAGTTCAAAAGCATCAATTCTTCGGCGCTCAGCTTTCTTTATAGTCCAACTCTCACATCCATACATGACCACTGGAAAAACCATAGCCTTGACTAGATGGATCTTTGTCAGCAAAGTAATGTCTCTGCTTTTCAATATGCTGTCTAGGTTGGTCATAACTTTCCTTCCAAGGAGGAAGTGTCGTTTTAATTTCATGGCTGCAGTCACCATCTGCAGTGGTTTTGGAGCCAAAAAAAATAAAGTCTGCCACTGTTTCCACTGTTTCCTCATTTATTTGCCATGAAGTGATGGGACCAGATGCCATGATCTTCATTTTCTGAATGTTGAGCTTTAAGCCAACTTTTTCACTCTCCTCTTTCACTTTCATCAAGAAGCTCTTTAGTTCTTCTTCACTTTCTGCCATAAGGGTGGTGTCATCTGCATGTCTGAGGTTATTGATATTTCTCCCAGCAATCTTGATTCCAGCTTGTGCTTCTTCCAGCCCAGCATTTCTCATGATGTACTCTGCATATAAGTTAAATAAGCAGGGTGACAATATACAGCCTTGACGTACTCCTTTTCCTATTTGGAACCAGTCTGTTGTTCCATGTCCAGTTCTAACTGTTGCTTTCTGACTTGCATACAGATTTCTCAAGAGGCAGGTCAGGTGATTTGGTATTCCCATCTCTTTAAGAACTTTCCAGAGTTTATTGTGATCCACACAGTCAAAAGCTTTGGCATAGTCAATAAAGGAGAAATAGATGTTTTGCTGGAGCTCTCTTGTTTTATTGATGATCCAGCAGATGTTGGCAGTTTGATCTCTGGTTCCTCTGCCTCTTCTAAATTCAGCCTGAACATCTGAAAGCTCACGGTTCAAGTATTATTGAACCCTGGTTTGGAGAATTTTAAGCATTACTTTACTAGCATATGAGATGAGTGCAATTGTGTGGTAGTTTGAGCTCTCTTTGGCATTGCCTTTCTTTGAGATTGGAATGAAAACTGACCTTTTCCAGTCCTGTGGCCACTGCTGAGTTTTCCAAATTTGCTGGCATACTGAGTGCAGCACTTTCACAGCATCATCTTTTAGGATCTGAAATAGCTCAACTGGAACTCCATCACCTCCACTAGCTTTGTTCATAGTGATGCTTCCTAAGACCCACTCAACTTTCACATTCCAGTATGTTTGGCTCTAGGTGAGTGATCACACCAAGGCGATGTGTACTAGTCATCAAAGCAAATATACACCTAGTAAGCACATCGACAGTTGAGAGGCTTTCTAAATCCTGGAAAGAACTCAGCAAGAATCATCTTGGGCTGCTGAGAATAGCTTCTCGAACAAAGACTCTCCTGCCCCCAAAGTGAGACACCTTGTGTTCATTATGTTCAACAGCCCCTCACAGAAAGATGGAGCCTGGGGGACAGTCAGGTAATTGAGTGTAACAGCTCTGGTTTAGCAGGCATCACCCTTGATGCCTGCTGGAATTGTTACTTCATCCCTGATTCTCCAGGCCACTCACCCTGAGGAGTGCTATGCACAGTCAACACTAGAAAGCAAGTCAACTTAACCACGAAAGAGTTTGAGGTCTTATGACTTTCTAGCCAGGCCCTGCACAGATCCAAGTCTGCCACACAGCACACTGAGCGCATGGCCTGCCTGCAGCACACCAGCTGTGTGCTCCTGCCCCAAAGTCCCTTTGAACTGCCCTGAGCCGGTGTCCTCCTTTGCAAATAGCAGAGAGAAGTTTCCACCTCAAAGAGCTGTTGTGGGAGGCTTCCCTGGGGGTTCAGTGATTAAGAATCTGCCTTGCAATGCAGGGGCCATGGGTTCAATCCCTGGTCAGACACCTAAGATCCCACGTGTCGCAACTAAGCCTCCGCATCACAACTACAAAGTCCGTGCACCTCAACTCCAGAGTCTGCACCCTGGAGCCCATGGGCCACAGCTAGAGAGACCATGTGCTGCAACAAAAGATCCTCTGTGCTACAAATAGGACCTGACACAGCAAAATAAATAAGTAAATTAACGAGAGGGAGAGAGCTGCTGTGAAGATGAGCTGAGACACGAGAAGCAGCTGCTGCCTAACAGGCAGTGAGGACAGCAGTTGTCATCTGCATCCACAGAAGAAGTAGAGGAGAGAGAAGGGTGGTCGGAAGTGAAGGACAGAAAGTCAAAGGATTTCGGTCATGCCTATAACTTAAATGATTAGGACTTTTTTTGTGGTGGGGGGGAGGGCACACCGCATGGCTTGTGAGATCTTAGTTCCCCAACCAGAGATTGAACCAGGGCCCTTGGCAGTTAGAGTGAGGAGTCCTAATCACTGGACTGCCAGGGAATTCAGATGATTAGTCCTTTTAAGCACAGCCTGGCTGGATGCAAACTCCGCGAAGTTCAGAGTTCTGACTGATGGGAAATGGGGGGAAGCCCTCACTTGACTTACACGGACAAGCGCGAACACTGAAATGAGTGGCTAATTCAAGATGTCAGCGGTGGCTGCACACTCCTCAGGCATAACCGAGGGACCCTGGGCTCCCCATTGTGTGAAAGGGTAGTTTTAAGAGCCGCAGTCCTCTCAAAACTGCTCCCCCAGGTGATTCTGAGATGCACTCGGGTTTGAGAACCACTGCTCCAGGTAAAGTATTTTATTGCTTCCATGAGAGCAGTGGTCCCCAAGATAGGATCCAAGATCTTTCAATTGCTAGTTCCATAAACATGCATCTGAACTTGTAAAATTAACACTGATGAATTACAGGAGGTTGAATGAATTATAGGAGGTCAAATCAGTCAACCCTAAAGGAAATCAGTCCTGAATATTTAATGGAAAGACTGATGCTGAAGCTGAAACTCCAATACTTTGGCCACCTGATGTGAAGAACTGACTCATTGGGAAAGACTCTGATGCTGGGGAAGACTGAGGTCAGGAGGATTAGGGGATGACAGAGGATAAGATGGTTGAATGGTATCACTGAGTCAATGGACATGAGTTTGAGCAAACTCCAGGAGATGGTGAAGGACAGAGAAACGTGGAGTGCTGCAGTCCATTGGGTCACAAAGAGTCGGACACATTTAGCAACTGAACAACAAAGGAGATAGATGTAAAAGAAATTGACATTTGGCAGAATTTTCCAAAATAATTATGTGAACAAACAGAAATGGAGCAGCAGTCCGGGTCACTGGGACCTCCCAGTGGTTGGGTCATTCTATTTTTTCCTTGTCCTTCCCCAAACTCTTAACTTCCTCATTGCAGCCCTCATTGAGTTGACCTCTCACTCCAGGCTCATTTCCAGAAGTGTTTAGACTCTCTGCTCTGAAAGTCTCTTTCTCTAAAGGCAGTATTTCATGATCCCTAAGATCCTTACTTTCCCTGACTGCACAAGGGGATCCACAGAAACCCTAAGCGTCTTCTGACACCGTGTGACTACCAAATGGCAGCTGCCATTGACAGCGTGAAGCCCCCCTCACCCCACCTAAACTCATGCCTGTTGTGAAATCTAGGGTGTAGAGGGATGTTCAGAAAATAGCTTCTTCCTTCCTGTGGCCAATTTCATGTAGACATGTCAGAATTGCAGGGGGAAAATGAGAGGTTAAAAAAATACACTGGATTTGCTGAAAAAGTTATTTCTTGTAAAAGTTTCTCCCTTCCATTTAGAGACGACATGAACAAGCAGATTACTCTGTTTCCGTAATCTGTGAAGGTAGAGAAAACCCTACTTCAGCAAGGGCTCTGTGCCTAGGCCAGCCACCGCCTCCAGCTGCAGGGTGAAAATAACATTGAGGGTGCATCAAATCAAACCCCAGTGGGTTCTGTTTGAACATTTCTTCAGTCAGTCAGTAAGTTCAGCCACTCAGTCATGTCCGACTCTTTGCGACCCCATGGACTGCAGCACGCCAGGCCTCCCTGTCCATCATCAACTCCCAGAGTTTACCCAAACTCATATCCATTGCNCTCATTGAGTTGACCTCTCACTCCAGGCTCATTTCCAGAAGTGTTTAGACTCTCTGCTCTGAAAGTCTCTTTCTCTAAAGGCAGTATTTCATGATCCCTCAGATCCTTACTTTCCCTGACTGCACAAGGGGATCCACAGAAACCCTAAGCGTCTTCTGACACCGTGTGACTACCAAATGGCAGCTGCCATTGACAGCGTGAAGCCCCCCTCACCCCACCTAAACTCATGCCTGTTGTGAAATCTAGGGTGTAGAGGGATGTTCAGAAAATAGCTTCTTCCTTCCTGTGGCCAATTTCATGTAGACATGTCAGAATTGCAGGGGGAAAATGAGAGGTTAAAAAAATACACTGGATTTGCTGAAAAAGTTATTTCTTGTAAAAGTTTCTCCCTTCCATTTAGAGACGACATGAACAAGCAGATTACTCTGTTTCCGTAATCTGTGAAGGTAGAGAAAACCCTACTTCAGCAAGGGCTCTGTGCCTAGGCCAGCCACCGCCTCCAGCTGCAGGGTGAAAATAACATTGAGGGTGCATCAAATCAAACCCCAGTGGGTTCTGTTTGAACATTTCTTCAGTCAGTCAGTAAGTTCAGCCACTCAGTCATGTCCGACTCTTTGCGACCCCATGGACTGCAGCACGCCAGGCCTCCCTGTCCATCATCAACTCCCAGAGTTTACCCAAACTCATATCCATTGCATCAGTGATGCCATCCAGCCATCTCATCCTCTGTCATCCCCTTTTCCTCCTGCCCTCAATCTTTCCCAGCATCAAGGTCTTTTCAAATGGGTCAGCTCTTCGTATCAGGTGGCCAGAGTATTGGAGTTTCAGCTTCAGCATCAGTCCTTCCAGGGAATATTCAGGGTTGGTTTCCCTTAGGATGGACTGGTTGGATCTCCTTGCAGTCCAAGGGACTGTCAAGAGTCTTCTCCAACACCACAGTTCAAAAACATCAATTCTTCAGTGCTCAGCTTTCTTTATAGTCCAACTCTCACATCCATACATGACTACTGGAAAAACCTTGACTGGATGGACCTTTGTTGGCAACGTAATGTCTTGGAGAATTTTGAGCATTACTTTACTAGTGTGTGAGATGAGTGCAGTTCTGCGGTAGTTTGAGCATGCTTTGGCATTTGAACATTTCTCATGACCTCAAAAATAAGTTATGGAACGGGGTCTCTGCAGAACCAGGCTGAGATGTGGGTAGATCTTGTATCCAGTCACTCCATTCCTGCCTACAGCCTTTAAAAAGTCTTTTATTTCAGGTCACTCGTGGTAACCCTCTCTCAGTCTTCACCTGAAATGTCTTTGTGTCACAATCCCTCTGGAGTGATGGTTTAGATTCTAGATTGACAGAGACCCTTGCTCATCTCTTTGAAGATATTATTCTATTGTGTTCCACTTTATTTAAACATGCCAGGATAACTGGGCGTCTATATGGGAAAAAAAGAAATTGGACCCTTACCTCACACCATACACAAAACTCAATTCTATGTGAATTATAGACCTACATGTGAAGGCAATAATACAAAGTCTTTAAAATTAATGTTAGAAACCTCTCTGCATGAATCTGGAATGGGTAAGTTTTCCTTAAGACAAAAACAAGTCATTAATCTCAAGGGAAAGATTGATAAATACAACTCTATTGAAGTTTAATGTCAAAAATGTCATTAAAAATCCACATATGAGAGAAGATATTTATAATACATATACCAAACAACTGGTTCTTATCCAGAATATATAAAGATCTCCTCAAAACCATAAGAAAATGAAACACCATAATTTAAAAACTGGAAGAAACTTTTTACAAGAAAGCAAGAAGGCCAATAAATACATAAAAGTATGCTCAACCTCATTACCAATAAGATAAATACAAATTAAAATAACAAGTTACAACTATATACCCTATGACACACAATTCCACATTTAGTATATGCCCAGTAAAAATGCAAACACCAGAATACATGTGAATATATACGCGACACACACACGTGTGTGTGTGTCTGTGTGTATGTGTATGTATGTATATTAATTTCCAGAGCCTAGGGGGGAAAATGTCCATCAGCTTTAGAACGGGGAAAGAAAACCACATTAGAATGGATAAATAAAGTGTGTATATTTGTACCAGTGAATGATATACAGCAATGAAGATAAACAGCCTAGGGCTACACACAGCATGGATGAACCTTAACGTGGTGTTGAGTAAAGGAGCCAATCCCACCCCCACAAAAAGATGCACATGATACGGTTCCATTGATACCAACTTGGAAATAAACAGAGACGGAACACGTCAGGGTGAGTACACAGGCAATGGATGCAGAAGGCAAAGCAGGGGTCTGATGGCCACGGGGACAGTGGGACCTCCGGCGAAAGAGGGCCTGCTGGGAGGCGCAGCTTCTCGGGAACGCGCCAATGGCACATTTATATCTTATGCACTTTTCTGTGAAACATAACACAGCAAAAAGGAGACATTAAGGGTTCCTAAAATAATAGGAACGCAATCCATATCTTCCAAACTAGTGAATTAGAAAACCTGGGAAGAGGGGTGCAGAGGGGAAAATGAAAAGATCAACAAAACTTAAAGCACAATGTTGGAGACAAGAATAAAACCAAAAGGAGAGTAGCCAGCACAACACAGATGCCAATGAGAGGAATTCAAACTTGTGTGTACTCACTCACGTCTGACTCCTGGCGACGCCATGTGCTGTACCCGCCAGGCTCCTCTGTCCGTGGGGTCTCCAGGCAAGAATACTGGAGAGGGTGCCATTTCCTTCTCCATGGGCTCTTCCTAACCCGGGGATCGAACCCACGCCTCCTGCATCGCAGGCAGACTCTTTACCGCTGCGCCACCTGGGAAGTAAATTAGGGGCATAGGCTCTCTGGGTGACTGCCCCCTCAACGCCCACTGCATGCCACTGAGAGGAAACAGAGGTTCCCACACAGAGGCACCATTACATTCTGTCTTTGTTTAAAATAAATACACCTTCATACAGTTACACATACGTATCTACAAGTTCTAAGGGACCAGTCAGCAAAATGTTAGTTATCTCTGTGTAATGGAACTGTGGGTCGTTTTTTATTTCTATTTCTAATATTTCTATAATTAGGCTGTGTCCCTTAGATTTTTTTAAGACTTTATTTTTTTAGAGCAGTTGGAGGTTCACAGCAAAATTGAGAAGAAGGCAGAGAGAATTCCAATATACCCCCAACCCTGTTTCTACTCACACAGCCTCCCCCATATCAACATCCCCACCAGAGTGGTCCATTCATCAGACCTTATGGATCTCCGCTGACAGCCCATCTCCCAAGTCTACTGTTTACACTGGGGCTCACTCTTTGCACCGCACACTCTGGTTGGACAAATCTGTACGGTCATGGAGCCCCCATGACAGAGTCACACAGAGTATTTTCACTGCTTAAAACTGTGTTCCATTTACTCAGCCCTCCCTCCCCCTAACTCCTGGCATCCTCAGATCTTTTCATTCTCTCCATCGTTTTGCCTTTCACAGAACGTCAAAGAGCTGGAATCATATAGTCTGTAGCTTTTTCAGATGAGCTTCCTTTACTTAGTATTAATAATATGCATTTAAGGTTCCACCTAGGACTTCCGAGGTGGTGCCAGTGGTAAAGAACCCGCCTGCCAATGCAGGAGACATAGAGACAAGGGTTCCATCCCTGGGTCAGGAACATCCCCTGGAGGAGGGAATGGCAACCCACTCCAGTATTCTTGCCTGGAGAATCCCATAGACAGAGGAGCCTGGTGGGCTACAGTTCATAGGACTGCGCAGAGTCGGACACAACTGAAGTGACTTAGAATGCACACAAGGTTCCTCCGTGTCTTTTCATGTTTTAACAGCTCCTTTCTTCTTAGTACTGATGCTGTTTGGAAGAAAAGCTGTGACAAACCTAGACAGTGTATGGAAAAGCAGAGATACCATTTTGCCAACAAAGGTCTGTATAGTGAGAGGTTTTTCCAGTAGTCATGTACAGATGTGAGAGTTGGGCCATAAAGAAGGGTGAGCACCAAAGAATTGATGCTTTCAAACTGGGGTGCTAGGGAAGACTCTGGAGAGTTCCTTGGACTGCAAGAATATCAAATCAGTCAATCATAAAGGAAATCAACCCTGAATATTCATTGGAAGAACTGGTGCTGAAGCTGAAACTCCAATACTTTGGCCACCTGATGTGAACAGCCGACTCACTGGAAAAGACCCTGATGCTGGGAAAGATTGAGGGCAGGAGGAGAAGGGGGTGACAGAGGATGAGATGGTTGGATGGCATCATCAACTCAACTGATATGAGTTTGAGCAAACTCCAGGAAGTGGTGAAGGACAGGGAAGCCTGGCGTGCTACAGTCCACGGGGTCACAATTGGACACGACTTAGCAACTGAATGACAAGAAGTATATTCCATTGTTTGGGCATACCATAGTTTAATCACTCACCTACTTAAAACTTGGCACAATTGCTTTTTAAGTAATGGGAGTGACGTGGTAGCTGAACTGAAGCCATGGTATGGAGATCCTCATGGACCAGGCTAAGTTTAGACGTCATACATCATACAGGAGCAACTGAAGATTCTGGAACAGACACTCAATGGGACTGGAGCCAGGCCTGGGGAGGATCCAGTCACTGAAGAATTGTGGTGTGGGGGGGTCAGAGGAAGCGCTGAGCCAGAAGGCACTGCAATTGGCCCAAAGGAAAGTGGGAGGGCAGGGGTGATGCACAAAGGCGGGGGAGGAGGAGGGGGAGTGAGGCTTTCGATTCTTTGAGGACATTTTGGAGGAAAGAAATAACAGAGCATGGTGAGTTTCAGGCGGCCAGGTGGGACCCTGGAAGAGGGAGTGTCAGGAAGATGACGCCCAGCCTTGGAAACCAGGAGGGGAGCCTTTATTTAAGTCAGTTCAGGTTAACCTCAAGTGCTCCCCGAATGTGTAAGATGGTGCCCCAGGAAAGCCAGGTGCAGTTGGAGCATCTCCGAGGGACGAGAGGCCAATGAGGAAGCGCACTGGCCAGAGGGCAACTCGCCCGTCAGCTCTGGCGCCTCCCTCTGGCCCGACCGCAATCCTGTGAGGGCGGAAGTGTGAGCCTCCCTGTTCTGCAGATGGGGACAGCTCCTCCCAGAGAGATGAGCCCACGTGTCCAAGGCCATGAGCAGCGGGGGATGTGACTACCGTGCGAACTTGCCTCTCCTGTGGGCAAATCCCACTCAGCTCTCTGATAAACCGCTCCCATAGAGACGGTCCCATCTGTGGGGCTGAGGAGCAGAGAAGGGGGCAAAGGATCCCATGAGTGTGTGGCAGGCGCAGCCGGCGCCGTCTGGGGACCTGGCCGCCAGGTATGGTGATGACTGGACAAGACGCACAGGTGGCCTCGTAGAAGAGACTCCGTGTGTGTGAGCGGCAGGGGCGTGGGCACCGCCTCCCCGGTCCTGGGGGCGGAGGGCGCTTCACACACACTGCTCTTCCCCTCCTCGTCAGAGCTGGCGCTCAGGACTGCTGTCTTTCCTCCCTGTTACCACTGAGGAGTCAGAGGCCCCAAGGGGCTCACAAGTCCCAAGTCGTACTGCGGCACAGGCTTTGAGCACAGGCTTGGATCAAGGGCGCAGGCTTTGGGTGTGGCTCTCTGGCTTCCCAGCCTCAGGCTCCCCATCTGTGAGATCGCAACCTCACAGACAGCTGTTGCTCGCTAAAGCGTGTGAGCTCGTCTGATGACTGTGGCTAGGACTTCGTCATGAGAGCTAGCACTTGCACTGAAGTGATGGCTTGTATTGATCAAGCATTTTCCACATTTCATAGCTCTGAGCTCAGTTTGTTGGTTTTTTTTTTTTTAAACTCTAGCTCAAGCATGCTTTCTGCGATATTATGCTGTTTTGTTGGAAGAAACAGTCTGTGGAAAGAAAGAAAACCTAGATGCTTGAAAATAAGGTTCTGGCTGAGCAGGAAAGGCAGGAAGTCTCCCCTCGTTGGTTTCGGCCTTCCTGAGACCTTGGCTGGGGGCTCGTGTCCTCCTTCTGCTGATACATCCGGAGGTCCCTGCGGGTGTTGTTTACTTCCGGTTGTTTCGTGAGCTCTAGGTAATTGGGCCCAGCGTGTCTCACCCATAGAAGGGTTTTGATAAATATTTGTGGGAGGAGGGGACGGTGAGGACAGGGAGAGCGAGGGAGCAGCCTGGATGCAAGACCTCTGAAGACCAAGACCTCCTGTGCAGAGTGTTTGTCTTGCCAATGTATAAATACGGGAGTTCCGAGATTATACAATTTTTTTTTTCCCCTCAGAACTGACACACTGCCTACGGGAATGAGTTCAGTGTGGATGACCTGGGCAGACAGGCCTCCTTCACGTTGAAAAGCAGTGTCCTATGCTAAAAATGACCCGAGACATGGAGAACCTAGCCCGGCTGGGAGAAGCAGTCTGTGCCTCCCCATCTGTCAGCAACACAGGCGTTCAAACAGCCGTTCTCGACCGCTGACCACGAACCTCTCTCGACCAGTGAAGGGTCCTACGGGGCGCATGGGATTTAGCTCCAGGGTCTGCCTTTTTCAGTGAGGTGAGGCCCCTCCCCGTCCTTCCATCACACTCTGAAATTAAGAAGTGGGAACTTCTGGAAGGCACGGCGCAAGGTGAACGTTCATCGTACTGGACGAGGTCAGGGGCTAAGCACGCTCCCGCTGCACATGCAGAGACCAGCACCCTGTGCAAGTGGACAGCTTACACTGCGCTTGACCTTCACACACCCACAGGCTCATAAACAGTGCGAGAGAAGACACAGCCGGGAGGGATCCGCTCTGCAGGGGGAAGTGGCCGTGTCACTGAAGTAGAGCATGTTAGGCACTAAGCTCGGCCTGGTTTCCTTCCAACAGCTGCCTTTTGCTCTGTTATTAGATCTGGAAACATTCAAGCAAAGAGAGCAATAAAGGGGGTCAAAACAATGTAACACTCGGGAACAGACAGGCAGAGACCCCGAGAGACAGCGCTTCTGGGACAGGCTTGCACGACACTCACAGGTGAGTCTTACCATACCACTCTCAGAGCCTGAGGACCTAAAAACTGCAGAGTCTGAAATGCTACAGAGAAATCAACTGACTTCTAAATGATCTGGAGTCAGGAGTTCTGTGTGCAAAAGCCCAAGTGGAAACGCGGACGTGGATGACAGACTCCATCCCACACTGGCAAGTCTGGGCGAGGCAAAGCGGCAACGGTTTTGCCACGTAGGAGAGAAGAGCGGTGAAAACTCAGACACAGAGGGCTTCCCTGGCGGCTCAGTGGCAAAAGACTCACCTGCCGACGCAGGAGGCACAGGTTCGATCCCTGGTCTGGGAAGATCCCACGTGCCGCAGGGCAGCTAAGCCCGTATGCCACAGCTGCTGAGGCCCCCAGGCCCCAGAGCCTGGGCTCCACAAGAGAAGCCACCGCAATGAGAAGCTTGCACACCGCAACTAGAGAGAAGACCCCCGCGCACCGCAGCTAGAGGAAAGCCTGTGCAGCGGTGAAGACCCAGCCCAGCCAGAAATAAACAAACAAATAAAGTTTAAAAAGAAAACACGGAGTCGCGGGGCGTGGGCGCTGGGAGGCGGGGGTGAGGCGCAGGCATCTCCCTCGCAAGGACTTTGGGGCCAAAAGCAGAGTGTGGGGTGGGGTGGGGTGGGGTGGGGTGCGGGGAGGTGCTGGGATCCTGAGGAGGGGTCAGGGGGGTTCAGATATCTATGCCGTGAAGGGCTGTGTCGTGAGGAGGCCAGGGGAGCAGTGGAGGGACTCGGGGCAATGTCAATGTGTTAACACAGAGACCTGAGACGGGGTCTCCAGGAAGGACTGCTTCGAAGGTGGGCCCTCAGCTGGCGCCTGGGAGCTCGGACCTGGGGAGGACCTGGGGAGGGTCCCCCCACCCCCGACCCCCAGGAGTGGCAAGCGGCTCCCTGTCCTAAACTGTGTGAAGAGACAGTAGGGCCGGGCGCCTGCTGTCCTCCTACGAGTCCGGGGTGAGGGTGGGTGTCGGGTAGAGGGTGCTCGTGGGACTGGCCTCCCAGTAAAAACCCTGGGCGCTGACTCTGATGTGTCCCTGCTGGACAGCACTGCGCACGTGCCGCCTGGGCTCGCTGCTGCGGGAGCTGAGCACGTCCTGTGCGACTCCACTGGAGAGGACGCTGGAGGCTGGTCCCCAGGGCTGCACCACCCACCTCCCAGTCCCTTCGCAGTGGCAAAACCAGTCCCGGAACCCAGTCGAGCATCCTCAGTGTGGATGGTAAAGAAGAGAACCGTGTTCTTAAGCGTCCAGTCACACGGAGGCTGACACGAGGCCACACACAGACAAACGATACCTGAAGGCCCAAAGCGGGTCATGAATTATCGTGGGACTGGCGGAAACCAATTAAAGAGATAAAACAAGCCATGTTCTGCTTTCAGGTGGGACTTCCAAAATCACTGCGTTCTGAACGTAAGACAGACTGATCATCAAACAAAATAAAACAAAAAACTCACGATGCACTCTTCCTCGTCGTGGGTTGAACTGTCTCCCAAAAAAAGACACAGAAGCCCCGTACCTGTGAGTGCGGCCTCACGTGGAGGTAGGTAGGGTCTCTGCAGGTGTGACCCAGTTGAGATGGAGTCAGACTGGGCTGGGGGCCCTGGTGCAGTGAGCGGTGCCCCCAAGAAGAGACCCAGCTGGGGTGGGGGAGAGCGCAGGGGAGGGCAGTGTGAGAAGGCCCAGGATGTCAGGGGCCGCCAGTCAAGAGACCGGCAAGGAAGGAGCCTTCCTGAGAGCCTTGAGGGGTTTGGTGGCAGGGCCCCACCCTCAATTTCAGGCTTCTGGCCCCCACAACGGTGAGAGAACACACCTCTGCTGGTTTAAGTCATCCAGAGATCAGTGTTTCGTTATTGCCGCCCCAGAAGCTAACATACGCCCCTGGCTAACCAAGTAGGGTGAGTGATCGGAAGGCACCTTGTATGGCCCAATGTCAGAGCCACCGTTTGACCCGGCCCGGAGGCATTCCATACACACGTGACACGTTTTCGCCTTGTGCGACAGAGAAGCCACCGACCTCAGAAACCTGAAAGGCTTGAGTCCCAGCTTTAAAATCAATCTATCGGTCAGCCTCTTCTGCTCTGAAGAGGCGGCCTTTGCCACTCAGCTTCCCAATCAAAGGCACGCGACTCACATCAGGTCCCAGTCGGCAGCGAAAGGACACTCTTCCCTCATAGAGGGCCTCGGCTTGCTCACCAGGGGCTGAGGGGCGCCCCTCAGGATGCAGGCTTCCTCTCACTGGGAGGATCACCACACGCCGCCCTGTGCCTCGAAGGGGGCTGATCACGCCTGGGGAAAAATGCTTTCAAATTCTATGTGCACGAATTAAAAGATAAAAGTCTTCACCTTCAAAGCATTTGTCAAGCTCAAGTTAAAAGTTCAAAGTTCAAAGACACACTGGAAAAGGAAATGTCTACTCCAGTGTTCTTGCCTGGAGAATCCCATGGACAGAGGAGCCTGGCGGGCTACAGTCCACGGGGTCACACAGAGTCGGACACAACTGAGCAACTGAACAACAAATTTAAAGTTCAAAGACACACTGAGCAATCATGATACCACAGAGTAATTTGTTGTCGGGGGCCAGTGTGGGAATCCCACCCGTGACAAGGTCATGTGGCAGAGATTCCCCCTGAGTTTCCCTGAGCATCTACACCCCAAAATAAGGAAACCAGAATATGCCTGCTGCCAGGAGTCAGCGTGGGATTCCCACCCATGACAGGATCATGTGGCAGACTCGATGGGCAAGGACGATTCGAGTCTCAGGGTTTCCCCCTGGTATTTCCTGAGCATGTACCCCCAAAATAAGAATCTGCCTGACATTGTACTTTTCCTATTCTTCTGACACTCTCTGGAGAAAGTCAACTCAGGGCTTTAGTCTTCTGCATTTGAAAGGAGTGTTTCAGCTCAACCCCCTCTGATAACGCTCTAACTTAAGTGCTCCAACTTGCCTAACAGGTTCCCCGGACCTTTTACAGCTTGTGAATTGCTTACAGCCCCCAACTGCGAGGGGCACAAAGCTT